>OX388311.1:21966624-22446750 GCA_947579605.1 Athripsodes cinereus
TCTCCAATTTAACTATATCCAATGCCTTGGCTATGTTGACTTCACCCGCAGAAATTTGCATGTCAATGTTTTTTTTTGTTTAAAAAAGCAGTTGGTTATTTTGTATTCTTTGATATTTTTATTTAATCACAACTTATTTTTTGTAAAAACGACAAAAATCGGTGTTATTTTCCAAAAAACGTCAAAATTCGCGTTATTCGCGAAAAAAGAGCGAAATTCGCGAATAAAGTCGGGTTTATCGCAAATGCGAAAAATTCAGGTCTCTAGTGATAGGTATTTAACAATTATTGTTAGTGGGTAGGTACCTACTATTAAAAAACTTCATTATATTGACTCTGTTCCGCAATTTGTAATACATACATATACATATTATATAGACCGGTGTTTTCAATATAATATAGATTACTTACTTTATGCAGACGATACGAAGACTTTTCTAAGGTCTCCAGTGAGACAGATGCAGATCATTTTAACGAAGACTTGGATCGCCTGACATTACAATTCAAAAAAAATTTTTTTTTTGTTTAGTATAGGAAGATGTCAAAAAAAATCCTTTATCAGAAACAAAACCGTATTATATTTTAATAATAATATTGATGATTGAAAGGACCCTCCACACACCCGGATATCTCAGGAGTCAAAGACTCCTATTTATCCGCACTTGCAAACAAAATATTGATGATATCATTAATTAGATAACGGTATCTCTGGTGAGAGCATTGGGTGTGGTGCTGGATGCTGAGGTCGTTTTAAAATGCTACACAGAAAGAAAAAATATATTGAATCAAGAGAATTTGCTTTGAGTTAAGAAACCAAAATTTTATATATAACGAAAGAATTATTTTCTCAATCTAAGAAGATTTTCATCTTCGTGAAAAAATTGTAATTCTCAAAACAAGTATTTTTTTCTTGATTTAAGAGGGCATATCGTTATAGAAGATTTAAAATTCTCAAAAAAAAGAAAACAAATTTTCGTTCAAGAAATTGAAATTCTCAAAACGAGTAAACATTATATTCTCGATCCAAGAAGACATTTTTTTACGGGAGAAATGAAATGTCTCAAAACAAGCTACACTGTATCATCAATGTAAATAATCTAAATTCTCAGAACAAGTAACTATTTTCTTAAACTAAGAATACTTTTACTTCGTAAAATATTTTGAATTCTCAGAACAATAAAATATTTTCTCAATCGAAGAATTTAGTTTCTCAGAATTTCTCAGTTTCGCAGGTTATCAGCATAAATCCTATAGGATTTATGACCACTATTTACTTGATACCATACCACTTTATGACTGCAGACCCTTCAGCAGTGTAACTCTTAACATGGTATAGGTACTTTGCATATGTGAGGAGCCTTTTAGAATTCACATCACAGATATGGTCACCCCTATACGAAAACATAAACACTGTATTGAACGAATACAGAAAATAATTTTGAAGCACCCATCTTATCGTCAGTGCGATTTGAAAAAATTATACGGACGCTACGAGTAGGTAGTAGAAAAGGCATTTGAAGATTGAAACTTTGGTGTCTTCTCTTCTCTCTCTACTCCTTTCTCTAGCATTAGTTTATTTCTAGTAAATATTTTCAATTTTCTGTTTTAAATGGGTATATTAGGTGTGTAAATACTTTCAAATGTGTGTAAGCATTAAGGGCCTTATAGATTATAATTAAGTTTATATAAAACACTGAAGGTAATTGACCTTTTTTTGTTGGTATGATTTAAGTAATTTATGTATTGTATGCTGTTTTGTTTAAATAAATAAATAAAATAAATATCATAATATCATGTAATTAACAGCGTCTCGGATCAAGATATACATACTAGATAAAATGATTTTGATCTGTCACATAAATATTATACAATAGTTCGTTCGTGTGTATGTTTAGGTATATGCAAGTAGGTGTTCTTTGGAAACCATTGACCTAATAGATTAGAAACACAGTAGATAAAAAATTTCATATAGAAGCTATGTTTATAATAATAATATAAACAAACTATGTAAAATTATTGTAAAAAAATGATTTCCAATATATTGACCATCAATATAATATTCTGAATCAATACTAACATATTTTTATAAATGCATCTAGATTCTGGAACGAGGGAACTGATGACAAAATCTTTAAAGGACAAAATAAATTTTATCATTTCTTTCTGGGGTTCCCTTTTACGACACCTGTACAGGGTGTTAAGAGTACCTACGTACGATGTTTTCGTAAAATTATTTTTTTATGTAGGTATTATGCGCCAGTAAGTATCACTGTATACTGTTTACTTATACTAAGATATTAGTAAACACCGGCTGTTTACTCTATGTATCTTTGTAATAGATATTTTAAGGTATAAAAGGCAATGCAGAAAATCTGTTCAAGTTATAACAACGTTCAGTCGTTCATATAAACTACCTACTTATTCAACACAGGAAAATACAAGCAAAATGAAGTCAGCTGTCTTTTGTGTCATTTTTGGGGTAAGCCTGTTTTATCTTCATTTAATTTTTTACATTATTTTATATTTTAGTTTGTTATATACCTACCATATTCAAATAAATAAATAAATATAACATGTATAGACTAATAACATAAATCGCGTTAGTCCCAAACTAATATAATTATGAATCTTCTATTATGTATAGATATTAACGTGACTCCCGTGACGATATATATATGCATGTACATACAACGCATTATACACATAATATACATATGTATAACATCCAGACCCAGAACATTAATGAGAAACTTACCTCACATACGGATGTCTCAGGAGTTGTAGACTCATATTCATCCGCACAGTCAAAGCAACATTGTCCTCAAGAGAGAGTGTTGAAATTGTCCTCTAGACCAGGGATGTTGCGAATATTCGCATCCGCATCCGCAAATGCGGAGCTTCCGCATGTATTTGGACATCTGCATCCGCATCCGCATCCGCAATAATCGATGCGGATGTTCATGCGGATGCGGATGTAAGACAATTTGCGACATTTGCGAATGGCGCGTGCCATTCGCACTTGACATTAACCAATGGGAACGAAAAAATTGGTGACAAGATCCGACGCGTTTTTATTTTTGCCGGTTTTATTTTATTTTTGCAAATAACAAAAAAGAAAAAAAATATTTCATCCATAAAAATCATAATACTTATTGTAGCAACAATTTCGTCACATATTTGACAGTGGGGCCAACCAACTAAGATAGTTCCTACTTTTTTTCTATAACATCTTGAACATCCGCATCCGCATCCGCATCCGCGGATGTGAGCCTTCAAAAATCCGCATCCGCATTCACATCCGCGGATGTGTAAAAATCGACATCCGCAACATCCCTGCTCTAGACCCAGAACAATTTGAAAAAGATTATTCTTCATTTTGCCCTGGCCGGGAATCGGACCCGGGACTTCATGATCCGTGCCACACCGATAATCTTATGTGCATTAATTTTTATTATATGACATGTATAATACCTAGATTAACTTTTTGTTTTTCATTGTTTTGAAAATTAAATCAATATTGCAACATTATTAACAGTGGCGTAGCTAGGGTCATCTGCGCCCGGGGACAAATTCTGCGCCCCTTCTCGGAGACCCCAAGAAATTTTTGAAATTTTACAGTTTATATGGTTCGTTTTCGAAGCATGAAGAATTATGAAGAATAATATTTGAACCCGAACTGATCTTTGTTAAAAAAAAACGCCATCAGCAATCCTGCATTGAGGATGTGACATTTTGTTTATTAGTAGAATGGCGCCCCTTAATGCTCAATGGGGGCGCTAAAATCGTGTTTGCCAACTGGTTTGTAATGAAGATATTTATGGAGCTCCAAAATTTAATCTTGCAAACGTATAACAGGATAAGGTTGCTCCCCACTCTTCAAGCTTTCAAGCGGGCGGTCAAGGACCATTTTATCGCACAAAATATGGCTTCTGTATCCTAGTCCCTTTTCCTACATATTCTTCTCCTTTTTTACCTCCTCTTTCCTTTCTTTAAAAAATTTTCTTTATGTGAAGGTTTTATGAAATTGGGTTAGTTGGAAGAAATCGCGCCTCTGCGATAAACTCGCCCTCTGTATATTGATTGTATGATTGTCTTTGTTTGAAATGTATTTTTGTGTAAATTTGCTTGTTATCAATGTACAGTAAAGAATAAATAAATAAAAATAAATAAATATTTGGGATACATTAGTTTAGGTACATCAAAATAAAATTAAAAAAATAGTTTTAATACTCATTTTGGCGCCCCCTAATATGGCGCCCGGGGACATATGTCCCCCCTGCCCCCCCCTAGCTACGCCACTGATTATTAATATTAGTAGCATTTAAAATCGCGACATGATTTAAAGAAATTAGTTTTCTTACTTTGTTTTAATTATCACTATTAATTTTCATATCCGCGACCGGTTTCGACACGCAAGTGTCATTGATGAGCACTTTGAAAACTGAGGGCAAATATTTTTAATATCTTATATGAAAGATATGTGCACACATCTAATTTAAGATTTTAATACAGATGGGTTACTTTTTTTCTTCATTAGAAGTTATTCATTAGAAATTCGATTATTTTTTAAGCAAGCCAGTGTCAAAATCTAATCCCTTTTTGCTTGTATATAACATAATATGTAGTTAGATATATGTAGAAGCAATCAACTATCTTCAAATATATTTTGAAAATTGACAAGCTTATCAAAATAATTTTATTTAGACAACACTTCGATCAATGACATGCTTAATTTTATGGCAAAAGCACCCATAATGGAGTGAATTATGATCGAGATTAGTTAGGTATCTATAGGTAGCCGGTGTTGTTTTATTTGTGCTCGTGTATGTAAAATTTCATATTTTGTTTTTTTATTTTTAGCTTCTCCTTTTGGCAAACTATGGTGACTGTGCTGTGGGCTGCAATGTGTGCAACAGGTTAAGCTCAAAGTGTATTGGGAAAGACGCCGTTATGAGTTGTATTGGAAAGCCAATAGTTACTAGATGCGCGAAAGGAACTTTCTGCAATGTGAACAAATTCCCATATTGTCACAAAGATAATAAACCACTATGTCCTTGGTAAACTCAAATGGAAATTATAAATATATAAGATGTATAATATGTATAAATTTTGTGATATTCGTTATTGGCGTGATACGAGGTATACTTTGCATATGAAGTGTTTTTGAAAGAATAGATTTTCAGATATAAATATATTGTGTAGGTATTTGATTTTCATTATAATTATATATATTTCCTGAATGTTTTTCTGAATTTCAATAACATACAGTTTAATCCTTTCCTCATTAGACATAATACTATGGTTTCTTAGGTATAGATAGGTACCATCCTTATAGAAAAATTAATATCACTTGTTGGTCTGTAACTATAATTACATAGGTATGTAATAACATTTTTCTGGAAGAGAAAAGGAACAATCCTTGAACATGTTCATGACTGCGAACTCTGGAGAGTGTGGAACTCCTGGAACAACTGTTCAATGCAGGGATTAAGACCCTATTGTTCACGAAGTGTTGTGATTCCTGAATGGGTCTTTATCCACAAAACGGCGTATCTTAAAAAAAATGTCTAGTTATTGAAAATGTTTAATTGATGTGTTGTTACTCGATGAAATAAATTAATCATGGCTTTGCAGATACATAATATAATTATCTATGAAATCTATACATAATATAATTATCTATGAATGAAATAAAAAATAATACTAAAAAGATAAATTAATGCAAGTAGTTTAAAGTAGATAATTGTTATACATAATTATGCAGAGCATTGTAGGTCTTTGTGCCTATTTAAATATAAGAAGGAGTAGTTTGATAAATAAAATAAATAGGTACACTGTTCACAAGTGTATTTATTAATCATTGTTTATTATTTGTACTTCTCGTTTACTTGAGATGTACATTATATAAGCATAATATTCAAATTGCTTATTTTAAAACAATACACACTTTTATCTGAGGTACATTTTAACATACAAAATTTACACACTCTCAAAATTGAGCAGAGCTTATGCTTTATATAATAATTACATATTATATAGTCGGTGGGTTCATGAAACCTCCTTTGGGCATTTATCAAGTTTTTGAGAGATAAAAAACTGTTTTGCTGGATGTAATTTCCTTTGATTCAACAACATACAATGTAAAATATACCAAAAGTGCCTTCTGAGATCTGTCAATTTTTGAACAATAATTTATTTATTTATTTATTCTTTTTGCACATCATCATTATATAACAGTGTTAATATAGTTTATCCATGGAGTCCCTGGTAAAGAATAGGTCTCCCACTATTTTCTATAAGTTTTCGAGTGTCCTGGAAAAGGCAGACGTTCGCAAAATTTGACAAGTAAGACAATTAACAACTGCAATGCAGCGATGAGGCATGTCACCTATTCTGAATGGCTTATTATTTAATGGCGCGGAGAGTTCAGATAAAGTATGGCATTTTGGCTTGTATGGAATACACACTACAGCTATACATACGTAGATATAATTATCAGCTGTTTATTTTATTGTAGGAGAAATACAGTGCATGTATATATATATATATATATAATGTACTTGCCTATTTTGATAAGATATTAATCATCTCCTAATGAATAATTAATAATGACCATCAACAAACATCTTCGGATTAGCTATCTTTATAATCTGTTCAAATGATTCATTACACATTCCTATCTACATGCTTTAAATGTTCTAGATATAAAATTTGGATCCGCTTAGATATTAAATTTTAGAACTATAGGTATTTATTATAACGGATTTCTTTATTTTGGATGTACTTTCGTTGATCTTTTTATACGTATTGTCGTGGTCCCCCCCCACAAGAGGAAAAGAAAAAGAAAAACCGTTGAGACCACATTGACAGGAAATAAATAAAATATATTTATTTATTTCGACGAGAGAATAAATACGTATTTATCCTCTGAGTTGGAAGTAATTAAACTAAAAAAGAATCGAGTTTATCCAATCTACGCAAATTTTTAAATTTCTTTTCGCAATTACGTCTTTATAATATTCCGATTAAAATTTAATAATACAAAAATACTTTCATATCACCTACCTACTTGTAAAATCCAAGAGTAATAATATTCATCGTATATAAAGATGTCATACGTACATAATAATATATACTCGCTAGTCTACCCATATCATTCACACCTCACCATAATTAAAATTATTTCCGAACGTTTAACGTAATGCCCGTCAAAAGTGTCGGTCGCTAAATTCAACAATTTTCGTTTCTTCAAAGATATTGGCTCATGATACATCTAGAGGAAAGAAAATTTACGTAAAGGACCCTTTTCTACGTTGTGTTTACGATTTATAAAAGAAAATTTTATCAGTGGAAAACGAACAATAATTTCTATTCAGAAACATAAAAGCATAATTTATATAACAATCAAAATTTAATTTTCTGTTGTACATAAAGGTTAGTAATTAATAAATTATTTCCTTTTATACTCTGCGTTAGCAAGTATAAAAGCCTTACCTTATTGCTGAAAATACACAAAGAAAACAACACACAATAACAATCAAGAATAAATATCAAATTTTTTTATGTACCACAGGAATCCATGTTATTTGTTAGAAATAGTCAATGAAATAATATTTTATCAAACTTATGATTCAACGTTATCGAAAGTTTATTTCTGTAATTATATTACAGATTAGTTTTGAATGCAGTTTTATTTATAAAAGGCATATGGTTTCATACATAAAATAGTATCTGTATACAGCGCCAGGGGCGCATCGAGATGAAATATTTTACTGAACCAGAGTTTGACAAAATTCAATCACTGACTATTTTTGGTTAATATAACAATAAAAATTGGTTTGTTAGTGAAAATTTGCTCCTACACACGCAAATTTCGATCTGACACAGCCTTTCATACACTATTGTCAGCCTCATTAGTATACAATATGATAAATTAAGAGAGTATAATACATAACATGCAAATAATATAAATATTTATGTATAAATCTGCGGGGGTTGGCTTTTTTGTGTCCCTTAAGGCAAGGCAGACGACCAACCTTGATTTTTTCACGCTGGGAGATCATGGGCCTTTAGTTCACGATCATGTGGGTGTGGGTGGTGGGACGTTAGTTTATGATATAATAAGAGATATTTACATAAAATAAATATGAATTAGTATTCATGCTAAATGTTAATTCAATATATCAGAAAATAATAATTAGTATATGTTTCTGAGTCCGTCCCTGTTCTTATTATCAGGTAATGTCTATAAATTTAATTTACAAATAATATTAGTTATCCAAATTTTATTAATTTGGGAAAATAAAATAATTAACAGTGACAGTCTCATAAACATATTCATTAAAACATTTTATAAAATTCATCAATCCTTTGTCTACAGAAATTTCACTTATTTGAGACTTATCAAACAAGAGTTTTGATACTCCAAGAAGAAAGGCAAAGTCGTAACGATAAAAATATCTATTACAAAATTTAAATAAATAATAATATATAAAATTTCTTAGCTTCGAGTAAGGTGATTTTCTGCAAAATTCGCTGCTTCGAAACACTGAATTTAATGTAAAATTATAATAAAATTTTAGGATGAGTTTCTTATTATTTCCATTGTGGAAATAATCACTAAAAGAAATATTATATTTATTACTCGGAGAAAGAAATGTCAACAACGAAAAACAAATTGAATACAACACTGCTTTTATGATTTTAACCTCTCTCTCCTAATTCCAAGACAAAACTGCCCCGAATTTTGTTGTGACATCATTTTTATTAGTTCATTCCTTTGTCCTCACCACAAAAATACCTACTCTTTCACTCCTAGCACAAGCATCTACTTTTTTATGTAAACAACCACACGTGTCTCTCAATCCTTTCCTTGAAATTATTTTTATTTGAAGTATTTATAACTACATAACATATCAATATAAACAAAATTTAACCTCTTACCTAAAAGCAATTAATAGTTCAACAAACTTTCTTTGTTTAAAATTCAATTTGGTACTTTTCTTCACCCGATGTACTAATATCTACTTCCTATCATCTAAACACTGTCACGTGTTAAAATATTCAATGTACCTTCCTAATAAAATTATCTAATAAATAACGTACTATCTGAAGTACGTACCATTTATTTACCAACAAATATACTCCGAGTTATACATCCATATACCACTTAAAATAGTAAGTCGAGATATATTTAGTTTAATTTCAAACAATGTTTGTTAAAAAACTAAGACCATGTCACGCCCCCTCAGAAAATTAATTTTCCGGGCTTGCATAAGGTGAGGAAATTATTTTCTTAAAAGAAAATTTTTTTAACAAACAAAGAAAAATATTTCACAACGCAATCAATATGCTACGCCACTGGCCCTAACTTTCCAATTCTCTATATTGATTAAAATCATTCACAATCCTATACTTATATAAATAAACGCACACTTGTGTTACCCACTATCCTATAATTAATTTGTAAACAACCATATGTTTACAGTATTATATTAGTCAATAAACCCATTTATAATTTCTTACCAAAACATTTTGTCAAAGGTACAAAATGTCTTTGTACTGACTCTCAAGTGGTTGGAATACACATTCAATATACATAACCGAATTATAAATAATAGGTATATATCTACCGTCCCACGTGTCAACCTTAGGTACATCCAAACACATGACATACGTACAATTAATTCACTATAATTATTACTCTCACATGTTTTCATTTATACAAACTCCGTCGTATGTTATATTAATAGTATGTACCCAATATAAACTGATATTACTATATCATATATAATAATACCGACCCTATTCTATAATTATGTATATCTGTTGACATAAGTATTAGTCAGTTTTTATATTGTACATAATTATTACCACATTTCTTTTACTAAAATTCTTTTTCCTTCACGATACTGATTTCTTTATGTGTGAACATAAATTTTAAAATAAATTTCCATATTGTACACATTCATATTTCTCTTCCATACATCCTATAGTAAATTTTTACTATGAAAATTCTCATGATTTGCATTAATTTCCTCATTCACAGTACCGCCAAAATCAACAGATTTACTCCATTTACCCAACATCATCATAAAAATATTGAAAACTTAATTAATCAGTTAAAAAAATTAAATAACCCCTACCCCCTCATGACTGGAATTAACCCTGAAACTATTAATCATAATAGCCAATTACCAACTGATTATTTTTTTATGGTACCATACCACACTCACGCCGCATCCCAGGTGAGGCAGGCAAAGAGAAACAGATCGCCATGTTGATCCATTCTCAGACACTCCCTTCTCTCTATCCACATCCACCCCATTCCTCAAACATTCACATCGATTTCTCCCACCCAACACGCGACAGTCCTTGTGAATTTGATCCACGTGGTCAAGTCACGCAGTTCCGGTATGTCCACACATTTTCACACCCTCCCCTTCAGACAAAAAAAATACACTCTCTTCATCATTCTTACATTCCATTCATGTAATGCTTCATCAACCATTCGTCTCAATGATCACATCTCCACAGCACTCATTCCACTCTCATCCCTCCTCAGCCACGTCCATGTCTCACTAACACACATGCCTAACACCTCATTCAAACACAGCACCCAAAGAAAATAGAAAAATTTCCACACAACAAAAACCCCATTTTTAGTATGCAACTCTCCCCTTTCAAAAGACACATTACATATGCGCTGAAAAGCAATATTATTTCATGAAAACCAATCTGTTCCACAAATACACAAATACATAAACCGACTATAAAATCTACGCACTATAATATTATATACGAGTAAGTATTTATATCTACTTACTGTTTAAAATATAAATTTTAGGTACCCATAAGTTTTATGAATACCACATTGATATTAACATAATTATGTAGGTATCTAATGTCTTTCATCAAAGTCCTACCTATATTGAAAAAACATCAGTAGGTACCTAGTATTTCTGTAAACATCGCTCGACAATTATAATAATATTGTATAATACCATATAGGTACTTAATAGTCATTCCACTTAGCTAGCGACAATCTAATATAATATTATTATTAGACTCAGTCTAAATAATAATATGATACAACAAACAAATGCGTTTTTGTTAAAATAATAATATTACCGACTGTACTCAGTTCACCGATCATACATGTCGAAACCGAACAGTTTTTTTATCTAAAGTGATAAATCTACTTAACCCATCAGATCAAAACACATACCTACCCGCATTATTATACCTACAGATTCGTCATTTATGAAATAATATTATTTCATATTCATTTTGTTAAGATCTGAGCAAAACCGACATATTGAATGACATTCCAATATATAAAACTATACATATCTAACTAAAAAAAAATATTACTACTGACACACATCTCAACCCCATAAATTATTACAGTATTCAACAGTCAAAAACCCCATAAAATTCATCCTTCAAAAATTATTTCAAGGTAGTTCATTCAACTTTCACATAACTGAAATAAATAACTAACAAAAAAAATGTTTACCATTCTATATACATAACATGTCAATAGGTACATATTTTAAACCCACTATCCACTTAAGATCAATACATAATTTTATTACTAGTTCACTAGTCATATAACAACAAATTTTATCTAACGAGTTCGTTTTTGTAAAACTAATAATATTTTTATAATTTCTAATAGATATAAAAAAATTTGCTAACAATTTTTATTTAGTTTGCCCTCGATTCAATTAATTTAACGTATTTTTAGTGTTCATAATGTGTTCTATAATATTCGTCGTCTTCTGTCATCAATTTTGAAATGCAAGTCACCTCCTTAAAGGATAGGCAGAGAGTTCTAACATAATTTAAAGTCAAAATACTGGAAAATTTCACCGCCCCCCCAAGACAAAAAATCTGCTTCTCGTGTAGAAACCCCCCCTCTCTTCCATAAGACTATTAATCTATCTCTCACCCCCCCTCCTCTGTAAGACAATTAATTTAAAGATTGGATATTTATCTATTTCTTCCAACTAACTATACTAGCTCAGATCTACAACCCAATGTTTAATATCTGCAGTGACAGATATTAGATCCTGGCATACGGCAACCATTTTCTGTCGTGGTCCCCCCCCACAAGAGGAAAAGAAAAAGAAAAACCGTTGAGACCACATTGACAGGAAATAAATAAAATATATTTATTTATTTCGACGAGAGAATAAATACGTATTTATCCTCTGAGTTGGAAGTAATTAAACTAAAAAAGAATCGAGTTTATCCAATCTACGCAAATTTTTAAATTTCTTTTCGCAATTACGTCTTTATAATATTCCGATTAAAATTTAATAATACAAAAATACTTTCATATCACCTACCTACTTGTAAAATCCAAGAGTAATAATATTCATCGTATATAAAGATGTCATACGTACATAATAATATATACTCGCTAGTCTACCCATATCATTCACACCTCACCATAATTAAAATTATTTCCGAACGTTTAACGTAATGCCCGTCAAAAGTGTCGGTCGCTAAATTCAACAATTTTCGTTTCTTCAAAGATATTGGCTCATGATACATCTAGAGGAAAGAAAATTTACGTAAAGGACCCTTTTCTACGTTGTGTTTACGATTTATAAAAGAAAATTTTATCAGTGGAAAACGAACAATAATTTCTATTCAGAAACATAAAAGCATAATTTATATAACAATCAAAATTTAATTTTCTGTTGTACATAAAGGTTAGTAATTAATAAATTATTTCCTTTTATACTCTGCGTTAGCAAGTATAAAAGCCTTACCTTATTGCTGAAAATACACAAAGAAAACAACACACAATAACAATCAAGAATAAATATCAAATTTTTTTATGTACCACAGGAATCCATGTTATTTGTTAGAAATAGTCAATGAAATAATATTTTATCAAACTTATGATTCAACGTTATCGAAAGTTTATTTCTGTAATTATATTACAGATTAGTTTTGAATGCAGTTTTATTTATAAAAGGCATATGGTTTCATACATAAAATAGTATCTGTATACAGCGCCAGGGGCGCATCGAGATGAAATATTTTACTGAACCAGAGTTTGACAAAATTCAATCACTGACTATTTTTGGTTAATATAACAATAAAAATTGGTTTGTTAGTGAAAATTTGCTCCTACACACGCAAATTTCGATCTGACACAGCCTTTCATACACTATTGTCAGCCTCATTAGTATACAATATGATAAATTAAGAGAATATAATACATAACATGCAAATAATATAAATATTTATGTATAAATCTGCGGGGGTTGGCTTTTTTGTGTCCCTTAAGGCAAGGCAGACGACCAACCTTGATTTTTTCACGCTGGGAGATCATGGGCCTTTAGTTCACGATCATGTGGGTGTGGGTGGTGGGACGTTAGTTTATGATATAATAAGAGATATTTACATAAAATAAATATGAATTAGTATTCATGCTAAATGTTAATTCAATATATCAGAAAATAATAATTAGTATATGTTTCTGAGTCCGTCCCTGTTCTTATTATCAGGTAATGTCTATAAATTTAATTTACAAATAATATTAGTTATCCAAATTTTATTAATTTGGGAAAATAAAATAATTAACAGTGACAGTCTCATAAACATATTCATTAAAACATTTTATAAAATTCATCAATCCTTTGTCTACAGAAATTTCACTTATTTGAGACTTATCAAACAAGAGTTTTGATACTCCAAGAAGAAAGGCAAAGTCGTAACGATAAAAATATCTATTACAAAATTTAAATAAATAATAATATATAAAATTTCTTAGCTTCGAGTAAGGTGATTTTCTGCAAAATTCGCTGCTTCGAAACACTGAATTTAATGTAAAATTATAATAAAATTTTAGGATGAGTTTCTTATTATTTCCATTGTGGAAATAATCACTAAAAGAAATATTATATTTATTACTCGGAGAAAGAAATGTCAACAACGAAAAACAAATTGAATACAACACTGCTTTTATGATTTTAACCTCTCTCTCCTAATTCCAAGACAAAACTGCCCCGAATTTTGTTGTGACATCATTTTTATTAGTTCATTCCTTTGTCCTCACCACAAAAATACCTACTCTTTCACTCCTAGCACAAGCATCTACTTTTTTATGTAAACAACCACACGTGTCTCTCAATCCTTTCCTTGAAATTATTTTTATTTGAAGTATTTATAACTACATAACATATCAATATAAACAAAATTTAACCTCTTACCTAAAAGCAATTAATAGTTCAACAAACTTTCTTTGTTTAAAATTCAATTTGGTACTTTTCTTCACCCGATGTACTAATATCTACTTCCTATCATCTAAACACTGTCACGTGTTAAAATATTCAATGTACCTTCCTAATAAAATTATCTAATAAATAACGTACTATCTGAAGTACGTACCATTTATTTACCAACAAATATACTCCGAGTTATACATCCATATACCACTTAAAATAGTAAGTCGAGATATATTTAGTTTAATTTCAAACAATGTTTGTTAAAAAACTAAGACCATGTCAGTATGCATTCATTACTTGTTTCATCATGATAGATAGGTACTATTTAGGTACTAATTCACAAAACTTCAACGGGTGAAGGGTTACATTTATGGGAAAACTTTTAGGAATTCCTACATTCACTTTTAGACAGTTTTTAGTGAGAGGTATTTGACATAATTGTTTAGTGGGTACTTTATTTTTTTTTCACTATTTTGACTCTGATCCGCAATTTTCGAATACATATCATAATATAATTTAATTAACAGTGTTTCGGATCCAAGGCATAGCAGATAAAATGATTTTGAATTGTCACCTAAATATTACTTATACAATAATTCGTTCGTATGTATGTTCATATTGTTCGTAGGTATTCTTTGAAAACCACTAACCTAATAGATTAGAAACGTAGTACATATTTTCTCAGAAACCATGTTTCTAAATTAAAAAAAGAATATTGTGCTGTTTCACTCTATAACATTGAGATGGTAATCGTCTCTTTTCTACTTATACTTAAGTATCATGCATCTTATACCTGACAAAGAAAAGGAACTTACCTAAAAATAAAAATAAATCGAATGTCCTTCATGTCTGCAACACAAAATATATTAAGAGATTATTTACTTTTATGAACATAATATAAACAAACTATGATAATTGTTGTAAAAAGTGCATTTATTATGACGTGTCATCAATCTAATATTCTGAATCAAAACAAATATATTATTATAGGTAAATGCATCTAGAACGAGGATAGATACTGATAACAAAGTCTTAAAACGATAAAATAAATTTTATTGTCTCTATTTGGGGTTCCCTTTTACGATACATTTACACCGTGTTACGAGTACGTATGATGTCATCATAAAATTATATTTATCACATTACGCGGCACCAGTAGCGGAACAAGGATTTTTATACAAGTCATACTTTCATAATAATAATAATAAAAATCTTTATTGCACAAAAAATCAACATGAACGAAAATAAACAATTTAAACTAGACAAATTAATGTTGTGCAATGGGCGAGTTTATCGCAGAAGCGCGATATCTTCCAACTAACCCATAATGGTACCTGCGTACTAGTTGCATACTTACAAAATAGTCTTACGAAATACCTTTATGTTTACCATCACGTCGTCTCCTGCAAGTCATCCTCGCCGTGTCATAAATACTATAAGACATCCAGAATGGGTAGCATACCTTAATGCTGAGTTGAAAACTAACTTATAGAGTGACAGACCTATTCCTTACTGAAGATTCCATGGAATAGTCTCTAGATAAATAATCTCTTAAATAACAACAAGTGTAGTATACAATTTACTTGTATTAATAAATAGCCACAAATAAAAAAAAACAAGAGATGTTTTGAAATGTGTCTTTTTGTGGAAAACCATTCCACGAACCCATAACCCACTTAGATTCTGAAGGCGTGCGGACGCGGTGTATTTTTGCATGTATGGAAGGCACGCCACTGAGCACCAGAAGGTAAATATCACTGCATACTGTTCACAATCAGTGTTTACTTCTTATCTTTGTGATAGATATTTTAAGGTATAAAAGGCAATGCAGAAAATCTGTTCAAGTAATAACAACGTTAACTCGTTCATATAAACTACCTACTTATTCGTCACAGAAAATACTAGCAAAATGAAGTCAGCTGTCTTTTGTATAATTTTTGGGGTAAGTCTGTTTTTTCTTCATTTAATTTTTTATTTTATTTTGTATTTTAGTCTGTTATGTACCATATTGAAATAAATAAATAAATATAAAATAACATGTATAGATTAATCACATAGATCGCGTTAGTCCAAAACTAAGATATGAATCTTGTATTATAGATGGGTATTAACGTGACTTCCGTGACGATATATAAGCATTTACAATGCATTATTTATCTATTATGTATAATACACAAAGTTTACAACACACAAAACAGTTTCACAATGATACACACTCATAAAAACAAACAATTATCAACCAAAACATTCCAACATTTAATTCTTAAATCTATTAAATTAATCTATGAAAAATCTTCTTTTAAATTTGTTCGACATAAGAATAGTAAACAAGTAAGCTGTTGTAAGTAGATAGATGCTCGGTTGCTTTTTTATTATTAACACAAATATACAAGCAAAAATAACATTCCAACAGTCTTACATCCAAACAGTGCACACTTCAGCAATAACATACAAAACAAACACAGAAAAAATCATAATCCCGCACACACGTACAACCCATTCATACAAATACATTCACACTTATGATTAGATACGTAGAATCAATCGCTTATCTTCAACTATATTTCAAAAATTCACAAGCTTATCAAAACCAATGTAATTCAATATTAATTAGACAACACTTCGATTAATGACTTCATGACATGCTTAATTTTATGGCAAAACACCCAAGCCCATAATCGATTATGATCGAAATTAGTTTGGTATCTAGGTAGTCGGTGTAGTTATATTTATGGTCGTATATATAAAATTTCATATTTTGTTTGTTTTTTTTTTTATTTTTAGCTTGTTCTTTTGGCAAACTATGGTGACTGTGCTGTAAGCTGCTTGGAGTGCAATAGTTTAAACTCGAAGTGTATTGGCAAAGACACCGTTATGAGTTGTCTAAATATTGGAAACCCAATAGTTACTAGATGTCCAAGAGGAACTTACTGCGATGTGAACAAATTGCCATATTGTCACAAAGATTATCAACCACTGTGTCCTCGATAAACTCTAACAGAGATTATAAAAAATATACATTTTTTGTGATATTCGTTATTGGTGTGATACGAGGTATACCTAGTCCGCATATTATGATCCAAGTGTTTTATGAGTGAATAGATTTCATATGAAAAATAAATTGTGTATTTGATTTTCATTATTCACATACTTTCCTGAATAGTTTACTTAATTTCAACAACTTACAGTTTAATCCTTTTCTCGTGTATCATAATACTATGATTTCTTCGGTATAAATAGTTACTATACTTTGGGTTAGTTGATTGTATCTAACTTGAATGTTTACCTTTTATGTAATTGTTTGTAATCAATGTACAGTAAAGAATAAATAAATAAATAAATACCATCTTAACCTACAGAAAAACTGGTAATAGCACTTGTGGGTTGTGGGTCTATTTCTAATTACAATTATGGGATGAAAATTCTTTTGGAAGATAGCAACGTGGGTTGTAAAGATTGACAAAAATTATAATTCTTGAAAATGTTCATGACAAGAGTAGGTAGCCTTCCGCCGTCCCTCAACGCCTCAGCTGATGTCAAGTTAAATCCTGCACGAAACATCGGGCAGAAACCAACAGTCTTTCTCAATACCAACTAAAAGTCATCGTTTATATGTAGATGTATACGAGTACTTATAATATTTAATATATACTATGTTCCGCGAAAACAGCTTTTCAAACATTATTATAATACCTATATCTCATCCTTTATTGTTTCATACTAAAGGGTGTATGCAGAATCTGTTAGTTGTGCAGATGAGGTATCTGATGTTGAGTAATGTTCTTAACGTATATATGTATATTATATATTTTTATCAACAATTTCCTTTAGTCATCGATAAACGAAGTGTTGTTACTCGATGAAATAAATTAATCAAAGCTTTGTAGATACATAATATAATTATCTATGTTAATATGTGAATGAAATAAAAAATAATACTGAGTAGATAAAATGCAAGTAGTTTTAGATAGATAATTGTTATGCATATTTATTTATTTATTTATTTATTTATTTATTAAAACAACAAACGGCAAAAGCCTTTTACATGATAGATCTCAATTCAATACAACATACAAACATTAACAAATTATAATAAGACACTTAAAATATCTGAATACAACAAAAAAAAACATATACCTATATATAAAAACAATGATAAAATATTAAAAAATAGTATATATAAATTGAATAGATTTTCATTACTTATGTACTTACATTAATTAAATATTTGAATTTACCAGCACAATATAAAAACCAAAGGAACACAATAATAAAAATAAGAACATAATAAATAACAAACAATAAAAATAAACAATTATTCACAATGATTAAAACAACAATAACAACAATATGTATGTAAGCCATTGTACTTTAAACCGATGATGTCGCAGTTGTGAATTATTTGTGCCTATATAGATATAACAAGGAGTAGTTTGATAAATAAGTGTAAATACATTGTCACAAGTGTATTTATTAATCATTGTTTATTATTTGTACTTCTCACATACTGGAGATGTACAATCAAGTAGGTATAATATTCAATATTCAAATACGACTATAAACCTTCAAAATTCTCAACACTCTCAAACTTGAGCAGAGCTAATGTTTTATAATAATTATGTAGTCGGTGGGTTCATGAAACCTCCTATGTGCATTTATCAAGTTTTTAAAAGATAAAAAAAAAATGTTTTGCTGGTTGACATTTTCTATCTGTTTGATTCGTTACGTGAAAGGTTTGTTAGAAATTCCATAGTGTATTGAATTCTTAGGCATGATTTGAACATTTCACAGAATCATTTTTTAGTAAATGTGACTTTTCACGAATTATCCAAGAAAAATCAGAACGTTAGATATTCAATTTCTCTCAATATTTTTTTCAATGGAAATCTCAATGTAGAGATTATCTTTTCATCGGTAGATGCGGCTCAACGAGACGAATAATTTTTTTTTGTATCAGTTTGGTATCAGTATCTCATTTTTTGGAAATTGTCACGTAGGAGACTTCATGGATACACCGACAATTTTGAATTTTCAAGCAGAAGTTATTTAATGTAAAAAAAGTATTATTTTTCGTGTCTAACGCCTAGCGGATTTTGAATTGGTTCTCTTGTGAAGAAGTGTTTTTCGATTCATATTTTTTTCCTAACGCATACATAATTATTCATGTCATTGTCAACTTATCATATTTATTATGGAAACTAAAGGAGAGGACAGAAGGTCGCTGCGCCCCAGAAGAAATCGGCAAGAGTAGTTGTTATAAGTTGTAGGTACAGGTATGTAATGAAAGACATTCTTTCGAGAAGCCAGAGATTGTGAAAGCTGTAATGGACAGGTGTCACAGGAGGAGGTAGCTGAGTAGAATAGGCTTTTGACCTAACTAGCACAAGTGGAGGAAGTTTTTCGTGTTAACTGAACTCATATCCAACATATAGAATAGCTTAAAAATAAAGAAAATACTCTGTGTGATAA
The DNA here is from genome assembly GCA_947579605.1 of Athripsodes cinereus. Taxonomy (NCBI): domain Eukaryota; kingdom Metazoa; phylum Arthropoda; class Insecta; order Trichoptera; family Leptoceridae; genus Athripsodes; species Athripsodes cinereus. The sequence goes on from OX388311.1 coordinate 21,986,339, forward strand.
TATACCTATAACATACGAACTAAATGTTAAAGTGATTCTCACTTGCCTGCGAACTTACTCATTGTCATACATAGCTTTTTACCTGAACTAATAAACTAACACAACTGTTGAATCAGCCGCTAACCTATTGACTCGCTCATTCACTGGCTTTTGCTGACATTCAGGGCTCATTATGAAACCCAGTGCACTGGCGTGAACATTAATAATAACTCACCATCTCATTTGAAGACTAATATACTGACGTTCATGACAATTATTACTAACCCAAGATACTAACACAGCCAATAATAACTCATTCGCAGACGGATTTCACTCACTGACATTGCTAGATTATTCTCTGACTAGGGTTGCCACCTTTTTTTTTTTTTTGAAAATAAAGTACATTGGTCATTACAGGTAAGAAAAAAAAGTACGTAGTATCAAAATAAATTACAATTTATTTTTCATTATTATTATGCTTAAAAACATATTTTTTTTATTGCTTTTTGCAGTTTGTATCAAATTAGTATCTCTACTAAACATCACAGCACAGCATCTTTACAGTCAATATTTAAATTTAAGTAAATATGTAGGTAATTTTTTTTTAAACATTTTTTCGGTGTAAAACATTCACTATCTATAAAATGTTCAATTTTCAACAAGTTTGGTAGAAAAACTTTCAAAACTTGTTGACGCTGCAAACATTTTGATGTGATAAAATATGAAAATAAATATATACCTATTACCAACATTAGATTTTTACTACAAAAAAAAATCATTGTAGTTTCATAGTATTCGTTTATAAAAAAGCCTATTTCTAAAATTGAAATCGGGGGTGTGTTTGGCAGACAAAGCACGAGAATGCTACGATTTTTCATATACATTTTTTTAAATTTAACTAAAAGTCAGATAGTTATTAAAAATATTAGCGTAATAAACTGTACTTTTTTGTTGTTTTTCAAAATACTTATCTTGATAAAATTTCTCATATTTTGAAACCAAAAATCATCACGAGAACCCGATATTTCGTTTATTAAAAGAAGTTTACTAAAATACATAGTATTTATATGCTTGATTAGATGAATAACAAAATATAATTATTATATTTTACAAATAATTTGTATTTTGATATAACAAAGAGTATACTTAAATAAATCTCGTCAGTCAGCTATTTAGTTTTGTTAAGCTAAAAAACTAATATTGGTAATAAATATAAGATTTTTATTTTTTTTAAAGGGCAGCGCCCGCCACATACCTCGTGCCGTACCTGGAGATATGTATCTCCATAACGACACACACATGCACAAACAGGATTTAATGTCAAAAGGCGCAAGCCGTATATTTCATAAATAAATAAATTAAAGCGAGAAATGCTGCCCCGAGGGAGCACTCTAGATTTAGCGGCCACACACCAAAAAAATTGGTGCAAAAAGGGAAGGGAAGAAATGGGAATATGCCTTATCAATTTATTTTATCTTTTTATTTTATCAAATCCAAATGTTCGCAAGGGTCAACAAGTTTTGCGAGTTTTTCCACCAAATTTGTATAAAATTGATTATTACAACTTTTCTGCCAGAGAGCACTCGTAATGCACTCAAACCGCTTGCACAAAACAAACAAGAAATTGTAACAATTGCACTGAAATTGTGGACATTTGAGATTAGGTTGCGTTCAGAAGTTGATTAAAACAAGTGCTTAAGTGATGTGGCGCTGGCGAGTGGCGACATCGATTCAGCACCATATTGATAAATTTCGTTTAACGAAAAAATATTTATGCCTAAACTTTTCAAAATCCCAAAGAAATCAAATATTGCGAAATAAAGTATTTTCGCGTACTTTATTTTTCTCATAAAGTATAAAGTACCTACGATTACCTGAAATAACGTACAATACTTTATAATAAAGTACGGGTGGCAACCCTATCTCTGACCCATCTTTGTATTGTAATGTGTGTTTATTTTTATAATTGACAGTATTATTGAGACATGTTTGTAAATAATTGATTTTGTTAGACTAGTTGTTTTTATTTATTTATTATAAGGTTTTAGCTTTCATTATTTTTATTGTTGCTAACTTCAATAATTCTATTGTTCTACATATATCTCACTGGTATTTCTGCCACAACACAGCCCTATGGCTAGTGTGGAAGACATTTTTTTGCGAATGTACTAAGTATGTTCAAATGTGTTATTATGAAAATGTAAAGACGATATTAGGTATTTCAATAAAAAATATTATTATTATTATTATTACTTAAAAATGTCGTAGTGTACCCACAACTTTAGCGCCACCATATACATGATTTTTATAATATACAGTTGAAATAAAGATTCAGAAACCGCAGACTCGATTTATAAGATGGAAGTAGGTAAGTATCTATATTAATAATATAGTACTCGTATTAGGTACCTATGAAAAATAACATGTTTACATTATTTGGTTAAATGGTATGTATAGGTTCATTAAGAATGAATTATTAATATTTGATAAGTTGCTATCGACACAATGTTATGCAAATAAATAAACATATTAATTGTTTAGTAGTATCATCTCAACACTACATCCATGATTATTACGAATAATATAGGAATAAAATGTTTAAATAATAATATCATTTATATCGTGAAAAATCTTTTGAATTCTGAGTTTATTATTTAACAAAATTTATTAGGAAGTTATATCAATTTTTTATCATTATGGGTATACCATCAAGTTTGTTTTTTTTAAGTAAGTACATACCTAAGTACGCAATTGTGATATTTAAAAAAAAAAAAAGATATATCTGGGTTTGTTATAAACCCAAATACAAACTTATACACCTTTCACACTAAGCTAAAAGCTTGTGCCGTGAAAGGGGAGCTTGCCGGAACCTGGGATCGAACCACGGACCCCTTGTTCTGAAGGCCGAGACTCTACCTCCAGGCTACCGACGAACTCATGTTAATAATGTTATATTTATTAGGTATTTTTGTGTTGGCTACAAGAAAAAAACATATTCTATACTGCAATGGTCTTGTACATTAGGATCAGTGTTGTCAAGTCTACGTATTTTAACGTAACTTGCGTTCTTTGGTTTCATTTGGTAATCTACTTAACTTTAATAAAAATATTTAAAATTCTTGTACCATTTTGATAATCTGGAACCTTAAAAAGGTAATTTTTTTCAAAACTCAGAAAATTTAATCTGGGGCCTAAAAAGTCCCTTTTCAAATTCTAGATGGTAAATCTGATCTGGAAGCTGGAAGAGGTCTTCACTTTTTATATATCAAATAGCAAATCTGATCTAAGACCTAAAAAAAGGTTCTCAACATTGGAGGAGATATTGCATTTTTTTAAACTACATACGCTAACGTACAGAGTTTTTTTTTGTATTTTTCTATTTACATAATCATATCATTTGGACACATGCTACAAGTGGGGTAGCCAGTAGATTAACATAATGTAACATACACTGTGTAGATAGTTCACCCGAATACAATGTAGGTAGAGGTATCTTATGATGGTCCTGGCTGATGGGACATGTTCTGAGAATGCCCAATGATAGTTGGGCAAAAAGAGCGCTGTTCTTCCGTCCGCAAGGGTTCCGTCGGCCCGGGCGTCCCTTTTTCACAATACACCGTTCCTATGACAACGATATCAGAGCGCAAGGAATGTCGTGGAAAGAGGTGACGCAACTGGAGCAGAGACGTTCTGAATGGAGGAGGCTGGTTTTTGCCCTGTGCTCTCGAGAGGAGCGTTGAGGACGATGATGATGATGATGAGGTATCTTATATTATGGTTAAAAACGCGAAGGTATACATATATACAATGCACTAAACGCATACCTATACGTCGCCCAGGTCCAAAACAATTAATGGAAAAAGTCGTTCCCAATTTTGCCCTAGCCGGGAATCGAACTTGGGATTCAGTGACTCAAAAGCAAGAGTGTCATGTCAATTAATTGCACGCAAAAATACCAAAGCTGTCTTCTCCGAGCTGATAAAAATTTAAATATACTTTTTAATTTTGCTTTGATTCAAAATCGAATGAATCAAGTAATACCCCCTATTCTATTTCATTTTTAGTGTGCACTTACTAAAATAGGAACGTTCCAATTTTAGGTGCACTTTGGTATTCTATAAACTCTAAAATATCATATAAAATACGAATTTTAGTTCTTATTTTAGTTTGAATCAATATAGAATTGGGGGTAATGTTATTCAGATAGGGTAAAATACGTAAATAAAAAACGACTTGTATTTCAACAATAATGTGTGGTCAGTTATGACAAAATATCTTCAAATAATTTAGTAATACACTGAATCTCCGACTGGCAACATAATCACAATAATAAATAATTATTTTATATTATTTTGTCTACAGTTGATTAAAGAAAAGTTTTTTGAAATAAACATTACTTTTCGAGGTGTTTTTTGTGTTTACATTTTGTCAAAAGATAGCTGGTGCAATTACTCAATGTGAATTTATGGATACGTTTCATAAAGGGACTCAACAAAATGCAGATAAATAGGAGAGGACTTATTTGGTTATGTGTGGTAAGATAATATTATATGCGTATAGAAATTCCCTAAAAACTTTCCCTGCTCCGGTTGATGTCATTCATCGGAAGTGGGTACCTATCTCATTTTGATAATATGCCGACATGTCTTCATAAAACTATATCATACCTAACATACCATATCATCACGGTAAATCCCGCAATTGGGCTAGCCACGTTTACGTATCTATTTCATTTAAAGTTTATTTTTTATGTTAAGAAGAGGATCTATATCCACCCGTTTTCAAACTTCCTTTAAAGTGAGGTGACTTTAATATTTTAGACTAAATTATTTAATTTAGTATATATGACCATGGGAGCTGCTTCGAATGTCATTATTTCTGGATTTCATTTGAAATTATATTTTGCATAGTTTTAATCGTTTGAATTAAATTTTATCTGTAGATATTGAAATATTCCAGTTTACGAAATCAATACACAAATTGTATCTAAATCTATATTGGATCAGAAACTTCGTAGAATAACAAATTCAATAAAATAAACCCAGCTAACACAATCTTACTATTTGCTTTATACGAGTGAACTAATATTGAATAATAAATATCGAGTAAGTGAACTAATATTTAATATTGATGGGTTAGTTGGAAGATATCGCGCTTCTGCGATAAACTCGCCCATTGCACAAAATTTATTTGTCTAGTTTTAATTGCTTGTTTTCGTATGTTGATTTTTTGTGCAATAATGATTTTTAATATTATTATTGAATTCAAATATGATATGCTACATTATCATAGTTACTTGTAGATATATCACTCATTATGGAGACCCACCTCACTCCTGGATAACTTATAAATCGATAAAATAATATTGTCTAATCAATTTTAAAATAAAAAAGTCACCCTACAATAATTCGATAATCATTTTATTTCAAATCAGAATAAAATCACATGCCTTTGTTTCTAAGTGACCTTAAAACGTTAGAAACAGATTATAAATATAATTTAAAGGTGATTTTTATTGTACCTACAAATGTGTACTGATTAATAATAATTCCAATTTGACTATAAAATTGTCACAGTTCAATGATTATAATAATAATATAACACTGTATTGTAAATACACTCTTATACATTGAAGGACCCACCGTCCACCCGGATACCGCAGAAGTCTGGGGACTTCCATTTATCCGAAATTCTACACTTAACAAATCTTGTCCACACCGGAGGCGCCATAGTGGGCAGCCTGAAGGGCTGGCCGGCCAAACCACCAAACCGCCAAAACCTCCGTGTGAAATCTTTTGACTAAACTCCTTCGATGTACCTTTATACGAGAGAAGCAAACATAGTAATAATACATATATCTATACAAAAAAAGGAATCAAATAAACAAGTTATCTTAACCTAGGTTACAAAAGTTACAAAATAATAATAAGTAAAAGTGCGTAATATAGTTACAAAATAATTGCATAATATTCTGGAACAAAAGCTGAGTTGAGGTGTCCAGAGACTTTTCCTAGGTTATTCAGGCCGGCGAACCCGAGGGTCGCCGTAACCGGGGCTGTTGCAGAGACGCTTCCCTCCCCAAGGGACATCCCAACCAGACCTAATACTCTCCACCAAGGGAGAGTATTTGGTATTAGGTAGACTGTATTGTAAAACTAAATTTATGCAAAAGGCGTTCATATTGCCTTGAGGCAATGTCTTCCAGTGAACCGAAATGATAAGAAATAAGAAAAATAATAGCCAGATCAAAAATAATAAAACAATGAGCTAAACTTTATTATTGAATGACACATTCTGAAGAAATTATGAAATTTATTATAATTATTTTTGTGGTTAAAAGGGAAGGGGTAAAGAAAGGGAACTAGGTAGGTATATGTTTACAATTAGTGATAATTGTGAAATCAGTAGCCTATCTTTATATAATTCTTACGCTTCTTCCACATTCGTGCAATTTCTTATAGGTACATGCACTCCGATTTTTCTTACAATCCACGTGTTCCAGCCACGTCATTCTCGGACGTCCGCGTTTCTCACACCCCTTCTTTCAGATAATATGTATACCTACTCTCTCTTCGCCATCCTTTTTTCATCCATTCGCTCCACATGTTCAAACCATCGCTACATATTTACATGCATTCTATCCATAATACTCCTCTCTCCTAATATCCTCATTCTAGATTCACGTCCGTCTGATTATATATTTGCTAAGATGATTTTTAAATCTGTATAATATACCCATTCATTCAGTATTAAGTAAAGTAATATCATAATATTCAAAAATATTCAAATAAATAAATAATTTATAAGAAAATTGAAAATCCTATAGGTATCCATGTCCAATAAAAAAATAGACTATCAGGATGGGTAGGTAGGTAGGTACTATAGGAGACTTTTATGCTTACGGGTAGGTATTTCTTTTACTTATTTTACTTACAGTAAACAATGAAATGTTAAGGTAAAAACAAAAAAATATTATAATTTGACGATATGAAATAATAATGATATCTAATTGAACTGTAGGTATTGAGAATAAAGTAATTATGTATTACGTAGGAATATGTTGTGTGGATATGTGTGTAGTATATTATAGTATAATCCAGAATTGTCTGGATTGCCTTACGTCACCTCTATGATGACAGAGAATAATAATTAGGTAGGTAGGTACACGAGGAAAATAATTGTATGGAATGTGATAGATTAATCATTATTTATGCACTCGATACTATAATGTAATACCTAATATTGTAGAGAAAATATCTAATTAGACTTGTGTTACAAATGTGTGATCTTATGTTATGTAGATAGGTACAAATATAGTTTATACTTACCGCGAAAGGAATAAAATTATACGAATAGTTAAATCAACAAAATAATGATTAGAAGAATAACTATTCTCTGGATAATGCTGGAGTGATGATAAAGTGGAAAATAGTGTGGAGCCTCCGGCAAATAATAGGTCCCTCATTTTTTCTGTAAATTTCCGAGTGCTCTGTAAAAGGCATCGTGTTTAACATATTTAACATCTACAGTTTAGTATCTATTCCACCCATCCTGAATTGTGACGGAGAGGAATACTTGCATTTTTATTAAATTCAGCTAAACCGCTGGCTGCCCTTATTGTGTGATGTTTCATAATTTTATGAAAGAATAAATGATTTTATTGTATTCGTCTTAGCTGCATAAATTTTATTATCGGAATACTTGTATTAGTTGCAAATTATTATTATACAAACGTTAGAGTTTTATTAAAATTATTATAACAGTGTTATGAAATATTTTTAAATTATTTATTAGAAATTACTCGAAGATAGAAACGTACAAATGCAGATAAAATAGTATGCAATACAGTTAAAATATCCTTTCAAATTTCAGATAGTATTATCGATGTTGATCTCTGCGATAAGCGCAGGAGTGGGCTGCGAAGAATGCAATAGTCATCGGGTGAAATGTTCTGGCACATCAGCTGTTATATCGTGCCATCCTGGTATGAACAAAGTGATCAAATGTCCTCACGGAACATTCTGCAATGTGAATTCCATACCCTGGTGCCACAAGAGCAATAAGCCGTTGTGTTGAAAAATTATCTCAACAAAGGAGCAGAGCAAGAATGTGTTATGTCTCTTAACAAATCTATATTATAATATTTGTAAATATGTGACGGTTGTCAAACCTCAAACCAAATTTGTTTTTATGCTAATCATTAATTTAACTTTTGGCCATGACAAAGTTAAATGAATGATCAATAAGTTATTGTCAAATTTACTCGTTTACACGCATCAATACTTGATTTTTGTTTACTGTCATTTACTACCTACTTTAAAGTCAGAAGCGCAGATATGTCAATGATATTATGATAAACAAGTGAGGGTGTCTGGAGGTGTAATTGAATTTAATAAATAAGGAAGATAACATCCATGCATTCATATAAGATAATATTTACACCTTTTTATTAGGGTTCATTTATATTATAACCATTAAAGTCTGTGTAAATGCCCTCACCCTTTTTATTTATAATCACTTCTCTTTGTTATAAATGGATAGTTGTAAGTATTTGAAAGGATACAATTGCTTATTCTAGCAATTTTTTATAAGTTATACACATCAAATGTACCTACCTAGAATACTTGATTTAGGTATACCTGTTTTTTTTATTTTTGTATTTATTCTTATCTTTATGAAAAAGTACTGTAAGTAGTTATAAATATTTTTATCAGCCTACGTGTAAGTAGGAACGTACTATGTCAATTTGTGTAGGTACTGATATTTATTTCAAGTACCTATTTAGTTTTCCGGAATAAAATTATTTATTAACATAAAAAAATGTCTCATTATTTATCATTTATCATAAATCAATTATAACAAACACCCACATAATAATTAATTTAATTACAGAAAATGGTTTGAGTCTTGGCTATGTGTTGATGATATTGCGTATGTTTAGATGGCGTTGATTGTTACTAGTGTGATTCGGTTACTATAAAAATAATGTTCTCTCATTTTTATGTTTATCTCCCTGATCACTCGCAAACGAGTGGATGCCCTTTGAAAATATAATAGAATAGAATTTTAAGTTAATAAGTATAAGTTATGGGTTACTGAACAGTAGGTGCAAAGATCACTTTATTTTTTGTCACCTAAAAAATCACACTACATGGTGGTAAGATTATGTTTGTTTATTGCAAGGTGAATTGAAAAAAAAACCTATTTAGTTAACTTCCAAGTGACTTTACTAATTTTGCTTAGGTACTACTATTCGGAGACTCTCGATTAAAGGAAAAATTGCCTGAAGATGGAGTTGAGAGTTTCCAAATACAAGCAAGTGTTATTAATAAAGTCCCTTGAAAGTTAACTAAATAGGGTTTTCTCAATTATTATTAAATTTACATCATATTCTACTGGGACCGCGATCCCAGAAAAATTCTTCTTGAAATGGACTTCCAACAAGTACCTACCTTAGGTCAATAAAATCAAAATTTTATTTCAAGTTTTCACAGACACTTAAAAACTTTCAGAAAAATGTGAGAGACCTATTTTATTTATTTATTTATTCTTTTTGCACATCATCATTATATAACTGTGTTAACAAAACAATATGAAATTCAAAAAACTAGGACGATATGCAGTGGCGATATTATCACTATAAAGTGATTTCTTCCATCTAACCACGACTTTTTCATTCCACGACGAAATTCCGATAACTCAAGCAAATAAGTAAACAGTCATCTTATAAAGAAAACAATAATTATTGCTGGTAAGAAAGATTACTACTTCTACTGCAATCTTGAAAGAAGAACAAAGAAATATGTTGGATATTTTATATTGAATAGTGGGAGCATTATTCAAAATGAGATATTAATTTCATGCACTAAGATATACCGACTTTTCAAATTTCTAACCTCCCCCCTCCGTCGCCAAATTTTCAACTTGAGATTTGTCACTACCTAATTGTTTGTATTACATAAAAACAAACTAATATGACAATAAAAACAAAAGCTTTTAATAATCACCTAATTAGGAACCGAACCTAAAATTTGCAAATTACTATAAGCTGGTAAATATGATTTAAATTTTTAAGACTATATATAGGTAAGTATCTAAATGTGGACACCATTTTTTTTTACTTTTAATATAAAAATAGCCTGCTTATTGTAAACTTAGAATGTAAAAATACTACCCACCTAAAAATATTGGTACCTATCAAAAGTAGGTAGGTACTCCATCGTCCACAAATCAAATCTTCAATCATCTATCTTTTAAATTTGTATGATAAATTATTCATAGACATCGAGTAGATAATTTAATATAGTACTTGTATCTAGTTATATCAGCTCTAACGAGTTTTATTAATCAAATTAGGTAGGTAGGTACATAAACAAAATATCAAACAAGAATATAATAATATAAATAATGTGTTCAGACATAATATACCTACCTAACCCAACACAATATACACACATACTTTGTAATATAAATATTTTATTAGAACACTTTTTAACAAGCCAATAGCCTTCAAATAACAATTTCCATCTTTCTCTTTGAGAAGCCGACTATCAGTGTCTCATTATTCATCACATCAAGTCCCTCATACCTCATTCATCACAAAGCCACGCCCCGTGGAGGCTTTATCCAATTACATATTTACCTGGGCCATTGTACGCCGACCATTGGTGGGATTCAACAATCGTAGGTGGAGCCTAATCTAGAATAGGGTGATTGGGAGACGGTTGCAGCAGCCAAAACGAGTTTTCAGTTTACGTGGATCCTTCGTTTAGATAGATCGTCGATCCTGCGTATTTATTGTATTCCGAGATAAATGTTATTATTATTACTATTTGTACAAAACAAATTTGTTGTTTACCGGGATTTCACAGTTTCGATTTATGAATTTGTTTACCAAATTAAAGACAATAACAATTTGTGTGTTTTATAGATAAACTGTATACCTAATTGAATAAGAAAATTCTGTGTTATCAGTGTTTTTTAAATGCCATGGACAATTTAAAGATTCATAATAAATATTTAACATTTTAATTCACCAAATTTGTAAGATTATTATTATTAAAAATCATTGAGTTTTTTAAAGTAGTGTGGAGTTTATATTGGAGGATAAGTTTGAAACCGACGGAACTATTATTAGGTGAAAGTGGTGACAAATTCGAAGTACAAAAAGATGCCGCGCCCTCCGCGCGAGTCTTACGGGGAGCAAAAGCCCCCGTATTCATACATCTCCCTGACAGCCATGGCCATCTGGAGCTCCCCGGACAAGATGTTACCACTTGCAGATATCTATCGTTTCATTACAGATAGGTTCCCTTATTACCGCCGAAATACACAACGCTGGCAGAACTCTCTCAGGCACAATCTTTCTTTTAACGATTGTTTCATTAAAGTTCCTCGCAGACCGGACAGGCCTGGAAAAGGTGCATATTGGGCTCTTCATCCACAGGCATTCGATATGTTTGAAAATGGATCACTGTTACGGAGAAGAAAAAGGTTTAAATTGCACAAATCTGATAAGGACACTCTGAATGATGAGTTAGCCGCATTAGCCAATTTGAATAGATTTTTCATGGCTGGTGGTAATATAAATACGGAACTACCACCCTCACCGCCACCAGTTAGGACTGAAATTACTATTCCAGAACGACCAAAGAGATCTTTCACGATTGAAAGTCTCATATCTCCAGACGAGCCACGAGAAAGGAGTCCGGAGAGGTGCGTAGAGAGAGTAGAACGAATTCCTCCGATGGTTCCTGTTACACCTCCCGCGTGTCCCGCGCCGTGTTGGCAGATGGGTGCCTGCTGGGAGCCCCTACCTCCGTGCAGTACCCTGGAGTTGCAGTACCGGGCAGGTCTGCTAGCAGCCGCTTCAGCCTCGTTGCGCGCTCCCTTTTTTCGTTTCCAGCCCGCCCCACTGCGGATCATATGAGCGCAGGGCCGGCGGGACCTATACCAGATATGATCTCCCCATTGAGCTACAACAGTGGTCGCGGGCTGTGGATGTGATACGTAATTTTAATGATTATAACAATAATAAATGAAGAAACACACTACTGAATATAGGTAATAATTAATTAATTGTAATGATTGTAAATATTGTACATTGTCACGTCTACCACCGTTCTGTAGGTAATTTATTAGAAAACATTTTATTTATTGTGATCTATTTGTAATAATATCTACCTAATTGTTTATGGGAAAATGATCCCTATTGTTATATTACATAGTCATACATAGTAGGTAGCTAATGTAAAGCTCTATTATTGTGAATTATTATGTGGTACCTATACCTATATTATTATCTATAGAGGGTACTTATAGATAAATATGCCAATATCTATAGATTCTGATAATGACTGCATATTTATTAAATCCTACCCCTCAAATATTATTCTGTAATAGGTAAGTAGTTTGCAATATTTTTGAATCTAATGCTTTTAACATTTTTTTAAAAATGATAGACATACCTAATTTCAAAAATAATTTATTATTATTATACTATTTATTTTACTCACGCAAATAATGTCCAAATTGAAGTCGTTTTTACACGTATTCTCAATACTGAAATATATACCCATCTAAAACTATTATTTTTGGATAAATTACTAAATCTGACCCAGTGAGTGATTGTTTTCTTAGTTTTTACGGTATGGATACACTTATTCTGTAAAAATATTTTGAATTTTTATTACACAATTCAATTAAGTATATAAAATATTTTTTGTTTCAATTAAATAACAAAATAGCTACACCTTATACACTGAGAAAAATACTCACAACGAATCATTGGTACGTACTATCAGATTAGGACCAGAGATAGTATAAACGATTCGTTAGTACGAATCTATAATATTAACTTTTCGCAAACAAATCATTGGTAAATTTACCAACAATTTGTTTGCGAAAAGTTAATATTATAGATTTGTACTAATGAATCGTTTGTACTATCTCTGGTCCTAATCTGATAGTAGGTACCTACGTACCAATGATTAGTTGTGAAATTTCGTAAGTATTTTTCTTAGTGTAAATAACTTTTGGAAATAAACCTACTTCAAAATATTTGATACCTAATTAAAAGAGTTTAATTACTGTTAATAGTTACTATTTTTTTATTGTTCAGACATCTCGACCGGAGTATGATGCTTGTACCTACGATATATTGGTTCTACTTACCTATTACATTATAATTTGTTTTTCTCATTGAAGTAGGTATATAGTATGTAATTTATATTGTAATGTTCTCAAAAAAGCTTTATTAGTTTGTAGTTATTATTATTGATATTCTATATGTACGCACATTAATTATTCAATTATTCTGCTAAGCACACATACATTTCCTTAACATCAGTTATAAAGGTGACTATTTCTAGGTGTACTTGACTATCCTCTCTACAATTTGAACAAATACAATAACTATACCTCTGTCTGTGCCTACTTTAAAAACTTTTAGTATTTTTTTGTCGAAATTTATAGTAGGTATTCAAAATCCTATTTAGAAAAAGATTCCGCAAATAAAGTTATACTCTTGTATAAGAGAGATTTTAATAAATCCATAATAAGATCAATTGAGACATTGAGAGTTTATATGAATATGATATCAAAAATATTAATTTGTTCAGTATCTAATACAATTTTAAATTTATCATAACTCCTATCATTATAGACAATTGTGTCATCCTACCCTACAGACTTATAAAACATAGTGCCATCATGGCATTTTCCACAATCAGAATAACCAGCGAACTACCTGTATATTATGTATATACAAGAAAGTAGTGATTTTATCTGTGCCATTAGAAGCTAAGATTTTCAGGAAGGGTGATATATCTCACCGCTGAAAAAAATATGTTAAATGTCTTATACTGAAAGTTTTACTTGAAATCGTATAGAAAACGGGCGAACCATTCTTTGCAGGGGACTTCTAGGGACAAATATTTTATCGAACAAAAAGTTTTACAAACAAACACTAACTTACGACAGTAATTAGTTGCTAGTTATACAAAACTAGTATAAAAGTATAGAGAATTATCAATCATATTATACCAAACCCTCTTTTATGACTTTTAATATTTTTTTTTTATATTACTTGTTTTGAATATTGTTCGGTGAAAATTCTCACCTATATATAGGTACCTAATAAAGGATACCTATAATGTATTTTTAAATATACCAATTTGACTTAGGTATATTATGTGCATAGCAGATTAACTAAATTAATGTTTAATAATGTATACCTACAAAGTTAGACTTTTATTATCAAATTTATATAAAATGAAATGTAGAAAGCAATATTTATTTATTTGTAGATATTTAACTATTAGGAAAATTATGATTCAAAAAAATTCTCTCTAGATAGGTAGGTATATTAATGGATGCAGGTTGATTTTGAAATTGAATTAGGTATTATTTTTAATTTATTAATACCTAATGTAAATATATTCTTCTATTTAGCAACTTAACTAATTTGTTAGCTACGGCTATTAATTAATCAACAAAATTAATTATTATTTAATTGGTTCCAATAAATATTCAGGTATTCAAATAACATATTATATATATAAACTCATTTGTTTTGGGGAATAATATTTTGTATTCTACAAGAATTTATTTGCCTTATAAAAACAATTTTTCTTACAAACATACCTACTGTAGCGGGAATTTACCAATATTTTGATAAATCCCCATATATACCTAACAATTGTATCCAAGTAGACAATCTATTCAGCACTGTTTTCTGATATGAATCACCATCATAAGGCACAATGTTTGTATTTCATTGATTTGTTTTAGTACCAGACCTACGCATAAAACTTCTTATTTGTTGATCATAAAACAATAACATAGAACTGATCAGTACCTATAATCAAAAAAAATACTCAAATTTTCAATGAATATTAATCCAAAATTATTTCCCAATACATCAATTTTTTAAGGGATTTTATCTATTATTACTATACAAGGCAGCGTTCTAGCTGGAAGTAAGAAACATGCAGATTGTGAAGGTTTCTTATTTACAGATCTTACTGCAGTTATAACTTCAAACATTATGGGTGACATGCCCCATCGTTGAATTAGAGATGTAAATTGCTTGATATATGAGGTTTTTCGAAGACCTTCTTTTTACAAAACACTCGAAAATTTAAAGAAAATATTGGGAAACTTATGCTTTACCGGGGACTCATAATCTTTTCTACATCACTAGCAAAATAGGAGAATAGGATTCTCGGGCGAAAATCAATATTGCAAAACAAATAGAATTTTAATATCATATCATCAATTTTTATTATTTAATTTACACCTACGAATATTTTACAATAATAATATTGACAAATTGTTCCATCAAATATACCTACCTAGTACCTATTAGAGAGAAAAAAAACTTATACTGTGCCAATAATATAATATCAATAGGAAATTAAATATTTTATTTAAATATTATTGTATATAAGAATACGTTTTATTATTATTATTGTGTATATATTTTTATGTAATATCATCTACCTAATCAATAATGTAATATTTAAAATACAATATATTGTAAAGATAATAATATTAAAATTACTATGCTGGTCAAAGAAAATGTTATATTAATATGACCGTTATATGTTCCGCTGACAACTTGTATACCTATATGTGTTGCAAAATGTCCAAATATTAAAATAAACACTGTTTAAATTACAATCATTTTTCTTTTTTTCTATCTTAATCAATCCTTCGAATATTACTGCATTAATTTTTATAATTATTAGTAGGTAAATTTGTTTTTATAAGTGTATGCAGTTTTGAAACCATAGTGGCCCTGATCACTCGTAAACGAGTGGATGGCCTTTGAAAATAGAATAGAAGTGTATGCAGTAGGTACACTGAGAAAAATACTAACGAAATTTCACAACAAATCATTGGTACGTACTATCTATCAGATTAGGACCAGAGATAGTACAAACGATTCATTATACTGAGAAAAATACTCACAACAAACCATTGGTACGTACTATCAGAATAGGACTATAATATTAACTTTACGCAAATAAATCATTGGTAAATTTACCAAGGATTTGTTTGCGAAAAGTTAATATTATAGATTCGCACTAATGAATCGTTTGTACTATCTCTGGTCCTAATTTGATAGTACGTACCAATGATTCGTTGTGAAATTTCGTTAGTATTTTTCTCAGTGTATAGTTTCAGTTAATAAGGAGATGGTCAGTAGCTATGTGGAGTAAAAGAATCGAGTAGCTATAGGTACCTATTTAGAGTTTCATGGAAGGAACCACTTTCGCAAACATTGACAAGTGTAAATACTAGTTGTTATTTGGGTGCTTGAGCTAAGTAGGTACCTATATTTATTTGAGATAGATAGACTCATTTAGCTTACTTGCAACATTTGAGATGAAAACCTTACGTGTTATAGCGGGTAAAACTCTCGAGATGAGACTTAGAGGACATGGTGAGGTGGAGTAGGAAGACGAGACGATTCTGAACAGATCACGTAGACAGGATGGCTGCGAAGGAGACACGTGTTCACGAAGAAGAATGCCAAAAAAAATGGAAGGATAGCTAGCCCTCAGCATAACAAGAGAGAACAACTTTCGAAGCAAAAGATCAATGATCTGCAGTAAAAGGAAGTAAAAGAGTCATTTATAAAAGCAAACATTTAATTATTTCTTCTTTCTGTACACTGATTACAAGCACAGAAATATATTAATTAAAATAAAACACTTATTTGTAGTATATCCACGGTGACTTTTTATTGGACGCGAGCCGGCTTTCAAGAGCTTCCGCTCTCGAAAGAAGAAATTACAGGTTGGTAACAAATATATATAGTATGTCATTGGGTAGCAAAACAAAAGAGGTGGTCTCTTTTGGATTTGGAACCTCCTAATGACATACTATATATATTTGTTACCAACCTGTAATTTCTTTACTTTTCGCCAGCCTGATGATGAGAGCGGAAGCTCTTGAAAGCCGGCTCGCGTCCAATAAAAAGTCACCGTGGATATACTACAAATAAGTGTTTTATTTTAATTAATTCAACATGAATTTCCACCAAGTACCGTCGGTTGAAAATATCAACAGAAATATATTTAAATTAAATACAATCAATATGCACATACACTGAGAAAAATACTAACGAAATTTAACAACGAATCATTGGTACGTACTATCAGATTAGGACCAGAGATCGTACAAACGATTCATTAGTACGAATCTATAATATTAACTCTTCGCAAACAAGTTGTTGGTAAATTTACCAATGATTCGTTTTGAGTATTTTTCTCAGTGTAGGCATACAGAGTGCGAGTTTTTCGCGGACGCGCGAACTTACCTACCCATTTTTTTATTTGAAGAAGTTATATATTTGAATAAAACGATTAAAAGTTAAAATAAAGGTTTGCGTTTTTTAGCAATATTGTGACAATTTATAATATAATATGGAAACGATTTGAACTTTAATAAAAGGACGAAACATGTTTGGTATGGGTATGTGTACCTAAGTCTAAATTTCTCATTCTATTAACAGGATGTGTAATGGAATTCCTTTCCTATAAAGAAACAGGAGTGTATTATAAAAAAAATATTAAATTAGGTACAAGTTATAAAATAATATCAAATTAGGTATGGAGGCGTAGGTACCCACATAAAATCTTACAAATATTTGAACAATGGTCGATGTCAGTATCTACTAAATTAGTATGAACTATTTTCTTTGCACATCTATAATATGTAAAATAAGTCCCGAAATGTATAAACTATCATTATAGTTTATCGATCGTGTATAAACACAAGTTTTTGGAGCGGCACTATTGATCTATGATCAATAAAAGTGTTGCCGCGTCAGATGATAAATTCTTGTGGCCAATAAGACTGCGGTTGTGTCTACATATTATTACATTTAGATCTTTAATATATTATCATCGATCATTTTCTTAAAAACATAATAGCACGCCTACCTACTAACAAAACATCGCTCTCGGATGATTTATTTAAATAATTTGTTATCTGTTTTACATTTTTAATGGCGTTAGACATCGCATCACTGTGATTATTAAAATGGTATTAAAAACATACTACACTTGAACAACTATTATCTATCTACTAAACGAGAAATAAATATAAATACTTACATGTATGTACATTGAAATATTCATAACTGCAATTAAGGGTGGAATTACCTACACATTTGTTCGGAACAATTTTTATACATTGAGAATCTTTGAGGACAGTTGAAAAAATAGTAATTTTGATAAATCTTGGTCTCCATGCAGGTTCTTTTTATAATCAAGACATCTCACACGAGATAAATTGTCAATTTTGACTGATGCACGTAAAAAAGATGTGTCTAATGTGTATCTGTGGAAAAAGTACCAAGATATTCAGGATGCCAAATCCTATTTTCCTGTTACTTTGCAGTTTCTTTTTTCCACAATTCTGGAAATCTTAACGGGATTATCCTTATGGTTAGGTGCTGAGGATATTTATAACGACTCATTTCAACAGTTTTGTGATGAATACCTCTTCAGACTGCGAGATCTCATGTCTATAAAAAAATTAATGTAATTAAAATGATTCCTTAAAAAATGCTTGTAGTAGCATTAATATTCAATATTTTTTCATATGGGGAGTTAATTAGAGTTGTATTTACTTATTTATTTAAGTCGGCCGGTGTGGCGCGGAGGTAACGCTCTTGCCTTTGAGTCACGAGGTCCCGGGTTCGATTCCCGGCCAGAGCAAAGTGAAGAATGACCTTTTCAAATTGTCCTGGGTCTGGAAGTCCTCAGACTTCTGCGCTATCCGGGTGGTCGGTGGGTCCTTCAATGTCCTGGGTCTGGGTGTTACATGTATATGTGTGTAGTGCATTGTATATGTGTGTATCGTCGCGTTAGTGCCCATAATACATGATTCGTCTTAGTTTGGGACTAGCTCGATCTGTGTGAATTGTCTATGTATTTTATTTATTTATACATTGTACATTATGATAGTACCTAATTATATAGTTCTGTAGTGTATCGTTATAGCGTGAACGTCACTAGATAGGACTTCATATTGCTGTGTGCACAGGCATTTTGTTTGAAGTATAATTTTGTAGCTGTAATGTCAGAACAATAATAATTTGTCGGTAGCCTTATTACACGGAACGAACTAATTTCAATGAGAAATGTCATATTAAATAACTGTAAAGTGGAGCTGACTTAATAAAATATGTAGATACGTAATAATTTTAGCTATATATAGCATCTAGTATCAGAAGGTCTAATATCATTGAAATTATGACTTGTATAAAAGTCTGAGTAGATAATTATACAAAACTATTCCTTATTGTGAATATGCATGAATTTTCTGAAATAAGCATGCACATTATGTTGTGAAGATGAAGTTCTCTGAATGTTCTCGTGTATTAGATATGCCTGTCTATAATATCACGTGAACCGTGGTGAGGGGGGGGGGGAGCTATTTCGCGCCGTCCAGGACAGAGAAGCTTTCTCCGAAATGGTCGTCAACGTCGGGACGACCCGGTAGGACAAGTGAAGAAGAATAAGAAGATGCTATCATGACATCTCCCAATAGTCGGGTAATCAGCGGCCTAGCTATAGGTATGTAGGTACTCGTATGTAATGCTAATGAACTTACTAACATGATACCTCAAATGCTAAAAGATATCATATTTTAGACCAACGAATAGTACGTAGAGGTACATTTATGCTCATCTAAGTAATATTTTTACACGTACATAGATGTGTGTTTCATTGTACTTAAAATATCGATTTCAAATTGAATCTTGAAAATTCAGAAAGCATAAACCTTTTAAAAGTTAAGAAACTTCTGTAATACTACAAATCGCAAAAAATGTAATTTAGAAATCAAAATTACATTGTTAACGAAATAATATTACGTATTATTATGACCGAATATTTGTTAACATTACGTTAATCTTATTGACCATGTCTAATCAGTATTGCATGAGTGTGGAAATTGTAATCTTTTGTATTACAGGTATTTGCAAAAAACATGGAATAATATTGTACTAATATTATTTGCATGGTAAATTTTGTCTACTTTTGACAGGTTTTGTGGGTGTATACTAAGTATTTGTAACTACAAGGTACATAATATTATTATGTAGCTAAAATAACTATTTTAATTTACGGACGTGACATTTTATGCTGCATAAATCATTACATTTCATAAATCCAACGCTAAGGTTTTCCACCCATCCTGAATGAATTAATATTTTGCTGGCACGGAAGGACAGTTTGCATGTTTATTACATGCAGTTGGTCTGCTGGCTACTTCACTTGTGGGATATGCCGTGATGGTATAGTAGTAGTAGTTTACATTACAAGAGTAGGTGAAAGGGTCCAATACAAACTGTGCCTTATAGTCTACAAAGCTTTGAACAAAATGGCACCTCAGTCACTTTAATAAACTATCAGTTTAATCAATGAACAATTAAATACATTTTTCATTTAGGTGTGTAGTTAGTAGATAAAATAGAAGTGAGTTTATAATAAATTAAGTTAGTACTGTTAACTATAAGGCAATATCAAAAGCTTACTATTGATAAATAATTTATTGATATTTGATAGCAAGTGATAGACAATCGATAAAGAGGAAGCATTCAATTAAAGTTTCTATCAATATCATGCCTATTGAAGGACGATAATAGGCACTCCATGTGTAAGAGTGTGTACTTATGTGGGTGCTTTGATAATACAGGTATCAAGTACATTAAAGTATTAGAAGCTATATTCAGTTGGTAACTATAGGTGTAACTAAGTCATTTCTACTCGTATAGGTACTTGCTCATTACATATAAACTCATATAAAAATGATTACCACGTATAAACTGTACGTTATTGGGTATCTATCTACCTGTAATGCATCGTTTAGACACGAAACATTTTCATACAAACATCGGCTTCTTCCTCTTGTCCTAGTTGGGTCGGAGGCTTATTGAGCTTTAGTACTTGATCCAGAGATCCCTATCCATAGTTACATCTATCCATAGCTGATTTTTACTTATAAGTATAGGTAATTATTATAAAGTCAAATTCACACCTATTTACGGAGATTAAATGATGCACCATCATTCTTCGAATCCCTCATTAAAAATATGATAAAGGGATGACATTTTTATGAAATTTGAACAAGACTTCCAGGTTTGCTTAAAAGATACTTTTAGTCTTGAAAATAATATGATGATGATGACGAATGATTTGTTCAGCACTGTTCAACGGAGCATCCATCTCAAGGACGCTGGTAAACGGAATATGCCCGGATAAACAAAAACTTAAAGGTTAGTAAATTCAGGTACCTGGGAGCAACCATAACGCCAGAGGGTGATATCCGGTCGGAATTACCAATCCGCATAGGAGCAGCTAGCGGGGCTTTCATGAACAAAGTTTGGAAGGCGTCTGGACTCAGCATCAGGACAAAATGTCGCTTGTTCAATGCGTGCATCATCCCAATCCTTCTATATGGCTGCGAGTCTTGGCACTTAACCAAGGCTCAAGAGCGGAAGATACTAAGCTTTGAAAACAAGTGTCTTAGAAGGATTTTGGATGTCAGATGGTATGAACATGTTACAAATGATGCTGTGCGCCGGCGCACCCAGCAGAGACCTGTAATCTCCGTAATACAAGAGAGACGATGGTCCTGGCTGGGACATGTTTTGAGAATGTCCAATGATAGTTGGCCAAAAAGAGCACTGTTCTTCCGTCCGCAGGGGTTCCGTAGGCCCGGGCGTCCCTCTTTTACAATACACCGTTCCTATGACAACGATATCAGAGCGCAAGGAATGTCGTGAGAAGAGGTGACGCAATTGGCACAGAGACGCTCTGAATGGAGGAGGCTGGTTTCTGCCCTGTGCTCCCGAGAGGAGCGTTGAGAGCGATGATGAAACAAAAACTTACCAACTTTTTATTCTGCTCTTACTACTACTTCCTTCAACGTGTTTAAATATTTCCATGCATTAATGAGACATGAGGTATTATATTTTTATTTTATTCATATTAAAGTCATTAAACAAGCACTTGAAACAACTTGACCGTTTCATATCACCTCCCTACTCTAGTAGTCCATTACGTTTATGTTGATTTTCAATTTCCATGTTTCTAGGACTACGGTGCAGTACATGTATAACATAGGTATTAACTGATTCAGGGGTTTTATATCAGCGATGGAAAAGTTCACATATATTTATGTGAACTATATGTTTCTATTCTATCTAACACATTATGTTTCTATTGAAAGAAATAATATACCCAACAAATGCCGTTACTCACTGTATATGTTAACTAACCTGAACATTTTTCAGGGAATCAGTGCACAAGTAATAATATTAAATATTGGATTTAAGCAAAAATAATAGATGTTATTCGACTGATTAAGTCCTAAGAAAACCAAAGGAGGTTTTTATTTCAAAGAAAGTTTGTTAGTATTTTGAATGAATGATTTTGAAATTTTCAATAGAGAATGCATGTTTTTAATCCTTGCTCCTGAAAAAGTGTTAATCGACGAAAATAGAAAAAAATTAAAATCAAGGACCTACCCAGTTTTTTTCCCAGGGGGCGGGGACAGTAAAGTCCTATTTATACAATTTAAGTTGAGTTCAACTTCTAGAGACGGGGTAACTTTGATGATATATTTACCTACATACTTTGGTACTATATATTTTTAATCTCCCTGAGTCTCAAACGCCCTTGATGTCAAAATCACTTGAAAAATCGATCTCTGTATAAATTCCACCTGGTTTGTGTTAGAACATACAACTGAAATTTTCTAATTTGCTGTTTTAAGATTTGGACTTCAATATAACAGCCCTGTAAGCCGGCAGTGGGTGGGCAGATATAGGTGGATATACCTATTAGTTTATATAGTTGGTACGTACCTACAGCTACATACAATGTTAGCTTTTCTTTGTTGTAGACATGGCGATGGCGTGATCGGCATATCGTGCTTCTACATATTTCACAGGACCGAGTAAATATTTATTTTTGTATATTATATTAATTCAATAACTAATTCATGCCATAGACAATAATATCATAAACAGCTATGTATGTGTATTGTATATTTATTTATTTACCTATTCTGTTATTAAAATTTACATAAGTAAATAATAATACATCTATACACACTTCGTATTAAATCAAGTGTCGACACGAACTGAAACCACGTGGTAAAATAATGTATGTATCCTATTTTAGGAACACAAAGTGATATTCAACAAAAATTTTCAATTTATTGTATAATAATTCAATCCAAAAACTTTAATATTGTTGAGTTTTATTGCACTTTTGAATATTACTTTTGCACTTTGTGTTTTATTGCACTTTGCCTCAGTCGAGTTTTTTTTTATGACTATGGTAAATCTATGAACCTTCTAGGATTTTGAATTAGATTATTATTTTTCATGAAGTTCTTATGTACCTACGCACAAAGTATAGACGTAGGCTGGTACAAATTGAGCTTTGGCAATCGGTATGTTCCTTATTTATTATAAAATATTTGTTTTAATTTTTTTGTTAAGCTTGAGCCTTCGAATCTTTACTGCAGATAGGTATCTGTAGTGTATGGACTTTGTGCACTGCACCGTAAATTGTACCTTGGACCTTGTTTACAAGTAAACAGTGATAATGACTGAGTAGCAATACGCTACTGCCTATATAGGTTAGCCACCTATTGAGAACGACGCTCATTAATTGATAGAACCTTGACTTGCACTGTTAGGCTGCGTGTTTTGACAAATTGTGTTCGTCAAATTATAATAGGAATTATTTATTGAATATATTGTGTAAATATAAAAATACGTGTCGTTATTCAAAAAGAACCTAATATTGTTATACTTGACCCAGTATACAATACGTGGCGCAGTTCGGTAGTTCAAAATTGTCGTAAACATACAACAATAGTCTTTTTTTTGCGCGCCGAAAGTTTTGTCGGCGGTACGCGGAAATAAAGAGTTGTAAGGCAGTCTACAGGAGTAGAAAGGAGGCAGGAGTCTCCAAAGCCAGATTAGCCAGCAGTGCAGGTAGCAGCAAAGAGACAGGAGTCTCAGAAGCCAGTTGGGCAAGGTTGCAGGTAGCAGCAGGGAGACAGGAAGTCTCAGGAGCCAGTTTGAGGCAAGGTGCAGGCAGCAGTGGGAGACAGGGGTCACCCAGCATCCAGGCGGAGCCAGTTGGTGGATCCAGGAAGCCAGGAGAGGAGAGTTCTTGCAAGTCAGCCAGGCGGAGTCCATTGCAGTTGCAAGGAAATCCAGAAGACCGGGGCGATTGGAGGAGTCTCTCATAAGTTAAGTCTTTTTTATTCTTGGTTGTTTTGCCTGTGATTTTCCGAAATGACTTCGAGAAGTTTAGAGCCGTTTGTCACAAGACAATGAGTTGGCCTTCTTACAGGACAAGGTGGGAGAACGCATTATTATTAAATGATGAAAGTTGGACTGATGTGAAGAAGCGTGCTTTCTTCATAACATCGTTGTCCCAAGGCAGTTTCAAGCTACTGTCTGATCTGTGTTTTCCAGCTTCTGTGGAAAAACAGTCTTATAAAGAGTTGATTCAGTTATTTAATGGTTATTTTAAAGAGGAAAAAAGTGTATTTGAGTCGCGTGAAATTTTTTTCAAGGCTACTCAAGGTCATTCGGAAAATGTTAAAGATTTTGCCTTAAGATTAAGAGAATTAAGTATAAATTGTGAATTTGGTACTAGATTAGAAAGTAATATAAAAGATTTGTTTATAATCGGAATTAGAAATAAAGAGATTAAACAACAGTTATTTTTAAAATGTGATAAAGATAAAGTATCTTTGAACGAAGCAGTTGCTTTGGCTTCTAGTTATGAGCACATACTAGAGAGTAAATTAGAAAAAGAGGTAGAAAATTTTGAGGAAATTAGCCAGATTTCCAGGCGAAACAATAATAGTTTCAGTAGTTCAAGTAGTACAGATACAGTTTATAAGAAAAATAATCGACCGTCAAAATTTTCAAGGTTAAATTCAAATGTAAATACGAGTAGGTATAAGCATAATAAAAATGTTTCATGTTTTATTTGTAAGGGAAATCACTATAAAAGTGAATGTAAATTTAATAGAGAATTTTTTTGTAGAAAATGTAGATCTAAAGGGCATTTGAATGAAAATTGTTATAAGATACAAGGTATTTATAATTCGCAAGACACCGAAAACGATTTTATAAAATTAAATGTAAGAATTGAGAATAAAAAGGTTGAATGTATTTTAGATTCGGGAGCGAATATTAGCTGTATATCTATTCAAAAATTGCAAGAAATATTCAACGAAAATAATATAATAGAGAAGTGTGATGAAATTAATTTATCTACGTATAGCGGGCACAGTTTGAATGTGTTAGGTATTAAACATTGTAAAATAAATCATAATGGAATGGAAAAAAATATTAAATTTGTTGTAACAGAGAGCGGGAATAAAATAATATTGGGTACAGATTTTATGCGTAGGTATAATATAGGGTACAAAGTACATAGCACGGAAGGCAGTGAATTAAACAATATTGTTGCATGTAAGCCCATTGAAAATATTCCGAATTTCAGTGCGAACGCATCGCTTGCGTGTAATGTGAAACAACAAAAATTAGATTTTGTAAATAAAAATAATAGTTTTAATTCGAAATTAATTTTAGAGAGAAGTAAAAGTGATTATACATTGGAAAAAGTTGTTAAATATGTGGAAAAAAATAATTGGCCGTGCAAAAGACAGTTAAATGAATCTATTGCGAAGTTGTTTAATGTGAAGGAACATTTGACTGTGTACAAGGATTATTTATTCTACAGAGATAGAATTGTTATTCCGGAATCAGTTAAAGGTATTGTGATAAATTATTTGTGTAAAAATTATTCAGTTATTGGGAAAATGAAATCATTTGTTAGAAGTTATTTTTATTGGGTTAATTTTAATATAGACATTGAGAATATAGTTAAGAATTTAGTGAAAAAGCGGAATAACAATGGATGTAAATGTTTAAATAGGTATAGATATGAGGAAAGGTATGTAAATAGGGAAACTTGTAAAGATAGTTCCAGGGGCTCGAAGTTTGTCTCGGGGAGGAAAAAGGAATTTAATTTGGGTACATCAGTACTTGTCAAAGATCTCAGAAGTGAAAAGATGGTTTTAGGTAAAATTGAAAAGGTATTAGGCAATACAACTTTTCTTATTAGAATCAAAGGTACTGGTCAGCTCTGGAAGAGACATATGGATCGGATAGATGTGAGATCTGTGCATTGGGATGACAGTCCCTCTGATTAATAGTAGGAGTTTAGGTCCCCTCCCCCTGTTTGAAGGCAAAGCTCTCACCGGTTCTGAATTTTTCAGGTCAGATTGGAGGCCATTGGTGAGGACGGCTGAGACCCGGGACTTGGGCTGGTGGAAGACTTCATCTGGTGGCCCTGGACGGAAGGAAGAACATGTCTGCGTGTATTTGTAATGTTTTGTTTTATATGTATAGAGTCTTGAAATACGTAGAGAACACAGTCACTCGCATAGAATTGTATAAAGATTGGAATATGTAGAATAGTAAGGTTTTCAAGATTGTGAGGGGAGAGTGTAGTGTATGGACTTTGTGCACTGCACCGTAAATTGTACCTTGGACCTTGTTTACAAGTAAACAGTGATAATGACTGAGTAGCAATACGCTACTGCCTATATAGGTTAGCCACCTATTGAGAACGACGCTCATTAATTGATAGAACCTTGACTTGCACTGTTAGGCTGCGTGTTTTGACAAATTGTGTTCGTCAAATTATAATAGGAATTATTTATTGAATATATTGTGTAAATATAAAAATACGTGTCGTTATTCAAAAAGAACCTAATATTGTTATACTTGACCCAGTATACAATAGGTATCTATAAATAAAAACTAGTTCTGAAAATATGGCTACGTTTGAGGCATTTTAAATTCAGTAATGAATTATGGCACTCATCCTGAAAGCATCTCTTTTATTACACATAGGATACAATCTGTAGATAAAAAAAATATAATCATTTAAAGCAGATATCCATTGGCTACCCCATTTTTGGTAGATATCATGACGGTATAGATGTGGGTTTTTGTAAACCGTGTTTATCAACCAGTAAAAAAAAATAACGTAATTTAATAATATCTATGACATATTGCGAATTGAAATTAAAAAAGATAGTATGGTAAGAAAAATGATAATAAATGACAACCATTATTGTAAATTTTTTCGTTTATTCTGTGTTTTTAAAGTTGTAGTTTTTACATTGGATAAATTGTAATAGAATTTGTTGGTTAAAAAATAAAAACAAAAAAACCATACAGGCAATGTTTGTTGGCATTAAATCAAAACATAATAACCGCAGATTGGCAGATCGCATGATTTTCTTTGCAGAAATTAGTTAGAAGTTCATTATAAAAGCAAAGAAATAACCTTACATACCTAACAAAACAATATACCAACCTAACTAAGAACAGCAAACACGGGCAGATATTATAACTACACTTATAATATTATATACCTACCTATCCAAGTTTATAGTCAACATATATCCTTTCCATTCTTATTTTACGATCTAGTGCAAAAACACACTAATCACGTAAATATTTACAATTTAGATAAAATATATTCGACACCTTTATTAATAGTTTTGCTACCTATAATGAATGTCTTAATTTTTTGTTGGCACGGAGAGGACAGCTTGATTGCTTATTAAATGCATCTGGTCTGCTGGCTACACCACTTGTTGGATATGTAGTGATGGTATTAAGTAGTGTATAAGTAAAAAAATAACAAAAATTGGCAACAATTAGTGAAATTACATAAAGAAGACTGAGAAAAATTTATTGGTCTGTTTACTACATCTGGGGATACGAGAACAACTGTATTTTTTGCAAAATTAATAAAATGAACTAATTTGCCTAATGTTTATGAGGGTAGTAATGTATATAAAGGTATGATTATAATTATGTAGATTGTACATACATAGTTACATACACATCTTGCACGAAGAAGTGAAAGGTTAAATGCACTTATGCCCATAAATGCACTGGAATTATTATTCTTATACTAATTTCGTATAATAATTAATTTCGAAAATCCACCCGATTCAGGCGAATTGTATACTATACAGTTTTATGGAGTTATCTTGTCTAATTCGCGAATTAATTTAAATATAATATAAGTATATTGTTTAGAATTTAATTGATAAATAGACTATCTATTTAAACATGACATAATAAAACCAAATATTACCAAAACTCTCATATTATTACGTAGGTAGGTACTTACTTAAAAAAAAATAGAAAAATTATTGAAAAGGTTTATACAAAATGTAGTTGTTAATATTTTCATTTATGTCCACATTCCATAATTCTTGAGTAGAGTTCATAGACTAACACGCAAAATCCACAACCGCCACCACCCCGTCTTTAGAACGTTTTGATAACAATCTGGAAAAGAAAAACCCACATTTAAATTATTATTTTCTTGCCTTCTAAATTATACCTCTTTTAATATTTTTCATTTGTAGCAATATCGCCAAGCTTTACTTTAAAAATGTCAGAGGTAAAGTAATCACACGTTAGATTATTTGACTTAAAATTACATAGATTATTTTTTGGGTGTATGCTATAACACCGTTTTTTATTCAACTGAAAGATTTTAGTAAACATCGGGTAAAACATAATATTTCGTTCTTTTATTTGTTTTTTTTTTATTGGTCAATAAATCACGTACTGGTCACTTCATAGTAGTAAAAATAAATAAGTTGATAGAAATAAAGAAGTGGCCTGTTCGCCTGATTGAAGAATTTCAGATTTTCAATCAAGAGATCCCGGGTTCGATTCCTCGCGATGCTAACTCACTCTACTTTTTTTATCTATTTAAGTTTTTGTTATCAACCCATATTAATCTGACATAACTTAACATGCATAGATAATTCACATATATCGATTTAATGCTAAATAGATATGAATCTTGCATTATGGGTACTAATGTTTCTGTGTTATTAGTACCTATTTATTTTATAAGAATGGATATGTTTGCACCATGACGACCATTTTGGACGTCTCATTCCATTTAAGAGGCATTTTTTCAAAAAATATTGCATCTGATTGACACTTATAGGTACCTTATTCATTTATTCATTTTTAGTGCATATTGATTACAAACAGTTTCGAAAAGAATTACACTTATATTAAATACAATCAATATACAGAGGGTGAGTTTAGCGCTAATGCACGATTCCTTTCAACTCACCCAAAGTAGGAATAATATAATTTAATAAAAAGTCATATAAACTGTTTATTTATTCGAGTTCGTCAGTAGCCTGGAGGTAGAGTCTCGGCCTCCAGAACAAGTGGTTCGTGGTTCGATCCCAGGTGCCGGCAAACTCCCCTTTCACGGAACAGGCTTTTAGCTTAGTGTGAAAGGTGTATAAGGTTGTATTTGGGTTTATAACAAACCCAGATAAATCTATCTTATTTTTTTTTACCAAAGTACCAAAAAGAGGAGGGGGGGGGGAGGAGGGATTGGATTTTAAGTTTCAAAGACATAATGTAGGTATTATGATTGTGCTTGCGCTAATGAAAATGATAAATGACGAGTGGTAAGTATCAACTAGATAAGTTTATACTTCTATTAGGTAGACAAGTAGGTATGAGTAGATTAATATTATTAATCATTTTATAATATGATGTTATGTACAATGAAATCGGTTCAATGATTCGTGTTAATAAACAATATATCACCTGGCACTAGGCGAGAGGGTTAGGTAACTACCTATACCTATATAGATATAGGCTGGTATCTATTATTGTGATATTATGATTGTGGATTATAATTATGTATATAATATGGTGTGAATTATAAATATTACCAACACTACATAACACACGTACCTACTATATCAGTTGGACATTTTCATACGTGTAAGATTAGTAGAGTCAAATCAGTCAGATACTGTGAAGTCTTCATAAAGCTGTCTAAATTTCTGATATGATGTATGTAACACATCTTAGAATTAAATTATTATCTACTTAGCTAATTGTACACAAACTGCATCGCACAAAGTTGCAATGTTGTGCCATATTAACACTGTGACATAACTAATGTACCTACACTAGGGTAAGAGCTTTTTTCCTTTAAAGTACTAGAATTTGAAATGTTTCGCAACCTCCTCGTTTTTTATATACCTGCCTAGCAATTTTTAGGAGGGAGCAGCTTTCTATTTAGATGTTAATTTTCCGTATTTTTCCCATATCTTAAAACAGATTTTGTTTTCTTTCCTATTCTATTCGATATACTAAGGGAGGGGCAACCTCCCAAGTTTACAATATATTTTTAAAAATTTACTTATACATTTTTTTATCATTGTTGTTACTTTTATTGGTAATTGAACATTATATAAAAACATAAGCCTCTTGTCGTCTGACGGCGTCTTAAAATGCTAGAAATTCTTTACAGTTACATTTAAATTTCAATGTAACGTCAAAAATACATACACAATTAGTTGTAAGTGATAATAATATTAAAATTTGACAATACAAAGATTTATGAAGAATTCAATCGCTTTAGTGAAAATTGAACCTACTAAGTACCTACTAGATAGTGATAGAACTTAAAAAAATATGAAAAGCACTTTGAGGGGTGGTTAAATATGCATATTAATAAAACATATAAGACACAATTGTTGTGTAGTTTGCTTGCGTCATTGTAAACACCTGATCAGTAATTTATTAAGAAGTGTTGCTACCGAGTATCGATTACAGACTATCCACTATGGATACCTACTACCAACATTTAATATAACATATCCGTATATAAATCTATCTATACTATCATAGTAGACAGTGGATCAACCGCCTGTAACAACCGCCCTTTTCAGGATGAGTGGGATACCTTGTCGTTGAATCGAGGATTATGTACACTGAGAAAAATACTAACGAAATTTCACAACGAATCATTGGTACGTACTCTCAGATTAGGACCAGAGATAGTAAAAACGATTCATTAGTACGAATCTATAATATTAACTCTTCGTAAACATATTGTTGGTAAATTTACCAATGATTTATTTGCGAAAAGTTAATATTATTAATTCGTACTAACGAATCGTCTGTATTATCTCTGGTCCTAATCTGATAGTAGGTACCAATGTTTCGTTGTGAGTATTTTTCTCAGAGTACCTTGTTGATTAGGTACTGAATAAACAACAAAATGGTAATTCTCTATCCGGTCTTATATAAAACTATTTTTAATATAAATTCCTATAATCGCTGAATTAAAAACTAATGACATTAAAATGTATATTCTTTTTTTCAGCCATCTCTGCGCTACTGGATGTAGGGCTCCTCCATATTCTTTCACGCTTTTTTTCTTGAGCTAGTATTACCTACCCATCTGTTATCCACTACAGGGGTTATAATATCATCAGCCAACATTTTCTGGGGCAGTCGCTCATAAGAAGGTCTCCATTTTAGTACTCTGGGTGTCCATTTATCAGATCTTTGCTTAGCCACAATATGACCTGTCCATGGCTTAGATTTGCAATACGATCTATTATATCGTCAGGGTTTAGATCATCTCGATAGTTAATAACCTCAATATTTAAGATTTTTTGATGTTTGCTATAAGTTAAATTATAAAGGTTTATGTATTATATATTTCATAAAAATATAATATTATAAGTGAAAAATAGATATTAAATAATTTAGTATGAATTACGTTAGAGTAAGAAGTAATAACACAGCTTTAATATGACTAGATGTAGTATTCAGGTACCTATCTCTAATAAAAACTGACTTTGTTCAGTGAAGCGAAACACATAACATTATATCAATTACCGTTGTGATTGTTGCAAATTGTCTAACTGTTTACTAAATGGTCTATTCTATACTTTAAATGCAATATAATAAAACCTACTTAAAAATATTTGTCTATCTCTCACTGGAAACTAGAATTGATATTAACGAAATAAAAAATGAAACAATTTTTTTATTTACTTGTCTGAAAGAAAGGGTGTGAGGAAACGCGGGCGTCCGAGAACCACGTGGCTTGATCACGTGGATCAAATTCTCAAGGACGGCCGCGTGTTGAGTAAGAGGAACCGACGTGCGTGTATGAGAAACTGTATGAATGTGGAGGAAGCGAAGGAAGTGTGTAAAGATAGATCTGTTTGGCGTTTCGTTCTCTCTGCCTACCTCACTTGGGACACGGCGTGAGGGTATAGTATAGTATAGTATATTTTTTTTATTCTACTATGTGATTTATTTTCGAGAGAGACATCTTTCGTCTTGTTAAGACATTGTCAAGCTCTGTTTCTCTGTGTCTTAAGTTAATTTATTTTATTAATTTCGTTATGGAATAACACTATCTAAACTCAGACACAGTGAATAGAATTGATATTGTTATACATCTATACATATATCTTATAAAATGAGAATTATTTACAATATTTATTTACATGCTCATGGTTTAGAGTGTCGAACAAGATATTTAATATCTTCAGCTTAGCGATGAGACCCCATACTGAATTTTGTATTGTTTTGTTAACACTGTTAAATTATGAATATGAGCAAAATGAATAAATAAATAAATAAAAGAGGGTAGACGGGAATACGAATTTAAAAACGTACTTCTACTAGCTTCCATCACCGTACTTTCATCAGTTGTTTAACAAAGGTATGAATATTGCACACCTTACTTTTCAGCTGATATAACTAATATCATGGTATCTATCTATAAATATAAGTAACATTAGCTATATAGAAGTTAAAGGTTGTAGATTGTTTATTCCTTAAGGGAGATATTATTATTGTTATTAATATTTCCTTTAGCACGCTATCGTAGTCATTTGGTCTTTATTAGAATAAATATTTATGAAGAACCATCGATAATATAGGTCTACATAGTAGGTATACGTCATAATGCCTATATTCATATATGAATATAGGCAGATTAATACAGACAAGCTGAAATAATAGACTGAATACCTATACATGGAAAAGTAACAAATTTATGACTGAGTTTGGTAGAATTATCAGTTTAGTAAATGTATGTACATGGTTCCATTTTGAATTGAACGAAAAGTTCTGCTCTATAACATATAAAAGATGGAATCATTTTACTTAATATTTCTTTATTTTTTATTTTTTTTTAAAAAGATATATCTGGGTTTTGTTATAAACCCAAATACAACCTTATACACCTTTCACACTAAGCTAAAAGCTTGTGCCGTGAAAGGGGAGTTTTGCCGGCACCTGGGATCGAACCACGGACCCCTTGTTCTGAAAGCCGAATTTAATTAAATATCTATGGCGTGAGCCTTTTACATGTTACACAATACATAAAAAATATACAAATCAGTTTGCTCATTCATAACATAGTTGGAGCAGGACAAGAACAAAAATTGTCCTTATCATAATACATTATGACATTGGATATACATGTATTTCTGTTGTATATAAAAATATTAAAATAATATGTAGTGTTAATATTTTTTCATGGGCATTCAAATATTCGTTCTTTAAGTAATCTTTAAGTAATTCTCTATAAGTAATTTTATAAAAAATAACATTAAAATTAAATACAGTTGAGATAGAGATGTTCAATTTATCACTCTTCCAACTAACCCAAAACTAAGTGGTTGAATGAAATTAAGAAGAAATTGTTCATAATACCTATACCAAATACAAAAGAAAAAAATCCTACAAAAATTTTTACTTTTCCGTAATAATAATAATATTTTTTTTTAAAAGTAAGGTAGGTGAATAGAATATAAATTACCAAGCATATAGTACCCACATCTTAAGTACTATTCCAATAGATATCAGAGAAATAAAAATAGGAGGACCTCGTTTATAGTAGAATACTATTCTTGCAAACACCATATTCAATCAAGATAATATCACATACTTAGGAAAGTACTTCGTATCAATATCGACATTATTATTTATACTAAGGGTAAATGTTGTAGTATCTATCTACATATTAATAGGTAGGTATCCCCTTCAGTAGCGTGCCAAGACGGCATAAGGAAATTATTTCCTGTTTTACCTACTCCTCTCCACTCCCACTACAACAACATCCACACCACTTTGATTTTCATGATAGCCACAAACATGGTCTCTTTGAATATTCAAATTTAATGAAAAAGATGGTATCTCTATGTACCTATACCTACCTACCAAATCGGTACTAGCGCTATTCAATAAAATATAATCAAGGTAATGAACAAACTTTATGGAAGCAAATTAAGTCGACAATCTAATAAATCTAAATATAGCATAGTAAAAAACATTCATGTATTTTGTTTCCATCTTCTTCGTAAAACAATATTTTACATAAATACGGGTTGGATTGGAAGCAAAAATAAATTTTAACTGGAAAATTTGCAGTACTGCAGAAATATTACCATTAGTACATCGATGTGTTGTAAATCTATTATGCGCATCGGAATTTTGAGACAGTTTCCCTTTGGAAGTATCTTTATAAATAGGTGACTTTGTATTCGTAAGAAAGTTTACAGAAAGGAAAGAACAGATAACGATTTTTGATGTTTCTAATAAATTGAAAAACAAATCACTTGGATCCGGTGTCAGGCCATAACCAAAAATAATTACAAATACAAATAAAAATGTGTTGTGGAAACCCTGAATGTACGAGACACTGGAGAAAATAAATAGGTAAATATAATTTGATAGGATTATAGTATTGCTTTGGGGTGATATGTATTGTTTTTTAAGCTGCAATTATAATTTTAAATAATGTAGATACCGTTCTAGGCGTACGTATTTATCTAAACCCAATATTGCTATATGAATTTTCTTACAAATACCTAAGCATGCCAACAAAAATATATCACGCTCGCGTGTTTCGGATCAAAAATTTTAAGTTTGACAAGTTAATAGTGCTAGACAGATGTTTTTGTTTATCTGCATGGTATTTGTTCAATGATCTATTTTGATAAACAACATTACTTTGAGCTCCAATTTAGTGAATTAAACAGATAAACAATTTTGATTGAGGTAAACATAATTATGCTAAATTAACGACAACAAAAAAACTACTATAAACTAGCCCGGTTTTTTCATGTGACATCAATGTACCTATGAATTGTCTAATAAAAAAGAATCAATGTTCTAAAAGGCGATGTCTGTCACCACTTGCTGCAGTGGAAAGATTTAGGCCGAACCCGGGAAGTAGAGCATGTACGAGTAAATGTTCCTACCTAATTGATTACTCGTAAACAGATATTGTTATAAGCTTATAATAAAGAGTCCTTGTAAATAGATCGTTAGTAAAAAAAACTTAAATATATTGCAGATTTTCTCTATCAAAGAACTTTTCTTTTCTTTTACATCATTGCGATTGCATTATTGATAACAATGTTTTTATAAACTGTCAACAAAATATCAACACAATTACTAAACTTTTGTAGCAACATAAATAATAATAATTATATTGATTCTGCAAAAAGTGTACAAAAAATAAGTAGCTAAGTATGTCATTTTACTGAGAATAACATAGAAATTTAACTATTTGTTGGAAAAAAATCAATTCGATTTACTTTGCTTTTGTGAGAAAAGAGTCAACAACCTTTCCATTACATTATTCAGCATTGAAATGTTTTGTGTACTTCTAAAAGTGTTCTGCAATTAAATCCATGTTTTTATTATTTGTGTTTTTGTGAGAAATTAACAAGCTGAGAAAATAATATAAGCTAACACTTTGATCAAAACATAAAGCCAGTTATCTAATTCAGTTAAGATGTAGACACGGATAAGAGTTTGTAGTATACAAATAGTTGATGTGTAATTATCATGCGAGTACTGAAACACTGTTTTAATATAATATTCCTAATAAGCATACGAGAATCTATGTAGAGAAGGCAAACTTTAATGATAAACACTTTCGAACATCGTTTATTAGGCACCACTTTTGTCTTTTTTGATATAATGTGAATTAAATTATGACACAATTTATTTATCTACTTGTTCATTCCATACATGACACAAAAGTTACGAAACTAATATTTATTTATTTATTTAAAATATTGAATGGCCAAGGCCTGTTATAAAAATAAAAATTACGTTCGCGAATATATGTAATATATTAATCAAACAGAAATACAGTGACAATTAACAAAATACTATATTAGGAGTCAATCACACATAGAACACAATCATGTGTCAATCAAAAAGAAAGCAGTAAGCACTTAAGCAGCCTTTGACACAATATACAAGCGACAATTTGTTAAAAAAAAGTCTGCATTAGGTAAAGTAAATGATTGGAGAACATAAACATGTTATATTCAGTAGATTTTAATTTTTCCCCCTACTCTGAGACCATAACAGCTTTGTCATTAGCCATTCTCAAATCATCTTCATCACAGGCAGTAGGTATGCATTAGAGGCAGTGGCGTAGCTAGGGTCATCTGCGCCCGGGGACATGGCACAAAGTCGGCGCCCCTTCTCGTAGCCGTCAAGAAAATTTTGAAATTTTACGATTTATATGGTTCATTTTCGAAGCATCAATCTGGTATTTTAATGAAATAAAATACAGACTAAAAGTGATGTGAGTAGAGAAAATTCTCAAAAGAAATTTCTCGAGAACGAGAATTTTCTCCTCTGACAGAAGAGAAATTTCTCTCCATAATTTTCACAAAAATATTATAACCATTCGCCCAATACCGGAAAACCTGATCGGTCTAAAACTTCATCGGGCTGATTTGGGCCCAAATTAGAGGTATTTTAATACTTTTTCCATGAAGGTACCTACCATTTTTTTAAATGGGCATGTGTGGTGGCAAACTTCAAGTTTTTTCATTGGAAAGAGGTTTTTACTACTATTATTTACGTAAATGTTTACTGTATTTTTTCAATCACTCATTTATTTGTCGGTTATCTGTTTATTTCAACCCGAGCGATGCCGGATTACAAAAACTAGTAACTAATAAGTGAACAATGAACTCTACTTAAAATTGAAAATCATCAATTTTCCCATGTTATATTTGTTCCTTTTAAAAACTAGTCTTTTAAGTATATTCTTTTTACACATTACCATATCCTTATTGTAAAAATGAACAATAAAAAATATTTTGCCTCAAAATACACCATAATTCTCCAAAATTCTCCACTTCGAGAAATTTCTCGAAAAATAATTTCTAGAGTATTCCACAACACTACAGATTAATAATTTTCTATACGATTGTAAACAATTAAGCCAGATAAATGTTAAACTTTTCATATTGAAAAAGGTAAAATTTTAGAATCTCAGGATATAGCTTCACATTATCAAATAAATAATCTTAATAAAAATGAAATATACAAATACTTCCGCAGTCCAAAAATCTATATCGCACTGAAAACAAAAATAAATTAACAAATGATTTTAAAGATAGATAAAATAAAATATTTAGGTAAAAGCGATCTATCAGACAAAAATATAGAAAAAGCAATAAACGCGTAGGCTATTCCGTTATCAACATACTCATTTGGCATTATAAAAATGGTCAAAAACCAATTTAAATAAATTAGAAAGATTAATAAGAACAAAATTAAGGAAAAAAAGATATCACCATCCAAAT
Source organism: Athripsodes cinereus (assembly GCA_947579605.1). NCBI lineage: Eukaryota > Metazoa > Arthropoda > Insecta > Trichoptera > Leptoceridae > Athripsodes > Athripsodes cinereus. The sequence continues at coordinate 22,023,893 of OX388311.1, forward strand.
TCCGCGAAAAAAAGGTTGACTCTGCCTAGAAGTATAGGAGGAAGAGGAATTGTTAACATTTCCTCTTTACATAATGATCAAATTGAATCTCTTAAAACATTTTTCAAAAATAAACAAAATAATTTTACATTACATAAAATTATACCGACGGGCAGACCGAGAAAAATCATACATCATTAAATTTATATGTCGAAACAGTAGGTACGCGAATAAACTATTAAAATATTTTGTTAGAATCTTAAAATAGGAAAGAACTTCATGCTAGACACCTCAATGATCTCAACCAATTTCATGTTTTATTTTTATTAAAACAATAAACAGCAAAAGCCTTTTACATGATAGATCTCAAATCAATATAACATACACATATAACTAATTTCAATAATAATTATAACAATCAACATAAAAATAAAAAAATAAAGATTCATAACAAACAAGTGACAAATATCCGTCAAACAGATGGTTTACCTTTGGGGAAGTGTATGGGAAAACCGAGGGTTTTATACTGGTTGTTCAAGAACAAGTAAACACACAATAAATACAAAAAAATTACCAAAAATACATTATAAAAAATCAAAATACAACTAACGATTCATGTAGAAAATGTCTGGCCAAATCGGAAACTATACAACATATAGTTTCGGGTTGTTCTACTCTCGATCAAACTGAATATACTAATAGACATAATCATGTCGAAAAATAATAATCAAAATTTAGCAATTAAACATAATTTAATAAACTCGCGAAATATAATACCATACTATAAATACAACCCGGAACCGGTGTTAGAAAATCAAAATTATAGGATCTATTATGATAAAACAAATATAAAAGATAGACAAATACATCATAATAGACCCGATTTAGAATTAAATGATAAACAAATTAAAATTACGTATGTAATAGACATCGCTGTACCAAATAAGCATAATATTCCAACTGTCGCAGAAAAAATACAAAACTAGTAGGAGAAATAAAAAAAAATTGGCATTCTATGTAGGTCCGTTTACATAATACCATTAGTTTTGTCAGCTACAGGGGTAGCTCCAAAAACTTTAATAAATAATTTGCAAAAATTAGATTCACCGGTAAATTGATACATTAAAATTCAAAAATCTATTAAAATTAATACTTGTAATATTGTAAGAAAATTTTAGAACACAGATATTTAAGGCACAATGCTGGTATTTTGAGCCCATGTTTTGAGCCTAATCCTTTGATATCCTGTATATCTGGATAGGTGAATTTTTCCCGGCATTAGACTGTTAAGTTTTTGTATAATCATGACTGATCATATGGAGACTCATCTGGTTGTATAATGCTGAGAAGTGTGGATGGCAACTCTGCCGCCGCGTATAGTTAAAATTTTATAAAAAAATAAAATATACTTATAAAACATGACTGGTTAAATGAAATGTTAAAAATGTTGAGTAAAAACTTTTTCAGAAAAAAATGCGAAAGTTGTCAAAAAAATTAACAATTTTTACATGATAATCCAAAATCAGCGATGATGTGATGAGTAATGAAAAAAATTCCAATGTTGTTTTTTCTTGCAAGTAAAATAAAATATAATTACCGAAAAATTTGCTAGATTTCAAATATTATTTAAAACGACAACTTACTTGCTACATTTCTATCTAATGACAAATTTATCTCTTTTCAACTAATGTGAAGTATTATACTATTTTCTTTGCACTCAAGTAAAATCCTATATTCGACTCGAAATTATCCAACCTGTATAATTTGATAAAACCAGATGCCACTTTCAGTTATGAAGAATAATATTTGAACCCAAACTGATCTTTGTTAAAAAAAAAACGCCATCAGCAATCCTGTATTGTGGATGTGTCATTTGGTTTATGAGTAGAATGGCGCCCCTTAGTGATCAATGGGGGCGCTAAAATCGTGTTTGCCAACTGGTTTTTATTAAGATATTTGTGGAGCTCCAAAATTCAATCTTGCAAACGTATTTGGAATACATTTGTTGACATCAAAATGAAATTAAAAAAATAGTTTTAATACTCATTTTGGCGCCCCCTAAAGCGGCGCCCGGGGACATATGTCCCCCCCTGCCCCCCCCTAGCTACGCCACTGATTAGAGGGCACCACAGCAAATATGAATCAATCCGCAATCGCAGCTTGTTCTTTTCTAAAACTAAAATAATATGTTCAAGGTATCTACTCTTACTCTATACAGAAATGAAATTCCAATCTTCTACTACTACCATACCATCACGACATACCACACAAGTAGCCAGCAGACCAACTGCTTGTAATAAACATACAAACCATCCTTTCCATGCAAAAAATAGGACATTCAGGGTGGGTGGCAAATCCCGTCGTCGAATTCAACATATAAAATGTCTTTATTTTTCTATTACAAGGTTGTAAATTCGATTGTAAGGTTGAAATCTAGTTAAAGTGAAATAATATCGATGAAACATTGCACACCTCTACAATAGTGCACGTTACACTAAATATTGTATGTTATAACGTTATGTATGTAGTTATGTTGTTTGTAGTTCTTAATTAATTATCTATTTATTATAAATCTAATTACTCATAATCTTACTTAAATAAATAATTCTTTCGTTGATTTTAATTACCTACTTGTAATATTTTTTATTCACGTTTCAAATGAGTTTTCGAACTTGACTATCAGTTGAAAATTTTGAAATTAAACAATATAGCTAAAAAAAATTATCACCAAAAAGGCTTAAGTTCATCTTTTATGTTATCCCTGAAAAACACGGGTGTAGAAATATTCTTAAAATTCAGTTTTTCAATATAAACTTTCTGGATTTGAATTTGTATCTTACTTGTACAATTTTAATACATCATCCATATCTTTTAACGTTTTTAATGAGTAGGTACTACTTCTTGTGTTTGATTGATACTTTTTATTGGATACCGGTAATCTAATAGTTTAAGGTCTATTTTCCTAGAAATCCTAAGTCGAATCTTCCCGTTACCGACCTAATTTACCTTCAAGACACAACAAGCATACTATAATTGCTCATTACAAGGGAGTATATTTTTATTTATTACTTTAAACATTGACTCTTTTCAATTCTATTCTTAAAGGTGATCTACTAGTTTACAGAGAAAACCTAAACTGGTATTAAAAAAACTTTTTCGCTTGTTAGGCTTGTTCGGATATCGAATTTTTAAGTGTAGGAGTTGTGTTTAATAATAATCATCATAATACATAATTGGATCTTGTTAGTCTTGTTTTATATTATTTCAATAATAATAAAATAAAATATATTAATTATGTATAATCTGCAGAGTTTTGTTTTTGATTCATAATATTTTTTTATAATCACACATAAATTAATTTATAAATAGAAGGTATGTGCTTCTAGTTTTGATGAAGAACGTGTTAGTTAAATTTAAGATAATATCATCTCCATATAATTTATATATATAGTACATACATGATATAGTTTCTCATATTTTAGTTAATATAATGAATATGTAAGTAGTTTTTTCATTATTTGTACCTTGAACTAATTTTATTTGATGCATATTTTTTTAATTGCGGAACCTTCAAATTAGAGGTAAATACGAAGAATTAATATTAAATAACAAAAATTGTTTCATACAACAAAAATGAGTTTTGGAGTTTGTTGGAGGCAAAAGAGCGAATTTGTAATAACACTGTTTAAATCTTTCGCACTTTTACTTCTGATAATTTCCAAGAAACGAATTTATTCGTATATACCTAGTCACTGAGTTCTATTGTAATACCAACTAATTACATAAGTAAAAGAAAATATTTTATCATAAACATCACAATGGGACCTCTTTCTTGTTCAGCCCTTGTCCATTCACTGCTGGAGACACAGGTCTCTTCATAACGCACTTTAATGTACTATAAATACCCTTCCTAAAATTATTTGTAAACAATTCGAAAAAAACGAACTAAAGTAAAATCTGTTTGCTGTAATAGATATTAACTTCATGTACTCTTCTTGTTTGTATCTATGAATCTATTTACTTTCTAAAACATAATAGTAAAGAAATAATATAACCACCATTATGTAAATCAATAAATGCTCCACCCGTTACCTGTTATATATATTAAAATAATAAAATAAATTAATAATAAGAGGGGGCGTAAAATGTCTGACAATCAAGGTGTTAAAATTATTGTAAATGGTTCTCGAGAAAAAATAATTTAATATTGTTTATGACTTCGCTTAGGTTAATATTTTTTTGCCTAACATAAACGTTCAATTTTATTAGAAATGTGTTTTCAACATGAGGGTCGATGAAAGAGTTTGAAGACTAAAGACTAAGCACTTCCAAAATATTTATTTTTCCAAAAAAAGAAAGTGAATTCAATAAGTATGTGTGTTTATTATTAACAGGAACACTGTTTAAATATAAGGGAGGGTTTAAAGTAATGTGTATTAATTTAATTCCGACATCAAAAAATATAGTTCTGCATTGTCCATTTCATAAGACAATATAATGTCATGTAAATAAATAATTATTGAAGAACACTTTAGTAGAAATTTTCTCTTCCTTGGACAAATGTGAAACATCTGCACCACATTCTACTAAAAAGTTACCTACAATCAAGTATCGAATTAGGTTATTATTTGAGTTTAAAAAAATGTTTATTGGCAACTAATGCACTGACCCTCATTTCAGAGGCATCATGCACCTGTCTTATTTGTGGACTCACTTTGCATGACCAGGTCTTGACCCTCGGGCCCGAGTTATCTTACATTTCGGGCCTCCCCTTTCTCACTTTTGCTGCAGATGTTCTTGTTACCCAACACCACTACCTATTATTAGATGAAAGCATTCATTTTCATAATAAATACTTACTTGAATACAAAATTGTTTTTTGCCTTGTTATGTGTTACGGTTTAACAATATTCTTAAAAAAATATTTGTTCATATTATAATATCCCAATCAGACATTTGTTTTGGAGATAATTAAATTTTATGTTCGTAGTTATTTGCAAAATAATAATCATTTGGTAATTTCGTAGCATGGTTTTGTTCTCTCATCATCATCACCATCATCGCCCTCAACGCTCATCTCGGGAGCACAGAGAAAGCAGCCTCCTCCGAATGGTGTATTGTGAAAGAGGGACGCCCGGGCCGACGGAACGCTTGTGGATGGAAGAACAGTGTTCTTTTAGTTCAGTGTTGTTTTATCGAGTAGGTACTCTTAAATTTAGAACGGCGGAAAGCGAACGATATCGTTAAATTAAATATTTTCGTTATGTCAAAAGTTTCGAGCTTATGTTTTGAATTCTTACTCATTAAAGTTCTTGATTTGTTTATCTATTTGTGTATCTTAACTATCACATAATCTCTCACAAAGAGGTAACGAGAGGAGTCCTACCTTAGTAGCCCAATTCTATCCGATAAGGCACTTAGAAAAAGGGACATATCTTATTACTGCATTAAAAGTGTTATATGTTTTATTTGGCTATCATTTAAACGATCAGCATAATATTGATGTTATGTTCAGCAAAAAAATGTATTCTGCCTACAAATATATCATGTTGATATGCTACTTATGCCCAGCGAGAATATTATATTTTTATCGCAAATAATATGATATTGTCGACCAGCATAATTACCAGTTAAATAACGACCAGATAAATTTAATCGACCAGCAAAATTATTATTTGACCAGCATAATGATTATTTGTCCAGCAAAATAAATAAATGAGCAGCAAACCGTGAGCTAATTTTAATTAAACTTGTGAGAGCTAAATTTTTAATCTTGTTCAAATAATAAATCTTTGTATGTAGCATCTTTTAATGTGATTTTTAGCATCTGAATGAACGACACTAGCGTTTTTCGACATTTCAGTTAGATATTTCGTTAATATAGCAAAGCGGAAACTGGCATTTTTTTCGTAGTCATCATTAATTTGGTAAGAAATCATAAAAACTTCATGTGGATCCGAAGGTAAATCGGTGTTTGAAAAATATTGTTTCTCTAATATTTTCTGCCGGTCAAATAATTATTCTGCTGCTCAAATAATAATTCTGCTGCTCAAATAACAATTCTGCTGGTCAATTAATTATTTTGTTGTGCGAGTATTTATTAAGCTGTTAAAATTTGTTAATTTGCCGATATAACCAAGTTTGTTTGTAAAACAAGTGTTGCACTTATTTTTTATTTATTGCCGATGAAAACATTGTTTGCTGTGCAAATGACTTAAATGCTGATTTTTTCTTGCCGAACGAATGGATTAATAGCCGAACAAATAATTAGTTCCCGTTTTATTTATGATAGGTATTTTATGAATAGAAACCTTTTCAGAACACTCGAAAACTTACAAAAAACAGTAGAATGAATAATAGTGTGCATTTATTAAAATCACTTATAAAAATAAATCACCTAAAAAGGTAGATTAATAGATTCTCTTGACACTATGCACAATACTTCTCAACATTGACACAACATTAGAAACCTAATTTCCTAATACCATTTCTATTACATAAACCTTAAGGTACCTAACTCATATGAAGCTAATTAATAATCGTATAGTTAGGTACACGAAGTACATTAAGCTTATTTTCAATATTGTAATTATTTATTTTATTTTTAGTTATATATTTAAATTTTACATATCTCTAACAAATCCACGATGGGTCGAACTGTCAAGTTATTAAATCAATATGAAAATAAATAATTGATGCGAGCCTAGAGATCTGCTTTCCATAGGTATTTTGTGTGTATAGTAGGTAGTAAGTAATACGTAATGGTGCACGATTGAATAAAAAACAACATTAAATCTAATAATATTTACGTATAAATAACATTTAATAATAATGAAATACTAAATATTATCACCTGGCTCTTGGCTATCACGCACGCGTTTACTTGGAATGTTACCAAATATTTAGTACGACGGAATATTTCACTATAAAAGTTTCTTTAATTAAACTTCGATCCATCCTAATATAAAGTTTAGTTTATCAACCGACGGTTCTCGGTGGAATTCCATATAAATAATTTATTAATAAAACAAGATGTCTTGTTTTATATATCTTCTTTGATTAATGAACCATTCTAATATTTATTTAGATGACAAAATAGAAAAAATAGGTAATTAACAGATAAATTTCAAATCATGAATAAAGAATTATATAGCATGGTAAACTAACATCATAGAAGTAAAAAGTGGTTTCCATTCAGGATAAGTGCCATCCGTTGAAGGCTGAATTGAAGATAATAAGTCTTATTCTTGATATTCTACGAACACTTTCCTTTTACAGGATACCTACTCAAAATAGAATTTTCGTATGCCTTATAAAAGATTAAACACCCCGATTAAAGGTATTGTCCGTAAAATCGAGAAATTTCAGGTCCAGTTTTCGATTAGGTTTTATTGTTAAAATCTATATTATCTACATTTTCTAAAATTTTCAAATTTGAAATGATTTCGATTGTGCTGTGATTTTCGTAACACCTTCTATAATCAATTCCGAAATGAGAAAATATAATAACTCCGTCTAAAATAATATAATAATAATTGTTATTATGATGATTGCTTCAAAAAATATTTATTTTGTAGAAAGATCACGCTATCAAATCATTGCTACATAATTCAATAAAAGATTGCAACTAATTAACCTGAGGCCTTCTCTCAAATAATATAAAATCTGCCTCCACCGAAAGTAAACGAAAAATATAAATTAGATATGTAGGTTGGTTTAACGGTTTTTTGTCTATGAACGGTGCATAGGTAGGCACTCGAATGCATGAGAAACCCTTTTTAGTATGATGCAATTTGATTAATATTTATATCTGTCGATATGTTTGTTTGTAAATTTTTGTTTTTGATGTATTTTAGTATCTTATCCATTTTAAAAGTTGTGAGTTATTCAGTAGGTACTGAATTTCGTGTTATTTAAAAATAATTAATTTAACTTATTGTTTTTTTTAAGGCTTACATTTCGTCATCATAAATACAATGAGGCTCGTTTCAAATATATTGTCTGACTGTTTTCGACTCATATTTGTTTGTCACAATGCTGTCACGTAAATAGTTAGGTATATTAAGGTTGCACAAACTACATACAAGATCGCTTACTTTAGAATTATGTTGTTATTAGAATTTGTATACTCATTTCTGTATTTTCTGCAACCATAATTTGAACTATCGTCACTCGTTATACTACCCTTTATATCAGTGCTTTACAACCTTTTCTCATGCACGACTCACCAAAATTCTTCCTAGAAATCCGCGGCACACCAAAAGCTCAAATATATAGGTATTAAATTGATACACAAAATTTAGAATAATTTTTTCTATGAGAATTATTTAATAATAATTATTTTTTAATACAGTTATTATTCTATACAATATTTTGAAAAATAATATGTCATTGCGTATGAAATACATAACGAAAAATTGTATTTCCGCCGCTTTATATTTTTGTGTTTATATTTTTGTGTTTATCTCATCATGTCATTCTTCACAAGTGGAGTAACTAGCTGACTGGAAAGTTTATGCAGGTTGTTCTCGCTTTGTCATTAAAAATAAGACATTCATAATGGGTGGCATACCTTATCACTGTCTCATAATTATGTGATGTTTTACGAATACGGAATGTTATGTACCTATTTTTTTTTAATTAATTGTGGCGTATGTTACTGGATGATAGCTGAGATCAGAAAAATTAACTTTTTATATGTTCATAAATTTGTAATTACTGTCTGTTCTGTACCTACGAAGTTAAATAAAAAAAAACATACGTAACATAAAATAATAATATAATCAATCATAAACTTAAACAATAATAATTCTGAGAATTACCTAAGAGCATTGTGTGTCACAAGGAACGTAACCTGTGAAGTCAAAAGAGATTTAAATATGAATTATTGTGCCTACCTAGTATATTTACACCAATTTAATAAATATTTACAGGCCTTACAACAATATTTAGCGACCGCAATATTTACGACGAGCTATGGGCAATAACAACAAGATGACAATATGCAGTCATAATGCCGGTCCTGCCCTGCGGTCGCGCCATTCCCAGGACCGACCATGTCACTATAAAAAACCACCAAATCTCACATTACTATTTTATGATTACGTATTTGGTCGGTCGAATCGTCACATTGAGTTAACAAAGATCTAGAAAAATAACTTTTCCATTCTTCTCAAAAACTGACCTATTCATTTTTATTCGAATTTTCTACATTTATTAACGCGACTAGCGAAAGCATAAAATTCTGTCAAACATTGTATCATATGTATAGAGTGACAATCCATTGGATTGGTCTGCAACGAGTTTCGATTTTCTTCTCCATTCCTCCCTTTTTTCTACCAGTCTGTTTGATTCTACGTAGATGCCCCAATCATGTCCTTTATCACTTGGTCCATATAGGTGTCTTAGTCGGCTTCTACCATTTCTGCTTTCGGTCTTACCCTCCGCGATGGTGAAGGTATCATATAATTATTATCTGTGACATAAATAAATCGAATTTTGGAACGATAAATCTGTAGTATATTTCAACATTATACACATTTTTGAACAATAAGTTTATGAAATAAATCAAATATTAAAAAAATAAGAAGAACAGGTGCTTTGAAAGACAATGAATAAACTTACATTTAATGAACCTTAAATGTATGGATGTAGTAACAGGCATACAAAATTAAATATAATATTGAAATATGTGACATGCGCAAGACGTTTGCAACGCGATTTTATAGTAAAACAATTATGGTGTTTAATGAAAATATTAGATTTATCTACAAATTATCCAATTTGTTATAATTAAGTTTCCTCGGCTACCACGTTTCTTTGAACGTCAGATGAACCGAATTCTTAGAAATTAACTAAATTGGGCGTATACAGGCATGATGATGAACCTCAGCCTCGGTCTCTATGTAGACAAACTAATAACACCTATGGTATCTATACTTACGGAGGTAAATTTGGAAACCATCTAAATACGCGGGCTAAACTTGTCTTGAATATAAAAACACACTGGCCATTGGTTTGTGAACGTAGCACAAGATTTTCGGATGGACGAGATGTTAATATTTTAAGGTGAAGATAAAAAATAATCCGAGACATTGAAAAATATCAGAAGACTGAAAAAAATGCGCTCTGAGATTTTAAAGGAAATTCAAATACAAACAAAATTACTAAATGTCCATCTGTATTGATCGCAATTGAGAGGATATTAGTTTAAAAATTAGGTTTACAAATGTACAAAAAAGTATGAAAAAGCGATTAGTTATATTAATAATACCTACCAATAATAAATTTTCTTTCTATTTATTGAATTATAACTGTGTATTCTTTTTGTGTAAAAATACTCTCAAATATTTTCACCGGCGGCGAGATTAAAATTCAGGATTATCCGATTGACGGTACAAAACTTTAACCGCCTCATTTTGCCATATAGATTGATATTATTATTGTTATTATCATAAAAATCTCACACTGCACTGAGAGCTTAACAGCTTTTTGGCACAGGACAAAATAGATCAAAATCTAAAAAAATGAACATTCACTTCATTAAATAATTTTGTAGTCTTGACTACAGGAGAATTTGGGATTATCTTTGTTCTGCTATCCGGTGGGTAAAAAAGCATAATATATGCTGTCGAAAATGATTGTACGATATTGAGACGTACATAGGTACTAAACTCGTTCAAAATCATTGGATTACTTATGAGTTCCGAAAAATATCACTCGCATTCGAATTGGTTACAAGATAGTGTATGTAGTGAATAAATAAAATCATTATTAATAAAATGTTAGTGGGATCAAATGAAGTATATAAAAAGAAATTCATATATTGTTTTAACATGGCATATAACAAGATGTACCCGCGAGAGTCGTTGCTGTGGTTAATCTATTAAAAAAGCGTAGTAATAAGCATTTAGGAGAACAAGAAAGGTGCGAAGCGGCATCACTTTACAAACATTAGGACACAGGTAGGTATACCTATGTTTTGTTATGAACTGAACACCTATTAGAGACCAGCTTATACTTACATATAATATGTATATGGTAATAGGTTGTTATATTATATCTACAGAAAGGTGATGGGTATCTTAACATTGATTTAATACAATCTAAAAATATCGCGGTGTATTTACTACATAAATATATATTATAACTGATTGCGATTATATCGTATAGGGTAGGTACTCTTGTACATCGTAGATTCCCAAGCAAAGATCTTCCCAATCTACTTTTTTACGATATAAAAGAAGGCACCAAAAAAGTAGGTATTCGCATAATATAATATAAAATCGTTTAACATCTTGAATTCGGAGATGAGGAGAAACGGGATGGACGACCAGCATATTTATTACATAGAGTGAGTCCGCTGGATACTCTTCTTGTGGGAAATGACATGATGGTATGAATGCATGAACTTCTACATATTGATTTCTTATTTTAATATATAGTGACATGACATAAAGCATCCGTAATCGAATAAATTAAAAATATTTTATTCCTATTCAATTGCTTCTTTACCAGTGCAACAAGTGGATCTCTCATACACAAGTCTCTTTCTTGGGCAGCTCTAGTCAATTTTCCACTAGGGCGCGGGAAAACATCACCAATTTTAGAAGTAAAATTTTAGTGGTCTTTTCTTGCCCGGCACGCCGCTCTTAAGATGGTCCATGGACTGTAAAACGGTATCAAAAGAAACAAATCATCCCACTTTATCATAATCATCATATCATATTTTCTACAACCAAAAAAAATGTTTTTTTCGTACTGCCTATAACCTATATTGGGACAGAATTAAAGTAAAACTCTGTATTATATACCTTCATCATCAGTGAGTTTACTAGAAAACATAGTGAAAGAATGTAATACAGTGTAATAACATTATTCAAAGTATTCAATCATTTTAATAATATGTCAATTGTCAAATTCGAAAAATAAATATATTTGAAAATATGTAATTTGTTTAACGTTTATTCTTTATGACCGGTCATTACAAGAAGAGTAATTTGTTCTAAAAGTCCTTAAGTTTGTTTCATTTACATCACCAATGAATTTATACAACCTTCTTCACTCCCATTCATTAAATACGTGTATTCATTAATTCATAATAGGGTAGTTTTATAATATGATGTAGACGGCTCTCTAGAACAACTTTGAGTTGTTAAACTTATGGGGTGTCATAAATACATAAACTTGTAAATATTATAATATGTTATGCAATATACATAATATCTGCCATTATTCAACGTAAGGGATGTAACGTAGCGAATTAAATAAAACGAATATTCGATGTTAGCTTTGCATCATATTATTTATTCATCATCATCAGCTACAAATCGAGTTTGCTCGATGGTTTCCTCAAGAGGTCGCCTACACCTCTCTCTCCCCAACACCTCTCGTCACATCAATTGAAGTTTTTCTTTTATGAAAAACATTGTATTTAATTTGAATACATCCCTCGTTGTGTTCTCGGTAAAATAAGCTCTTTCACTCTTTCTAGAAAGTTTTTGAGTGTCCTGTAAAAGGCAGGTGTTGGTAAAACATCACATTTTAAGACATTCGAAAAAATGCAAAAAATGCTCCGAATTGTTACAATTTTTTTAAATTGTTTACCTGGATTTATTTGTGACGTGCAAATGATAAAGCTGATCAGATATGACATATTATGACGCCTCTTTATTCATATCTACCGATTAGATTTTACACAATGTTGCATCGTGCAAACATGGTTTTTCATGGAGAAGAAAGTTTCTGATAGTTTTTGTCATTTGCCCGTTGTAGCCTAAATCAATTGAAAAATATATTATTGATTAAGTATTCTTCTATATAGAATGCAATGACAAATGAAAATTAATAAATATAAAAAAAATAGAATTAAAAAAAAACATCGAATTAGAATATTATGTGTTATGTAGGTAGGTATCTGCCGGAAATTCGACCTATATAATTTTTATCTACTATACGATCATATAAATATTTGCGTCCCTAAAGGGTAATATAAAAACAGGTTATTTAAATAAAAAAATAGGTGGTTTATAAGAAATATGTTAATACTGTTATTAATATGTGTGGAAACAAATTAGCTGTAAGTTTAATTAGACAACGGGCCGGTAGGGGGCTATAATATATAGGTATATATCTATACCAACCTTAAGTCTTTTTTACACTGTGTAAATTGCATATCTATATTAATGCACCTGTGTGTATATGTCTAATTTTATTTATTTATTTATTTTCATTCTTTACTGTACATTGGTTACAATATCAATAATTACAAAGTATCATAAAATGATAAGTTTTACAATTCAATGGAGAGAGGACGAGTTTAACGCTAGATTGCGATATCTTCCAACTAACCCAACCGACTTTTCTTCTTCTTATTCTCTTTTTTTCATCTATTGTATCCCTCGTGAATACAGGGGAAAATGCCTCCTCAATTTAAAGCGATTTTGCGCCACTTTTTCCACGACATTTTTGGTAAAATAAGGATATTTTTGCAGGTTCCTTTTCAATATTAAAAAACATCTGATTTCGACATCATCAATATCATTTACTAAATAAAGATTTGTGTTAGTAAGTAAATATAGTAGTATCCGTATGTATAAATGTATTTCTGAAATATAATACTGTTACACAACTAGTAGTCGACGCCAGTTTCATTAAGTGTAGCGGACCAATATCTACATTTATAGGTATATTTTATAATTTATTATGTTTTTTCAAAGATCGCAGGTACATGCTATCAAGGAGAGCGCCGAAACTAAACTGACTATACTTGTATCTACATAATTCTATATAAAATCAGGTCAGTGGGGTAGGCACCTTCTATAATCAAATTTAATTAAACAAACGAGTGTCGTTTTTAGTTTCATAATTAGTTTTCATTCTATAAATCAAACAAATATGGCGGGAGTATAAAAACTAAGGGAGTATTCTTCCTTTTATTTTTTTTTATAATGTCAAATTTGTACTTTGATCAAGAATACTAAATATCATACAAATATAAAAATCCTCCGGTTCCAATAATCTATCTATACATAACTATTAGTTAAAATTTATTGTAGAGAAGAATATCTATATTTTACACAATAATTTTTAACTGATAGCAATGGACAGGTAAATTATTGAAACCAGCTGTTAGTGAAGATCGCAGTTTATTTTCAAAGATAAACATTCATTTAATGCTTCTATGATAAGTTTTAAGAATCCCGATTTTCTTTTTGTTCTTACTTTTTAAATCGTTTATTGAAAACATCTTTATAGAAAAACTAATAATAATTATATTAATATCGTACAGATAGCTATGTGATATTATATGATAGGGCAAGATAATGCTATTCTAGAAAAAGGACAGTTTCTCACAACTTTGAGGGACCCAGATACGATACCAGAATAAAAGAAACAGGATAAATATTATTTATACCGTCCCGCCAAAAAAATGGTCTCCCACTATTTTTTGTAAGGTAGGTATTCGTAAAACATTATGTATACAATCTACAACATCTTTAGTTAAGCTAAAAAGTATGCCACCCATTCTGAATGTCTTATTTTCATATTGACAGAAGAGAATGACAGACTACTGGCTACCTCTCTCGTTACAGATACAGTGATGTTACCTTTATACCTATATAAATATAATTATATTATTATGTATAATGATAATACGCCACTGTCCGTCGTCCCAACTTATAATAATAACAGATTGTTATAATTGATGGTTGCAGAATCCTTTACCGTCTCCCAAAAGGGGGCTTTTATTCATAATATTGTTACTATTCATACACACAAACTCAATACAAACATAAAAGATATACATTTACAGTATGCAATATATCTTAAGTACCTATATGTATTGTTATTTTAACACATTCATATCACTGATGCTAAAAATTACAACTTATTCATAAATCCGTGCATACAAAACGGAGTCATTCAACAAAAATATTTGGTTTTACTTTCAGAAAGGTAAATGCCTGTATTTAACTTATTGGAAAATATCACTGGCCTAACTCTGGAAGACAGTTGAATAAATATATTTTTTACTCACTCTTTTTTGCCAGTTTTCACATGTCAGCCAAGTATGCGTAAAATATCACGCATAAGACATTTAATAATCTTCAATTCAGCAATGAGCTATTCCTATCATCCTGAATGTCTTATTTTCATTTCATGGTGAGGAAAGATAGATAGAAATAGACATTGGAAAAGAAGAGTATATACCTTTAAAGATAAATGTAAACGGGGGCCAATTTATTCTGTCTATTCCGCTAATAGAAGAGTGGCTTTGCATAGCAATGAAAATTTCGAGTCTGTTAAATACCTCTGAGGATTAATTTTATTGAATTGAAAAGCACAATCTAATATAAAGTTTACTATTCTGTGTAGGTTCATCAAAATATTTTAAATTATTCTATTTAAAACTTTTTATAAAATTGCGGATATGCCAAATAACTTTTCCAATAATTATCATTTCACCGCAGTGGTCGTGTAGTATGTAACCAGACTACGTTCTCATACTAAGCCACCGACCTCATTAATTATATTAAGTACCTACTGCCAAATATCGGCTAATTACACGTATGTATGTAGATTGTAGGTACTAAGTAATTTTTCAAATATATTTATCACCATCATAAGAATTTAAATCTTGCTGGTTAAAGAAAGAATGTTCCAAAAGTGGGGTAGTCAGCGGACTAAAACATAAACATGTAGATTGTCCTCTGTATGTTAAAATACAATTGCCTACCTAAAATTTACATACCTACTTAGTTCTTTAAAAAATCAAATTATGCCAAATAAAGGGAATACTCCAAGCACCAGAAATTTAATAATTCATTCAAATCGTAGTATAGTAACATTTTTTTATAAATTGCAACTATGGAATGGATTGAATTAATTAATGCACATGAGCCCACTTCCTCTATTCAATCAATAAGAATTATGGTCGTGAATTCACTAACGAATAGGAACCACGATCAAATCAAGTCCTGCTGTTTTCTAGTGACATTAACAATCTTTATCCTGAAATAACTATTTGGAAAAATTCATGGCATAGGCATAAACAAAAAAAAATCAATATAAAGCATGTATTTTGTTCACTTACACGTTTGAGGTGAAGTGAAGTTAGCTTTGGTAAGTATACAAATGTTAGAGTGAGGGGGTACATAATTATGTGTATACAATATTGATACATTAAAAGTGCTTTGTACTTACACGTTGTCCAACCGCATGTAAATAAATAATAGACTGTTTATGGGAAACTTTGCAACAGTATTAATAATTAATTACACCCTGTACGGAATCCAGGACGAAAGTCAATAATTAAATATTGTTTCTTCATGTCAAATTACAAGCAACATTGTATTTTTTCTAACAATAAGTTTGCATTTAACTTTACTTAAGTCTTGTATTAAAAAAAGTATAACATTATAATTCTTACCATTTCATGCACACAATGTAAGCGATTATATGTTATTGTTATCAGATATCTACTCCTGTAATGATAGACGTATTGTGACAGTGTATCTTGATGTTGTTTCTAATGATAATTAATTAATAAATGATTATTTATTACACATGTTTTTGATATGTTATTATTTGTTTCTGATTGGCGTGGAAATTGTATGATTTGCAATAATGTGTAAGCTCCAGTGACGCCACCAAAGTAAATGATTACATTGGTACAAGTTCCAATAATACGAGTAGGTATTTATAAATAATGCCAATGTTTTTTTTTATATTTCGAGTATCCAGTGGAAAATTCATATATAATATTATTTGCCATTGATTTTTTCTTGAATATTTAAGTAATTATAGATACATACCTATCCCATGAATAAATTTTCAATTTCTTAGCGCTATATGTAAATGTTCAATAAGAAATACGAGTTCATTTAAATTATACATAAATATTGAGAGCTTGAACAAAAATATTAATTTTTTCTTAGATTTCCATCTATATACGCTTCAAAGTTTGATAATTTCACCACATATCTGAATAGAATTAAATCATAAGAATCTCGGAATTCAAAACACATGCCAAATAGAAGAAAGAGCTTCAGAATTAACAAGGAGCTTATTATTCCGCAACCTCATAAATAATCCAAAACGAAATCTGTTTGATTTAAAAAAATATAAATCCTACACGATTTATCTGATATTATATTTTAATATTAAAAAGGTATGTCCATATACCTAGCGGGTATGGTATGATTAAATGTAATGCGCCTATGATAAAATTTACATTAGTTAGTGTCTACAGTAATAATACAATTTGTACAATTACTTAATGGGAGGGACATGAATTTTTACATCATTGTATGTATTGTATTGTAGACAGCCTACACTTGACATGCACGACGGAACAATGTTCGCAATCAGTTACACCGCAAATAATAAAATGATTATTACTTTGTACATAAATATTTAGTGTCCTTGATTTGAACTCGCCGCTTTGAAACGTATCTTAATGTTTGTAAAACTATGTTCGTGTTAAGGTTGCGTTATGTGTATTGTTCAAATTTGAAATAGTTTTTAAGATAGATTAATATCATTATTAATTTGTCAACAAATAGGAATTCTTCACTCGAGATAGTATGCTTTGCTTTAAAAAAATAATTAGAATAATGTTGGAATTGAAACTGTGTAATATCGTATGTATATTAAAGAGTTATTTCACTCTTCATCTTATGTTATTTGAAGTTGGTATAATTTTATCTTATTCTTTTTGCATATAAGCATTATGTAATTATGCATCAGTGCTAACAAATCAATACAAATATTATATATATTTTTTTTAAAGATTAAATTTATTTTTTTATTTATTTATAAATGAAAACAATGAACAGCATTACAGTAAAAACCTTTTCGCTGTCATTGTACGTACACATTAAACAATCAAGACAAAAACAAAATATACAGAAAAATACAGACACATAGAAATTCTATGACAAATATTATGTAGAAGAAAAAGGAACAATGTGTGATCGCGTCGAACCGCGCGTCTCCCTCTCGCACGCAGTATTTGGCGCGCAAGAGAGAGACGCGCGATCCAGGCACTCTACAGGTACACATACATAGACACTTACACATCGATACAATAAGTCAAAATAGGGATGCAAAGTCTTCATAAAGCAATCTCATCGATAAATAATAATAATAAATGAGCAGCCAGTTAGTCATACATAAGAAATTAGCAGAACTACTAAAACTATAAAAAATATGGTAGCTAGAGTATCTATCAAAGTATTTGAATAATTATATCAAGTATGAAATCGTAAAGTAAAATCCGTAAAACGTGAGGGCGTGAATATAAAGTATTATTTAGTGTTCAGTGCAGGTATTTGCCAAGAATCCAGACCAGACACACAGTTAGGAATATTCATTGTATAATTAAAACATTAACTAAGCATTAGTGGGTGTGTAAAACAAGATACATAGCATATCTATATACATAGGTATTCCATAATAATATAATGTTTATGCTTGTTGTGCAGATTTGCAGACAACGTTACTGATGTCATTATTATGTAGACATTCACTGTAGTACATAAAATTAAGTTGTTTCAAAAGAATTTTTCAAAAATTGATATCACCTGATTTGATTTCAAAGGAATTTAAATAAGAATAATAATAACACTTTGACCTATAGTAGGAAAATTTATTATGTCGATAGATTTATTTTTAGCAATGCAAAAGTCGATGGTCCAAATATTTCTATGAAAAAATTAAAAAAGTACCTAGATGTTTTAATTTTATTCCTTAGAAAGATAGTGTTAAATTGTCTATATTTTATGCAGATTATTTTATTTATTATAAAAACTGATTTTTATAAAGATATGATACCTACCTATATATAATTACGTAAATAAAAAATATAAATACAAATAGGAATATACTCGAATTATTATTATTATTTTATATTTACATCCGTAAGTAGTGATTCCTAGGTGGTTCTGATTGATTTCAATCAACTTGTATCTATTGAGAATTAATTTATTTGCACGCTATGTTGTACGATGTTAAGCCACGTGTCTATTCATTATTCATATTAAATGTAACCATACTAAGAGTACATAGGTATGTTACACTCAAACTCATAATAAACGCGTATTAATACCTCGCTTGTTAACCACTTCTAGCAGCTATCAAGAGAATAGAATACTTACTAATCTGTTCTACTGTGCACCTACTAAATATTATAACGAATGTTCCAATTTTGAATCAAAATACATGAAGGTATATTTAATTCCATTTGCAATGTATTTTAATTATGAATTTGATTGTTCTATGGTCAGGATGCACCAAAAACAATTGACAGCCGGGAATAATTTAAGCCTGGTATAAAGTCAGAATAACGTAGTCTGTCTGTAATTAACATGTCATTATCCAAATGTAATAGTTTGAATACAAGTTATTCAATGACTGTGAGTTCGGGTGTTTAATGGAATGAATGGTACATTTATATTGCCTCTCAATGTTCAATGATTGCTACTGCACTAACTCAAAGCAAGCAGGAAAATTAAATCAGATAATAAAACACTTGTGTAAAATAATTATTGCAGCAAATGTTATGTTCTCGTCAATATCAAGTAGTAAATAATACAGGGCCGTCAATAAAGTTGATAACACAATTTTTAAATGTAGTCGTATATTTTTTACTATAAAATTGTAAACGTATTTTGAATGTTTTCAACGTTTTGTTTATTTATTTTATAGAACATATACTATTCTTCTTCGATGGCCCTACAGCTCATATCGAGCCTTGGCCAAATGGTTTGCGTTTTAGATACACTTTTAGCTTCAGAAGATCAGAAAATCCATTTTTTGCATTAAAATAATAATAGTCAAGATGGTTGTAATCCGATATTTGATAAAAGATATTGAATGATTTACCCCATCGGTACCAGTTGTAGCAAACTTTACTTGCTGATAGGGAAATTGAAGATTGGGAAATTGAATGAGACTGGACCGGGATGAGATATGTGGGGGAACTGTTCCGAGTCGCGCAAGATAGATAAGCCTTCGCCAAAATGATTGCCAACGTCGGGGGACCTGATACGGTACAAGAAGAAAAAGGATTGAATGATTTTAATAATCAAACCATCTAAACCAGAGGTTCCCAAACTTTTTTTCTCATGGACCACTTTCAAAAATTTGCTGGTTCCGGTGGACCCCCTGTATTTCTACCCCCCGTCGCTAAATTTTCGAAATGGTATAGGAATTTGAAATATTTCAACAGCTCCTCGGTTTTCTCATACATATTTTTCTTATATAAGAATATTTTCTCCTAGTACCTTTTTCTACAATGTAGCGGGTATTTGTACCGACTATTGTTTATGTCAATATCTGGTGCTTTTACCCAATATCCGATACTTTAACTATGGATTCATGAACCCCCTTTTATAACTCGTGGACCCCCATCGAGTCCCTCGTCGACCCCTGGGGGTCCACCTGGACCACTTTGGGAATCACTGATCTAAACGATAAATGAGAAGGTACTTATGAAAATAATATTGGTTTTATTCTATTTGACTAAAAAAATATATAAAATCTAAATGTTTTATAATTTTTGTACAATATTGATTTCAACGTTTTGTATGGCCCTATTTGGGCCAGACACAATGTTTTGCATAACAATTAAACACTGAATAAGTTTGCAATGTAATAGACTACATTTTATATATACATTATACATCTATAGGAAAGTACCCGTTTATCTACTTCTAATGACAAAACATGGTAACAGAGAATGTAGAATACATTTTACTGTTTGCTCTTTCATGGTAATCACGAACGACTAATTTGATACCAAACAGTTAGTATAAGGGGGTGATATATTTGAGGTTCGTCCCGTTAGTGGGCTAGAAACTCGTGAGTCAACGATATAAAGGTAAAACTGTCAATAGATTATAATTACTCAAAAACAGCTCTCTAATAAAATGCCATTAGTTAAACTTCGACTCATCGACGCGACGGTTCTCGGTGGAAGTTAAAACGAATCACTACATTTAATAACTCCTCCATGACTTCATTAATTTGCGAGTCGGCTTTTATGAGTTTCCGCTCGCATCGTCAAGAAAATATAAAGTTTTTAAATATATTAATAAAGTCAGAGAGGAATTAATAAGTTTGTATAGTATTAGGTATAGAGGGTAATTTTTCCCGGATTATTTTCGTTCCCGGGAAACGGGAAATTTAAAAAAAATATATTAAATTTGAGGTTGAAGTTGTAAAAGTTTTACGAAAAAGTAAAATAAATGTTGTTTTTACAATTTGAAAGAGTTTATTTTAACTGAAATTATACTTCCTCAGCACGAGTGACCAAATTCTCCGAAAAAGCCATATAAAATTTATATGGCTTTTTACTCAGCCGGGGGTAAACCCGGCCTACGCAGAAGATCCCACCTAGACACCCAGGAATCTACAAACCTCTGGAAAGCCCTGAAATTCTGAGGACAAAGTAGCACTTCCCCAAACCAAACGGGTCTGGGGGTGCCATCGCTCATTTCCTCTAGCATTAGATCTCTCGCATCCATCATCACCGGGCACTCCCAAAGGATATGCTCCGCATATTGCGCCCCCATCCCACACACCATGGATCATCCACGAGCCCAAGATCAAAGAGCTTGCCTCTCAGATCCCCATGGCCAGCTATCAATTGTACAGTGAAATGATCAAATGATAGGAAGCGTTTCTTCATTCGTTCACAAACATTCGGGAGGAAATTGTAGACTAATCTAGTAGTTCTTCCTCCATCCCATCTTTCCTGCCACACTTCCATCGTTCTCTTTCGTATCGTGCCGACAGCCCTATTGTAACCTCTGATTCCGGGTTCCGCATGCACATATACATGCCAAAATGTACCACAACTCTATCCGCCTTGATCTTGCGCCTGGCCACAGAGTCCAAGATATCTAAATCGGCTGGTAGCACTCCAGCAATGACTGGAAGGCCATCACTAGCTGCAGTTCGATACGCACCCGCGACAGCGAGCAGCGGAAGTCTTTGCCCCATCAAGACCGCCGTCGACACAGATCCAACTAACAGCCTGTGCGACCACACACGAGCAGCATACGTGACCTGAAACACATAAGTCGCCCGATATATAGTCTTCACAGTTCGCCATCTTAGACCCCATGTTCCACGACTGAGTCTGCGAAGAGTGAAAAATAACACACCCGCTTTTCCGGCAGTCGCTCTGACATGCGGGAGAAAGGAAAGGCCTCTGTCTAGGACTACACCCATAAATAAAAAAAATGCAAATTGGTAAATTTATGGATTCCTTTTAAACTTGTACACCTATGAATATCAAATTGAGTAACTGTACTATCAGGCTGAAAGAAACACATTATTTTTTTTTTCATTTTCCACGTAAAATAAATAATCAATATATTTTTGTTAAGCGATGTTTTTTTATTTTATTCTAATCATTTTTATTCATAAAGTGATGAATGCTGATTTGATAAGTGCGTTCTAATATGTTGATTATGAAATTTTCTATTTATTACGACTATTAGAACGACACGTTACGGAAAAATTACGATTCTACAGTTAACTGAACAAAGATCTCGGTATCGGAATGGCAATCTGCATGACTTATAGTTTTTTCCCGGGAAATATTTGGCTTTTTTCCCGGGAAATGGGAAATAAAATTTAAAGACCCTCCGAATAATAAGAAAGAATAACCCTCTAATTAGGTGTGTATATTTTGATTTCTTATTACAGTTGGTTACTTGCGCGCTTGTCAGAAATTCATCACAAATCAATATGATAATAAATTAACTACAGCTTTAAGTATTCGAAATATATTTAAATAGATTGATTGCAAACAAAAATATTTTCCATGGGTAAGTAGGTACTATGAATACCTTCGTCAAATTTTGAGAATTGCAGGAAGTGTTATCAAACTACCATCTTACGAAATGACCGAGAAGAATTATTTTAGAAACAAAGAGACATACCAACATAATTGAAGAAAGGTTAAGTTATTAAAAATGAAAATATAATAAAAACAGTTTATTATTATAATTTATTATTATTATTATTACAGGTATTGTTCGGGACTGCTGCGGTTCATTGACAATATTCTGGATTTCGAAGAGTATATTGTAATAATAATAATAAATTTAAAATGACAGTATTTTTACTATTTCTTATTATGGTGTAATATTTATAAGTAGATATTTCGTAATATTATTATTGTGTAATTATATTTTTACTTTTATTATAACTAGTTATCATGTCCGTTTATACTAAGGGCTAGTGAAATTCAGACCCTTTCACGCTATGAACAAGTAAGGAGTGAAAAGTTATTGATTTAAGGCTTATTTTTTTAAATTTTTATTTATTTTGTTTTTTTTGTCACTTGACAAAAGATAAATAAAAATTTATTTGAGGATTGTCATGCACCATCAGGTACATATATAAAAAAAAAAAAAAATAGCAAAATAAGAAGCAATGATGTATTTCATTAAAGACATAATTATTTATTTTCCGAATTAAACTGAGACCAACTCAATGTCCTAAAGTATTTGAAAAAATCTTAAAAGTCTAATACTTAGTCAAAAGTTTAAAATGTCACTATTATAATATCAGAAAATATGTTCATAGTATGAGGTTGATATAAGGTTTGCCATTGAGATTCGAATTTTGAATATCTTAATTGAGAATATTGAATGATCATTTTGGTGGAAATTATTTGTTATGAAAAACCGAGTGCTATGAATGCGAACATAATTATTTATGTATACAACAGCATGATAATTCGAAAATTTTACTAGTGTGAAGAGTAGATACAGATATTATAAATATCCTTATTATATATGTAGGCATTTATGAACAAATAAAAATAAAAATGTGAGATTATCACTGCTTTCGTGGAATGTAGGTATGGTTATGAACATGTGGAGGTGCTTGTGGAGGTTTTGTGGTGGAATAATATAATTAATAATAATAATTAACTTACCGATATAAGCATATACTTAGGTACACATCTGTAAATTGTCATTTCATTGTTATGCCATCCTGCGGTAGTGCAGTAACGCGTTAATGCGGCTGTGTGTTAATTTTATTGCTAATAAGTACTTATACTTACTCATTGGAACGCACGTATAATGTAACCCTGAAACATCGAAACAACTTTGATTTCTTCTGATTGTATCTATTATACACTCTCTACATTAATTTAGTAGATGATTTTTATTTATTTATTTTATTTATTCATTCTTTACTGTACATTGATTACAAAAAAGATTTACATTCAAATTAAATACAATCAATATACAGAGAGTGAGTTTATTAATATAAATTAAAATGTATGAGAAAAAAAAACAAAAATTTAAGGCAATTTGGAAAAAAAAGAGAAAAAAAACTCACAAAGTGAACATACATACAAACATACACACATATAAATAAAAAAGGAAGACACTGAGAAAAAAAAAGAAGATATAAACATATACCTATGCACACAAAGAAAGGAAAAGGGGGAAAAAGGGGGGAAAGGGGGGAAAGGGGGAAAGAATTTTTACCACTGAAATTCACGAGATATTTAGGTACTTATCATCACGTCATCTTCCATAATAATGATGTAGCATGTAATTAACATGCCAGTCCTGCCAATAATAAGGCATGCAGGATGAGTAACATACATACCTCGTCCTCAATATCTTGTTCATGGTATTTTTCAAATATTTCCCTTTTACAGGGCACTCGAAAACGTACAGGAGATACTAAGAGTCCAGCTATTATTTGCCAAGTTTTTCTTTGACAGTTTACATTCCGTTGTAAAATTTTATATCAGTAAAAGTTACATTACAGCTCAAACGATCATGCTTGAAGGGTTAAATGTAATGTGAACAAAAAACACATAAAAATATTTTTCAATAAGGATCAAGACAATTTGAAAGAATCCAGTGATGATATTATTATTTACGCTTCATAATGTGGAAACTAAATAAGATATTTTTTATGACTATTCATAATTTATTATGAGATGGTATGCGCACTTTTATAGGGGAGAAAATAATTTCAAAGAAAACTACAATACAGGAACAATGTATTTATTGTCTTACACTTGGTCAGCTGGCTCATACTCATAAAACTCGTGTTTTTTTTTCATATGGTACGCTATTTTTTTTACAATATAATAAATATAAGTTAATGGTGATGCTGTTTATTTTTTATTGAATGAGACACGTAGGTATCC
Organism: Athripsodes cinereus; assembly: GCA_947579605.1. Classification (NCBI taxonomy): domain Eukaryota; kingdom Metazoa; phylum Arthropoda; class Insecta; order Trichoptera; family Leptoceridae; genus Athripsodes; species Athripsodes cinereus. The sequence continues at coordinate 22,049,070 of OX388311.1, forward strand.
ACAACTTAAAAGAATACTTTTCACGTTTTTTATTCGATTATACCTACTTTTAGCAATTTACAATAAAAAACTTTATAATTAACCTTTTTCGAATGTTTCGTGATTGACACTGTGGAATTCCATATTTATTATTAATTTAAAAATAAAAGAAACTTTGTATTTTCCACTTGAGTAACTATTTATAACGTTTTTGGAACTACAATAATTAGCATTGATAATGATTTTCTATCCGAATGAGCTGGATGTTATTTATCATCGCAATTAAGTGGCTATATTATGAGTTGTGACAAATAATAAGTCGTTTTTAAGATGGTTTACAAGACGAAGATAAATATTTTGAGATATAAAAAGCTGCTTTATTGGTTCTATAATATTAAGAATAAATGGAGGATGAGAGATTAAGGCATTCATACCACCCAGGTGCTATTCAAAAGGCAGAGTGGTATGAAATTCCCAAATTATAGGTGCCTGCATACCTATTTATAATAATTGTATTTTGAAAAGTTTAATTTAATTTATTAAATGACACACATGCTATCCTTCGTCTAGTTTCGGTTCTGCCATATGTGTAATAACATTTGGAATAGTTGAAAAATATTTTATTTTGTACATAATTATTGTTTTAATAATATTATTCTTCCAACTTGTTAGCGTTTTATGAGGCTATTATTTGTAAATGTTTTTTAATGCGGGCATTTAAATAAGGCGAACGCTGATAAACAATATGAAATATTATGACACGGTAAATGGAAAGGAACGGGACTAGTGGATAGATAAAAATAATAAATAATTAAGAATAAAAAAAAGAAATAACAATAAAATGTCAAAATAAATAACATACTATAATAGTGAACGTTATAAGGAAGCGGAAGTATATAAATGCTCTATTCCAAGTATATAACGGCTTCCGGTTCTCATTTGTTATTCAGCGAAGGGTGAAATAGACATTTGACTGTCTTTCATCCCCCATCTTCTTCTCCCTAGAGGACCCGTAAAGGTTTCACCCCTCTTGAAATTTTATTTGGGTATCGTTTCGGGGCGGAGTTTACTAGGGGACTGCCTTGTATAGAAATAACATTTACCTACTACATTGTATATAATTAATGGATTTTTAATTTATATGTATGTGACAATTTTTTATTATTACCTATTACTTGCTTCATATTGTGAGATACACTTTTATTTGTAGGCAGGAATAATAATGTCACGCATGAAGCAAATAATATTATTTCGGAGAGTTTTTGAAAACTATTATTATTTATTCTAACATTTGTAATACTGAAGCTTTTGTGTATTACTGGTTTGACTCCCTCCCCCCTCTCTCTTTCTCTCAAAACGCTATTTGAAAAGACAGAATTATCCACTTTAATGTGAATTGATTAATGGGAAAAATTCGATAGTTGGGTGAAAATATCGGGTTACAGAAATCTTGAGATAAATTTCGAATATTTCTGATACTAGTCTTTAAAAAAAAAAACAAACATACCTACAAAGAGTTAATCTATAATAAGTTTAATAATATCGTGAAAATTATGGTTTAGGATTCATAAAGGTTTTTCTTTATTTCTTTGATATTTAAAAGAATAGTCGTGACAGAAATATAACTTAACAAATAGTTTACACATACAACAATTCGTGATCAGTTATAATTTTTATCAAAAAATAAATAACACTTGTTTTATTGATTTATATAAGTAAACATGATATTGCTCGGTTATCAAACGTTTGTCAAGCATATTTGTTATACATAATTAGAAAATGTGCAAAAGATTAAAGTATTATTTATAATAATTATATGATCTATACAAAAACCTTATCACATACTCGAGTAGGTACTTATGGGTTAATAAATAAAACTGAGTGAAAAAATTCATCGCAAAATTTAATTAAAATTAGTCGCGTGAGTCCGGTCAATTTTTAAGGCGACAAATATAATAATTTTAAGAATGCTATCATATTATTTATATATGACTAATGTAGACTTAATACATTTATTTATCAAAGAGTAAAAATAGAACAAACTAGGTAGCAGAATACTATAATGGGACAATAGGTTATAAATTACTTTTCAAATAATATTAGTTAATATAAAATAAAAAAAGTTTTTTTTTATATTTTAGCTTAAAGTATATATTTATCAAATATAATGTACCTATTATGCATCAATTTTTCCGCCTTTTCTATCTAACACTTAATTCAAATTCCTTGTTAAAAAACAAACGTCAAGCTATGAAAGTAAATTATTGCATGAAACAATAAAATGGAGTGATTACTCAGACAATATTTTCTCATAAAATTAATTAAATAAATAATAATTGTAACGAATGAGTTATGAGTTCCTTAACCACAAAACTCATACGATTATCATCACATTCTGCTGTTGTGTGCAGATATACCTACATGATGTATAATAGTGAGTAAGTACTTAGCAGGTGGGTTGAAACCGTAATATTAATAATACATACTTACATAATTATTATCTGCAATAATATATTGCATGGTGTGGTCGTAACTTAAGGAAACTAAAACCATGACGATAATATTATTATAATGAAGCATGTTTGTGTTTAAATACTTATTTCATTATCACATTCTTCTTCATCAGCCCATCTCCCCACTGCTGATTTAGATTTCTTTCATTATTTTTACATGCCTCTCTTACCTGAACTGTACTCGTCTTATTTCTGCTGGTGAAAGGTATCATAATATCATCATATCCATATTTTTTGAGTTTCTCAGTCCATCTTTTTTGCGTTTCAATTTTTTATAAAAAGAAAACAATATAATTTGTTACTGGATAAGAAAAATATACTTGAACACACTATTGAAGTTGGTCTTATAGCCAGTTATCAAACTATATAATAATAATAATCGGACTATTTATATGTGGCGCCGTTTAATGATCCGTGACCATCTCAAGGGCGCAAAATTTATATTTATAAGGAAATTTCATAAATGTGGTAATTCATAAACCCACCTTTATGATTTTTTCTGCTTTTAGACACTGTTATTTAATTAACTTTTTGATTTATTTTTAATTAATCTTCAGTGCAATAAATGCTTTTGTGCTTATTTTCACTATCGTGTTGTAATAAAATTTAGAGTAAGCGGAAAGTAAAAAAAATGTATCTGTTAAAATATTTTGAAAGGGGATAGCTATTTATTGAATAAATAGATAATTAAATAAATAGCTTCATCGGTATATAAACGATCTATATATAAAGGAAGACTATGAACTTTAAATGATATATATTAAATAAAACATTCAAAATGGGTGGAATACCTAATCACCAAATTAATATTTTAAAAGGTCCTCAAAAATGTGACGGAAATAAAGCAGATTGATAAATAGGTAATTACAATCAATACATTTAGGAATAGCACTTGCAATTATAAAATAAATCTACTGCAATCATAACCCTCATTTCTAAATTATAATTACAACTTTGCTACCGAATAATTACAACTTTGTACTAATAATAATTAAATACGACGAAAACTGGTTGAAAATCAAATAAATAATAATTTTAATTTATTTTCATAGTTCTCTCTATTTAATAAAAATAAAATGTTAAAAGCAAGTTTATTATTTGTTTTACATTCATTAACTCATCTTCTAGTTAATTAGTCTTCTAACCCACAGAAAATATATTAAAACATACAGTGGCGGTACTAGAGATATTACTTGATATTGGTCATGATTTCGTAATGCATAAAAATGTTATGTAGTCATTATTATCTCGTAAAAGAAATATGAAGTGTTTTAATTTATTCTATTATTTTTATTATTTTATTATGACTGTGTTTGCAAAAAAATCTATATGATACCTCTCTGGTGTGGAAATTTGTAGAGTTTTGGATCAATGGACGTTCCCAGACTTCTACGGGATCTAGGTGGATGGTGGGTCTAGGTGGGAAAGTTGAGGAGCTGTTTCAGCTAGCTCAGGACAGGGAGGTCTAAGCCAGAGTGATAGACGACATTGGGGGGATCTAATATGGAAGTCAAAGAAGAATTTGGGTGTGAAAATTTTTGTAATGTGTGTGTAGAAATTGGAGATTTTATGGTTCAAGATGATGTTTTATCCAGTACAGGTCGCAGAAATTTTGCAATCATGCATATAATTTATAAGGTACGCATTGTTATTTTACACTTATGAAAAGCACACCACTGAAAATGTACTAAGTAGGTTCCATTCTAGATTAGGTATATCTCATTATTATCAACTCAATATTACATGTACTGGATTTTATGTATTTCTGTATACTTTGAATCATTATTATTGTTATTATTTAGAATTATATTATTAAAAGAATTATCACGGTTCTTAACCAGAACCACAAAGTTCATAAATTAATGGAGTTAGTATTAAACTTTATGTATGTAACATGTTAGGTACCCACTCTTCAATCCACTTGTACAAATAATTACTAAGACGGAACAGAAGAGAACTTGGAGAAAAATGCAAATTGTTTTTGTAATAAATGGCGTGAAAGTATGAAAGAATGAAAATAAACGATAATTGATCAAAAATGACGCGTATTATCTTATAATTTGTTTAATATTCTATATTTTATAGTGTAACTTTGTGGAAATGCATTATAAAAGAATAAAGCGCATCTGATAGACCATAATTATCTATATCGGTGGACTGTGAGAACAGGTGTGACGATCAATGGCCGTCCGGCGATTTTTGTTTTTTATGCAAACGAAATTCTACTACTACTACTACTATACCATCACGGCATATCCCACAAGTGGGATAGCCAGCAGATCAGCTGCATGTAAGAAACATGCAAACTGTCCTCTTCGTGCCAGTATAAAATCAAGACATTCAGGATGGGTTCGAACGTTCGAACCCATGTTCGAACAAACGAAATTCGCCTGGCGATATTCGCCAAATGTGAATACCCCATAAAATTTCTTTATTTTTTCGAACATCTGCCATTTACAGGACCCTCTTAAACTTGCGTGAATAAATAGAAAACAGTAGAAGACCAATTCTTTGCAGGCTGCTCCACGGTTGCTTTTCTTCTCTTTCATTTGATTAAAGGCAATGCACCCGATTTAGAGAGAATAATAATAAATAAGCTCGCCAATTGATTATGTTGTCAATAGATTGTTTCATTATTATATCATTATATTTTTTACTCTTCTATGAAAATACGAAAACAATTCGCCACTGTACCGCCGGCAACATTATGATTAGTACCTACATGTGTATGTGCACTTATTAACGCAATAAAAAATTAATTAAAAAGATTAATAAATTTCATTGTGTATAATGTAATCAAAGTAGTAGATATCTAGTAGTATCTATTTATGATCTTATTAAATAAGACCCACTCATACTTATATCAGTACCTATCTACTACATAATATATATAGGGAGAGATACTATCGTATATCATGCACTCAATCTTTCAATATGAAAAGTACCGACCGTACAAAATATTGTGAATACTCCTACTCAATGAATTAAGTCTGATGGTACTATAGTAGTGTACATCAGTGGTGTAACTTTCATACAAATTATAACAATTAATTATAATCTTGAAACCAGAAAAGCACTCTCTATCATCATCACCACCTTCGTCGGTCCCCCAATTCAAGGCTCGTTTTATAGACCATTCGTCTCCATTTCGAGCGGTTCTCCGCCATGTGCAGGGGACTATGAATATTATTTATGTATGTATTATATTAACACCCTTAGAACATGAAGTTTTAGTTTTGAATCATTGAGACCATATAGGCAATATTGAGTTGTTTTTATATAGAATAGAGAAAAAAAGATCGAGCGCTGACTACCTACTCTTACACTTGCGCTTCCATAATCTACATAAAGTTCCTTTTGTTTCCTCTTTTTTTCATTGTATTCGGATCTTATCTCTATGATCAAGCCGTATGATCGTCTTTTAGGACTTTCTCTCATACGCAAAAATGCGCTTAGTTTTTTTGTCCTCTTTTATTAATTTATTATCAATGATTATAACTGTATATTCTTCTGATCCGGGCGTCCCTCTTTCACAATACACCGTTCCTATGACAACGATATCAGAGCGCAAGGAATGTCGTGGCAAGAGGTGACGCAATTGGCACAGAGATGCTCTGAATGGAGGAGGCTGGTTTCTGCCCTGTGCTCCCGAGAGGAGCGTTGAGGGCGATGATGATGATGATGATTTTTCTTCTATCAGTGCCGTATCAGGTCCCCCCGACGTTGGCGATCACTCTGGAGAATGCCTCCCTGTCTCGCGCTGTTCGAACCAGCTCTCCCATCCGTGTTATTCCGGTCCATTGCCGTATATTTCGCAGCCACGACATGTGCCTCCTTCCTACTCCACGACGTCCCTCAATCTTGTCTTCTATAATCAACTGTATATTATTGTGTTTAATTAATAAATTATTAATATGAATTTCCACCAAGAACAGTCGGTTGATAAATTAAACTATAGCTATTCACTGTGTCGGTGTTTAGGTAGCAGAATTCCATAATGAAATAAAATATCATTTTTTTATGCTATAGGTATGTTTTTTTTATTGAGAGAGACGTCATTAAGATCGACAATGTCCTTATAAGACGAAAGACGTCTTTCTCATTAAAAAACTAATACTAGACAAAAAAATTTTTTTTTATTAAATGATCAATGACTTTTGAAAATGACTGTAGTTACGTCACTGGTATGCTTATTTACTACTTTCTTGCTTGATTTTATCATTACGTCTACACTATATCATAAATTGGGAAATCAGGGAATCTAAACACCGTTTTAAATTACTTTTTAAAATATTATCTTGTTATATTTACATAACTGGAATATGCCAACCTAATTTGAATTATCTATCTTACCGTCTCAGTGGGATTGCTGAATCGAATTTTATTTCTTTGCACGGGTTTACAATTTTTAATGACGGTGATTGTCAAAAATTATTTTGGAAATATTTATAAATAAAACGCATCTATCTGTTATCTAGATTTCACTAATTTTAAAGATGAATCTTTCTTTATGATGAACAAATTTAATAAAACCATCTCACATAGAACCATTTCACACACACGTGTATAGCAAAACCCATATTCTCAAAATCTAAAAGTTACTTGATGTTGTTTTCTCAAGAAGACATATTGGTTTAGCAAGAAAAATCGATATCAAGTTTGCGATGATTGAATAGATTTTTGTTCTCTCTCACTATTTCACAAGTCTTGATATGGAAGGTGTAGGTATCTATCTATACCATCACATCATATCCCGCAAGAGGGGTAGCCAGCAGACTCACTGCATGTATGACATATAGATCGTACTCTTTATGCCATATAAAATAAGACATTCAGGTCGGGTGGTATATTTCATTGCTGAATTCAAGGTATTATATGTGATAATTCACGAATATCTATATTTGATAGAACACTCTACGGTTTGAAAAAAGAATAATTTTAAAATATATCTCATTTAGAGTCAACAAAAATATTACAATATGTCAAAGTTAATATTGGTATGATTAAAAGTCCTCCCACTCTAAACGCAACACGCCCGCTATAGGTCGGTCGCACCTTTGAAATATGTATCATCGTTAGATAACAAAACACAATATCAAATTTCCTTAATTACAATATCATTTAACAAATCGATTTTGGTAGAATGAGATAGTATAACTATTTATAGTGTTTAGTATTACAATATAATGTATACTAAGACTTATACATGCAAGTCCTTCAATGTAAAAACATAACAAAGGTGTTTACATAATTTTCACACGAGCTACGACTTTTGACTGTAATAAATTAGTCCAATAAATTACTTTTTTTGTACTATTCTAAGCTTTCATAAACGTAAATGTAAAATGTAATAAGTTCAATATTCCTCGACATTTTTGATTCTCTCTAAAATTGAAACTTTCTCATTTTCTGCTTTACTTTGTTGCTTCCTTTTTTTAAAACTAGCGGTCCGCATCGGCTTCACACGGGTAGAAAGGTATTTAAAAATAAATTAATTTTAGTAAGGATCCCTATTTTTATTGAAAATATACTATAAGCCTATGTCACCCAGGGATAGTGTAGCTTCCCAACAGTGAAAGAATTTTTCAAATCGGTTCAGTAGTTTCAGAGCCTATTTAATGCAAATAATCAAATCTTTCCTCTTTATAATATTAGTATAGATAATCCATATGATTTATGAATTATTCCATCCAATTATTATTATTATTATTATTATTATTGGAAGATATTTTAGAGTTGTTTACGTGCCAAAGCACCTCAAGAACACTGTTTACCTAATTTATCAATTATACTATGAACCCATAATAAATATTCAGCAGTGATTTCTGATTTTTTTCTCTCAATAATATGAACTTGAAATCAATAACGTTTTAAAGAGAAAAACTTAGAAACTAATATTTTCAATGAGATTTCAGATTCTGCATCATTCATCATACAAATTGTTTTGATTAGTTCAATAATGTATTCCAGAAAGATGAATTCTTGAAGAGCGATACCCAAAATATTTACTTCCAGTATATTTTATACATTTTCTTAAAGTTATGTGAGATTATCCCAAGACATTCGTGATTTGTGCTTTAATCACATTTACATATTTAGATAATATGTTTTTTGCTGAATTTTGTTACGATGTGTTATTTTTATGTTATTTTAAATATGAAACTCATTAAATTATAATAATATTTACAAGTTTAGTAGGTAAGTATGTTCCCTATTTAGCACGGATTATGTTTATCTAATTAAAATGTAAAATTAAAAATTGTGTGAAAAAAGCTTTTGTTTTTCAACGAGTTTACTGATTGGTGATCATATTAGTCAAAAGAGATTAAGTCAAGTTTTCATATTTGGGTGGTAGGTACTTACGAAATTTCAACGAACAATCATTATCACAGCTTGTAAAAAAATATTCATTAATTTTAAAATATATAAAGGTACCTACATTAAAAATACCGCAACCGTAAAAATAAAATAAAAAATAAATAAATGTAAAATGTAAGAATACATTTAAAATTAATATTAGTTATTACTATTGTCACCGCGTATCTAATCCGTGTCAATGTTGACACTGATGTTGTCACCACAAAATGGAGGTGTCATCTGCAATTATACACATATTAGTATTCTTATAAAATCAAAGGGGAATCAAACGAAAAGAGACGGAGAATATGAAAACTTACGAGAAACAAGGATAGATGTACGGACCAAAAAACCATAGATGTTATCTCTGAATGTACCTATATTATATACAGAATAGAAAAAAAAACTGTAGCATTGTGCGTGGTAACTGGGCCATGACGAATAGAGGATTAATCTATTAATTCATATTTAAATACGAAGGAGGGGACCATTTTACTTTAACCGTTGTTGTTGTTGTTATATTTGCGTGTGTAAATGTTTTATTTTTTTATTTTATTTAAAATTAAAATAAGCGAGAATCATAATGGATTCTACGTGTAACTAACAACTACTGATGTTTTTAAGCCGTAGCGTCGAGGGGTGCAATCTTTTATATTTTGAAACTAGCCTAATATGCTTGATACCTTTTGAGTAAAATAACATTAGTATTATCTAACATGAAAATGATATAAATATACAAGAAAGTTAATGAAAAGAAAAAAGACATAAAAAAATGTGTACATTGTCCTTGCATAAAAGTTTTCAACTGCAATGTATTTCAATACCATTAAACTAAAAAAAATAGCTGACAAGTCAAGTGACTTAACGGATTATTAGCTGACAAGTCCTTGAAATGATCCAACAGATCCTACAGATCCTACATATCATTGAGTTATTGTAAATTCATGTATTTTTCACTTTCCACGAAATAGAGAAATAAAATATTATAATAGTAATAATAATGTTTCGAATGTTGAGTTACAAAAACCTTATCAAGCCACTAATCTCTTGATTCTTTAATATAAATTGAAATATCCACATTCTTTAAGTATATAGGTACATACGAACATGAAATAAATATTTCAAGTAACTTATATTTTTTTTGTACGATGTTCCTTTTTTGAGAATGAAATATTTTGTATTCTTTTGAAATGGTTAACTGTTATGTGTAGTTCTATTATTATTATTCTTTTATTTTAATTTTTTTTGTGAATACTTCCGAGTGGTATATTTGCGTATATATTATGAAATAGGATTATTTGTTGGAGAATTGTTTGCTAATTTTTGTAGTATCTGTGATAATATAATCCGATTAAGGATGTAATCTTAATAAATATATTTTATTTGACTTCAGAATCTATATGATATTTTAATTATCTTCATGTCAATGGGTACCTACCATATATTAGTGTATCAACTATTGACAGATTTTGCCATCACCTAAACAGTAGGTACACAGAAGAAGAGTAAATTGCAATAGACAATTATTACTAATCAACGTTTGAATCTGTAAAATTATCATATTTTCTACTACTACTACTACTATACCATCACGGCACATCCATTTCTTAAGATACAAATATGAGACACTCCAACTAGTATAATAATTATTTTATTTCGACAACATTGGAATGTCGTTAACGTGCCAAAACACCTCATGGACACTGTACAATTTATTTTTATTTATTTATTTATTTATTCTTTTTGCACATCATCATTACATAACAGTGTTAACAAAATAATATAAAATTTTAGAAACTAGGACGATGTGCAGTGGCGAGATTATCACTATAAAGTGATTTCTTCCATCTAACCACGTTATTCAATTCTAGGACCAATTCTAGAACCAATTCTAGGACATCACAAATTTATAAAAATGATTGAAGGATGATTTGGTCCTGATGGAAGGTACACCTCATGGCTGTGCAGTGTAAAAACCTGGAATGTGTGATGGAACTTTTACGATTGCCACAGGATAGGGAGGAATTTCAAAGAGTGTTTGTGAGCATTGGAAAACATGATGCGGTATAAAAAAAGAAAACGAATCCGTTTGGAGGTTCATCGCATTTAACAACATTCTACTATACTATACTATACTATACTATACCCTCACGCCATGTCCCAAGTGGGGTAGGCAGAGAGAACGGAACGCCAAACAGATCTATCTTTACACACTTCCTTCGCTTCCTCCACATTCATACAGTTTCTCATACACGCACGTCGGTTCCTCTTACTCAACACGCGGCCGTCCTTGAGAATTTGATCCACGTGATCAAGCCACGTGGTTCTCGGACGCCCGCGTTTCCTCACACCCTTTCTTTCAGATAAGTATATCCTCTTTGTCATTCTTACCTCGTTCATTCGTTCAACATGCCCAAACCACCGTAGTTTATTCACGCGCATTCTGTCCACAACAGTCTTCTTGCATCCGCTCATTCTTCTAATATCCTCATTCTTCACTCTATCACGCAGCGTTTTACCAACCATTCTTCTCAACGATCGCATCTCTACTGCATTTATTCCACTTTCGTCCTTCTTCAACCACGTCCATGTCTCGCTTGCATACGTAAGTGACGGTACCAGAATGGTATTGTGCACCAGCATTTTAGCCATGTTCGAAGTGCACCGTTTACTCTAGCACCGGCCACTTTCCTTCTTTCAATGTCCCCATCGCATCTTCCATCCCTCGTAAACATACTTCCCAAATATACATACTCACTTACTTGCTCCAAACATTCGTCACCAACTTTAATCTCGCAAATCGTTTTTTCATTCTCTCTTTCAAAAACAAGAACTTTCGTCTTCATAACATTCATTTTCAAACCATTCAAATTGCAACTATCATACACACACGTAACAATCTCTTGTAAGTCCCTTTCACTCTCAGCCATTAACACCAAATCGTCTGCGTACATCAATGCATTCACCCGAAACCCATTCAGCTCGACACCAACATCCATCTCTTTCACAGGTCGCATACAGTAGTCGAAGAATAGGTTGAACAGCCACGGAGACATGACACAACCTTGCTTCACTCCTTTGGTGAGGACAAACCACTCCGAGAGAGTGTTATTTACCCTCACGCAAGCGGAGCTTCCCACGTAAAGTGAAGATATTGCGCGAATCAACCGGCTGCTCACCCCATACTCCGACAACACGCGCCACAACCTTTCACGGTCCACTCGATCATATGCTTTCTCCAAATCCACGAACGCACAAAAAAGCCTCTGGTGTTTACCCAGAAACTTCTCTATAACCATTCGCAGGGAGAAGATCTGATCGGTGCACCCTCTGCCATTCAAAAAAGCTCCTTGCGCATCCCATATCTTACACTCAGTTATCTTTCGTACTCTCTCAATCAAAATTCTACCATACAGTTTCCCTATTGAGCTCAGCAAGCTAATAGCCCGATAACTCCCGCATTCAAGTCTAGAGCCTTTCCCCTTGTACAGGGGGCAGATGATAGCCCTCCTCCAATCCTCTGGAGTAACACCTTCTCTCCAACAATCGTTGAAAAGCTCCAAACACCACGCGAGAACCCTCGGTCCACCAGACTTGATGAGCTCAACGGCAACACAATCATACCCTACAACTTTACCGCACTTCGCTCTTTTTAATGCATTCATAATCTCATTCATGTCTATCATATCGTTTTCATTCACACTGCTTTCACTGTCGTCATACTCATTTGCATTTGTACCATCACATTCAAACAGATCTTCGAAATATTCCTTCCATCTCCGTAGCACACATTCATCATTCACTAACACACATCCATCCTTGTCTTTTATCATAACAACATTCTACAAGATACTTAAAAAAATTTCGGGAAAACAATTAGGCAGACTCTAAATCCATTTCAGGACACTGACCGGCGGTATATTTCATGATTTTTTCTTAAAGTTGGCGTTCATTTATCAATTCCAAACTGTTCGTAATGTAGTAGATCAAATTATGCGGCATATGTTCAGATCACAGGCCTAGATACACGAGTACCTTATATTATCACAATGAGATGTACATAAAATATTTACAAAAGATTTAACAATAAATCTTTCACTAACGAACACATAATATAAAATTACATTAGATAATAATATAATAGCGAATTAAAGAAATGATGCGCGTGAAAATATTACGATTGTCCCTACTATGTTTGGGGTTGTTTGCTACCCTGTAAGGATGGACCAAAACTATTGCACAATAATAATAATATGTATTATCATTGTATAACTTCGACAAGTGATGTGTGGAACGAATTACCCTGTATAATTCACGCCAACAATACGTATTTTATTATTTGTTATTTACGCATAACACCCTGTGCCTTATTTGAACGTGGGTATACAATAATGAACTCTTTTTTAAAACCTCACTATTTTTATATAAGTACCTACAATTACACATAAATATACCTAGCCGTAGTGAAGTTGTCGTATTATAAGAGTCGCATCTAGTTCTTAAAGTGATCATGGTTCATAGCTTATTACATATTGCCATTCCTTCTGAATGCATTTTCTATTCTATCCTACTTCCTGTGGGGTAGGTAGAAAGGATTGAACGGCAGACCCTTCTATTGATTCTTTCACATTCATACAACTGTCTGTAACAGACTGTCTGAGGACCTGAGACAGAATCAAACCACAACCACATTAAGAGGCAAATCAAAAGCACTACTGTTCAGAGGAAATGGATGGCATGGCGCCCTTGAGAAAATTCATACACTAATTTACGAATTTGTACGAAGGACAAAATTTATTTTTTCAAATACTTAACTGTTTGATATTCGCGTGTAGTATGCCCCTATATTATTTATTCTTATAGTTTTCTGGAAGTATCTACTTGCCCACTATATAAAATATTTCAATGTAGGTACATAATATAAAATAAATCGGTAGGTTTTAAAAGTTCCGTTATTATTTTCAACAACAAAAGTGTTTATGTAATTATTATTCAGCTGTAATCGTGATGAAATCAAAATTCAATTACAATTTTCCCCAAGTGCGTTTATAAATAATACTGAAAATAAATATTGATTTATCACAAGAAATTATTTCTGTTGAAAGGAAACACTCTAGTTTATTACTATGGCCTGAATGTCAATAAACCATAATGGAAGGTTTTCATTGGAAAACATTACCAACCACCCCAAAAACCATTCTCTTTTCTATTTAACCCAATATTAAACCAACGACTTACCATTATACTTTTCTACTTTAACTGTAGTACTTATAAAAATAATATATCGTAACCTCCCCCTGTAAGAATTCAACACAAATGGCAAATATTGGCTTTACGTGTTTCTAGAAACTATTTGGTCACGGGTCATTTTCATACCCACGCCATTAAATTAGGCATACATATGGCCATACCTACAATACAATACATAAATATATTGTGACTTCTGTGTTTATAATATTCTATTATGATTTTAAAAAAAATATTCCTATGTAAGGTGGGTATACTATTTTACAGTTTTTTTTATGACTGAATTTAAAATTTGAATCGTGATATTCAATAAATAATTTAAAAAGTTATCTTAGTTCTAGACATAGAGTTTCTTGGATTCGTTTCGAACGACATTTTCAATACTATGTTATTATTGATTTATTTATTTGGAGAAAAAAGGATGCAATGTATTTCATCGTGTGCTTGAATTTCTCATTGATAAATTACATTTTACATAAAAAAGGGCTAGTAAAAATATGACCTATTTTTAAAATAAAGAGCAAGTTGTCAGAAATTGCCTGCAGGCAATAAACCAGCCATTTGTACTACTTAAAAAATATACAATAAAGATTATTTTATTTATTATTTATTATAACAATGCTCTGTTACTTGCTTTCTGTCCTAAAAAGACCAATACCTATATAGAAATGGAGAAGTAAATATTAAGGGAATTTCATTCACTGTTTTTTGTTTTTGTGATTTTTATTTCATTTCATTATTTTATAAAAAGAATATATGGTTTGGAAGGTATTTCGTTCTGTCCTTGTATAAAAATAATACATTATTCTTCCCACTTTTATTCCCAACCTCATAAATTTCATTTGATTTCTCGGGGTAAGTTGAAACAAGAGATTTACTTACACTAAGGGTTTCCTCTTACTTTTGTGTTGAAATAATGCAGAGACTTGGGTATAAATTACATGAGTTTTGTTAGAGAAATGTTTTTTCAAGTTTTATGTGCTGAAGAAATATCCACAATGTTGGTAAGGAGGTACATAGTAACGCTGAGTGAATGGAAGGAAAACCAAAGAATCACTTTTGAAATTAATGGTCTGAGATTTTGTTACGGTTTCAGAATTGTTGTTTTCGTTTATACTTACTACCGAAATAACGTAATATATTTTATATAATATATCTACTTTTCTTTTTATGATTCTCTTATTTTCATTACATTATATTTAATGTTGTATTTTAGAAAGACTGAAAAATAAAAAATAAGTTTCAGTTAGTTCTTCTTTTGTTTTAATTAGGACTGTGTCCTGTTGTTTTCGGAGCCTGCTCCTGGCAGGTGAATGATCAGCTATCCCTCCATGGGTTTGGGTGGTCTTCTTGGGGGTCTGTTTCCTGTTTAGTTAGTTACTTTCAGGATTTTATTATATAGAATATAGATGAAATGTTATAGTTTATGTGATATTGTATGCCTTACATAGTAAAATGATATGTTTAAAGTTTGATTGTAGGATAACATAATTTGCCAACTTTATTATTTATTTATTTAAAATCATATACAGCGTGAGCCTTTTACATGTTAACAAAAAGTATGAATAAAATCGCTTAATAAATGTTTACAAACAATACTTTTTAAACACTGACACAGTGATATTTTTTTTAAATTTAACTAGTTACTGTATAAATGTATTTTTAATTAAATTAATTATATTCAATTGTTAAACATTTCACACATGTATGATTGATTATTGCTGATGTAAAATCGTTTGGAATTAATCATACAATTTAGCGGTTAAATTTCAAATATGTCAACATCTTTTAATCGACAATAGAATAATAACAATAGACAATAACAATACAAAGAATTGTGAGCGGTTTTTGTAAAAGAAAACTATTTTCAAAACAACCAGGTATCAAAAACTGTAAATAACAATACAATAAAATTACACAATCTGTATAATCGGTACATGACAACAAATTATTATTCGGTAAAGAGAGAATATTGCTGTTGGTTGTAGTAAGCATTGTGATTTGTGATTCATTGAATAATAATTATAATTCCGTCACACTACCAAATACATTTTTAAACAGTGTATCCAACATAGTCCATGGACAATGACCGGAAAAATGGCGGCACAAGACAGACACAACACACAGAGATGAGGACAAAAAATACTTTTGACTTTCATCTTTATGGATGACCAATGCTGCGGTGAGCCGTAGAAAGGAAGAATACCAGATAACAGCTGCTGGACGTTGACTTTTTGAGAAAATGAACAAAACTATTTTCAAGATCAGCTATGATTTATTAATAATTTTATTGCTCCTCACATCTGTGATATTATCAATAATTGTTTGGTAAGCAATTCTTTTCTTTATCTATATATTTAGTTGATTAAAAATAGGTTATAAGGTTTTTCTTGCGATGTTGATAAAAATATGATTTCTATTAGTTAGCTAGGTTCCCTGGTAGTCTTCGTAACCCTAATTGTTTTAGATTTAAGAGAGTACCAAGGATTTTCTATAGGGGGGCAGAAGCTTGGATTTTTTTATTGCTACAAAAATAAAATGTGTGCTTTTGATAAACTTGTAACTAAAGACAATTCTCTTCCAACGGAGTTTTCCGCGGCCTTGAGATGGATACATTTTCCTACTATTTTCGTGATTTTAGGGTGGGGGTGGCAACCGCCCTAGTTCACCCTCCTACCTTGAGTACGCCTATTTTCAGATTATAGTTATGGAAATAAATATAGACGTGTGAAAAATTAAACTATATTTTTTTTAAATTAAACTGTGCTTTTAATATAAACTTGCAGTGTGAAATGGTTTTTTTTTTATATTAGTCTGTCAATTTCATGAAAATTAGACGGTTGTATACGTTTGATTCATATTTTTAAAAGTGACAGGATCTGACCTACAAAAAATGGTATCAGGTCTGCAGCAGAAATCGTCACCAAATAGAGTGAAGGTTGATAATACTTTTGTGGAGTATTCCCACGACTGGACCTCCTTGGAAACCACCCGCATAGTTCTTTGTAACATATTTCGTCAGAAGATACCACCGATCAGTCGGTTGCAGCTATCATTATCAAATGTACAAACATATCTTGGTCCAATCCCTTACGAAACACGATTCAAAGAGGTATATCTTTTATTTTTCACTACGAACGTTTGATGTTGTACCTTCGTTTCAAAGAAATAATTTCGTTTGATTTTCATTATCCAGTTGTTTTTGATTAATTTAAGAACATGGGTTTCCCTTT
Organism: Athripsodes cinereus; assembly: GCA_947579605.1. Lineage (NCBI taxonomy): Eukaryota > Metazoa > Arthropoda > Insecta > Trichoptera > Leptoceridae > Athripsodes > Athripsodes cinereus. The sequence goes on from OX388311.1 coordinate 22,066,399, forward strand.
AATAACTATTTTAAAAAGGTACATATAATTACGAGTTCATTATAAATGTGATGTGATATTCGAGTTTTATTTAACATTTTCATTAGAAATTGATATTGGTAAAAATATTTTTATCATTTCTGTCTGTCTGAATCCAATTTTTTTCTTTTATTTTCAAATGTACCTATAACTATTAATCACAACACATTGTCAAGATATATTGATTATATATTTATTACTTAGTGTACACAGGGAGAGGCTTCACTGCATTACGATATTTTCCAATGATTTCCAAAATAAGTCTCGTCTTCCTAAACGATTCCTCACCACTGAGGATCGTGATTAACTAAACTGTAGGTACCCCAATCTTTACCTACTTCTAAGCCCCGTGCATTGTACCTCCTGCAGCCTTCCTCTTATGATAAGATTATCTTGTTGGTAAGAAGCGACTTCAACTGATTTTTCTTCATTCAATTCTGCGCTAAACAATATTGTTCTTTCAAGATTTTAAACTTCCCTGATTATATTTTAAAGCGTATATTTTCAAGATCGTAATTCACAAAACTAGGTAGGAGGTCATGAGTTGGGAATGAGTCGCTTTAATGTCACGTTATCCGTTAAATTCAAGATACACCTACCCAATGTTCTGTTCTATCTGTTCCGGCTTCTGATCTCCTGGTATTTGTGGTGGACAAATTTGATTAAATTCGAATAAATCATTCAATTTGATTACGCGGTCAAATTACCCTAAAAAACAAGATTATACTATGGTCGACAGAAGTATTGAGAAATATTATGTATTACGTAGAACATATCTACTTTATTGACTTACAATAAAAAAAAATATTACGTGTAAGAGTACACAAATGAAGTTATTAAAATATATTGTTTCCTATACACAGTATCGATTATCACATCATATTACTCAGAAAAGAATGAATTAATAAATAAATAAAAAAAATATTCATAAGAGAGGTGTTAGTATTTTTTATACTTTAAGATTCTTCAGAGTTACAATCTGCAGTTTACTGATGAAGCATACCATGTTATAATTTAATAAAATAATTGTTATAATTTCCTGATGTAATATGTTCTATGTATATAGTGAATTTGCTGACCATACTGCTTTCGGATGATTCTGTAATCGTAGTTATAAATGTAGATATAAATATTTCGTGTTCGTATTATTACATCATCCCTGTCCACAGCGACCACCTGAGCAGTCAAAAGTTCCAATTAATAGATTCCCAGATTCCATACAAATATTTGGTTACGGTTCATTAGGGACGCTTTGTGCCATCAAATTGTTGCAGTGCCGCATCGAGTAAATCACACTTTAGTGTTGGGAAAAGAGGAAACATAGAATATTCTACCTATATAATATGAATGAATTTATATATTTGTAAGATTATTATATAGTCTATCTACTGATCTTTGTTAAATTTATTTGGCTCTGTCTACACACTATTGTTTTTTTTAATCCATTCAAATTTATTTTTTTTATTCATAAAATTTGAAGTCAACTTTTGAAAATACGAGAATCATATTGTAAATTTATTCTTATTTACGGCATTATTAATGACTTCTGTTGGTTATACTCGATTATTTCACAGACAATAAATTATTGATTTATTTTCAGAATGAAAACTAAATAATAAAATAATTTTTGAAATATGATTGATTTAAAAAATATAATTAGCAATAATTCGTGTAATAAAACAAAACAAAGAGTAGATAAATGATCAAATGCTGTTTAAATCGTTACTCGTTTTTGGTTCACCTCTCAAAATAATAAAACATATATACAAACACATATATTAATTTGTTTGAGCCATTATAATCCATTACTTATGAATGCAATACAAACTCTACGTTTTTTTTTTACCAAAATGGTATTGGGAATTTAAGATTCACCCCTAATACCGATGCTGCGGTTGTAGTAGTATACCTTGTTGGTCTCGATGTTGTGTAAACTGGCCTTGGTGGATTTGTTGATGATGGTAGAGTTGGTCTCGATGTGGTTGTTGATGGCGATGGTTTCGGTGTGTGAGATTTGCATGGATTGCTATCGTTTGAGATTTCACTGTAAAATATAATAACGAAACCTTTAACATTGTATACTTATATATTATTCAAAAACAAAACAAATCCAAACTTTAAAATGATTTTAAAATACTATAATTTCCAAATTAAATTTATTCACCTCAAACGTTTTCGCCAAGCCTGGAGGAGTCCTCCCGATGATGCCAAGTAGAAGCCTTGGCGAAAACACTTGAGGTGAATAAATTTAATTTGGAAATTATACAGTGTTTAAAATCATTTTTATTATAATTTGGTGGTTAGATGGAAGAAATCACTATATAGTGATAATCTCGCCACTGCACATCATCACATTTTTTCCTGTGTATATTGCTTTATTTTATTTGTTATATGAATGATGATGTGCAAGAAGAATAAAATAAATATATAAATAAATAAATAATGAATTTCCAAAGTGTTAACACAAAAACATTTGACTTAACAAATCCAAACGAGATCGAAGTGTGCAGTTACTAATTTTTACATAAAAGTACAAGGATTGATTGTTAGCGAATAGTTTATGAATGCGATATCATAATTAACATGCTTACAATATCATTACTTACTTTGAGTTTGATATCTTGCATACAGGTAGAGTTCCTTCAAAATATTGTCTAGGTGTATATTCAATATCTTTTCCCTCAATGATTTCCAGCATATAATTCAAACAATCACAGTTCCATGGATTTGGGGCAATTGAGAATGTCTTCAATGAAGGGGTTTGTCTAAGTAGAGCTTCAGCATCGAGTTGCTTAAATACATTTGATTCAATAGATATGTGTTCTAGCTGTTGGACTGGAGCATCGAAAATACCAGTTTCAAGATTCTGAAGCTCGTTCCCTTGTAAATGTAAGCTATAAAATAAAATAAAGTATTCAAATTGTGCTAGATTTGGATGGAAGAAGTTTAGACGGTTAAAACAATTTTTGGATTTTAGGTAGGTAATGAATAAATCTATTCTTACGTTTTCAAAACTGGAACAGAAGAAAAACAATCATCTTGTATTTCAGATATCCTGTTGTAAGCCAAATTAACAATTTGTAAACTTTGAAGTGAGCCAAACAATCCTCTTGGTAAACTGGATAAACGATTATTAGAGAGATTTATAGTAATTATTGAAGGCGTACTACTAAACACGCCTGAAGGAATATTTTCTATTAGATTTTTCGAAAGATCTAAATCATGTAGTCCAGTAAGTCCGTTGAATGCAATTTTACTGACTGACAATATTTTGTTGGTATTCAAGTTCAATGTTACGAGTTCTCCCACTAAACTGAAGTAAGGTCTGCTTAAATTATTTAGTAAGTTGTTACTCAAATCCAAAATTTCCAGATGAGCTAATCCTGAAACAAATCAAAACACCGCCATCTGTAAATGGAAAAATAAAACTGAAGCCTTTATATTTAATGCAAACTAAAATCCCACACACACACACTTATTATATAATGACTGAAGTCGACTTTTGTTTCGGGAAATTACTTTTTTGTATTAGAATCCCGATAAGTTTTCAAAAGAAACTTTAAAGACTTAGTTTATCAACATTCAGTCTAGTAACAAGTCTTACCACCTATCCAGAATATTTAATTTTGATCTTTAAATACACATTTAATGTATTGAATACTTTTATTATCTCTCTCAGATGGAAAACAGAGAGGAAACAAGACACTTCAATTCAAGTAGATATCTTGAGTCAAATAATTTTTTTCTAATGGATTCCTAATGTAAATAGATCATCACAAAATGAAGGAGATGAAACATCTTCAATTCAGCGATGAGGTATGCCACCTATCTTGAATACTTTGTTTTTTCAGCACGAAAGGACGACCTGCATGTTTATTGTATGCAGTAAGTCTACTGGATATGCCAGGATGGATAGATTATAATTATGATTTTCATAATTATGGTGTGGAGCACCCGGTAAAGAATTGGTCTCCCACTCTTCTCCATGAGTTTTCGAGTGTCCTGTAAAAGGCAGGTTTTCGAAAAAATAAGACATTTTACATCTTAAATTCGGCGATGAGGTTTGTCACCCATCCTGAATGTCTTGATTTTATGTTGGCACGGAGAAGACAGCTTGCATGTTTTATATGCAGCTGGTCTGCTGGCTACCCCACTTGTGGGATATGCCGTGATGGTATAGTAGTAGTAGTAATTATGGTTAGAACTTAAACTGAAGTCTGTCAATTTGATATTTTATTATGATATGAAGGAGTAAAAATTTTTGTGCTATTGTGCATTTATTTAATAATTTTACATTTACGGTGTATCCCTTTTACATATATTAGTCATTACAGTATATAATAGTACAGTAACAAAAACGATAATATGTATATGTTAAAATAAACTGTTCAAATATACCTTATTAGTCAAGATAAATTAAAAAAAAAAAACACATTATGTAGTTAACTTCCAAATAACTTAATATTATATTAACTCCGAACACTAGTAAGCGAAGTTAATAAAAGTCATTTCGAAGTTAACTACATACTGTGTTTTTTTCAATTTATCTTGAAATGGACTTCCAAAAGTACATTCGGTCAATAACATCGAAATCTTATTAGACAATATTATTATAATTTTGTTATGAAAAAAATATACTTGAAACCTTGAAACGCTCGAGAGCCTAACGATGATACGTTCGATTCTTTAATTTCCAATTCAACTAGATTTGTAAATTTTTGAAAGGCTGAGTCAGGAATATTTTGTATGAAGACATGTCCAATTTTCAATATGTTCGCCTGAGTTGTTACTTCTGTCAATATCTCATCAAATGAGCCATCGGAACACGTGAACGATTTCGCCCTGAAAGTAACAAAAAGTTTTAAATTTATTTCAAAACATACCTCAGACAAATTTATCTAATTTAATATTGATACATGTTATGATTGAATTCAAAGGAACTTAGATTATTTATCGTTCTTTGAATGCAAAATAGTAATATATTCATTTCTGAAATATTTTATGTGGACAAATTGCAAAAAAAAAACATATTTATAAATTTAAATTTTATACTATAGAAAATATTTTTGATGCAACTAAAAAGACTAATTTATATAGCAAAGTATAAAATCAAAACCTATTAGAAAGAAATAGCTTTTTAATATTTTTATCGATTTAGTATAAGTACATAAATGTACCGTAGAATCTTCGGCAAAAATATAATTCTCACACTTTTTTGTATGTTTGCAAGTTAAGTTAAGTTCCGGAAAATATCACAACATCTTCAATCAAGCGATGAGGTATGTCATTTATCATATAGAGAGGATAATTTGTATGTTCATTACATATAATTTTTAAAATGAAACAGGATATATTTATAGTTATTCCACTATTGACTTTATTTATTTTTGCGAGCCGGCTTTCAAGAGCTTCCGCTCTCATCGTCAGGCAAAAGTAAAGTGAAGCTTCATTCATTTCATATAGTTAGTCCGCTGGTTACCATGTATGCGGGATCTGCCGTGATTGTATAGATAGATAAATTTCATTACATCCAATAAGAATCGATGATACGATTGAAGCATGTTTAAGTGCTAATGCTTTATTAATGCTTGACTGAAGTCAGTCTTCTTATAAGTTAGTTCACGTGTTTGAATCAATTTTGCTAGAAAAATTATTTTTTGCCTAAAATTATATCAAAAGATTCGTTTATTTGGTTTAATGTGCACGATTTCAATGTGATGAAATTTATTATTCCTGTTTTATTTTTCCCTTCAACATCATACATTTGTAATTTTTATGTTTGAGACATGCTAGGATATGATTGAAGTTACAGAAAAAAGTATGAAAAACATCCAAGAGAATGTTTGAATTATAGCTATCAATATTTGAGAACAAAAGCAGTTTCGTGATTTCATTTTGATTTTGCACTTCAATAGCCTAAAATTATTTGATGAGTTGATTGAAGTATGGAGCAATAAATAAGTAAAATATCTTTTCAAAATGAGCTTATTCGATTGACTGGACATACATATTTATTAAGTAGCAGAAAGATTGTAGTAATATATTTTTCACATGAAACTTTAAATTTTTTATAAGTATTTGAAACAGTTATTTTTATGTAATATAAAATTAGTGCTGCAGGTATAATATGAAATTCTATCTGTATACTCTTTTTATACGCTGCGTTTCTTGTAGAGTAGGCAGAGAGTAAGAAACGTGTATTCGACATATACCTACTTGCATATTAAATTCGCGGCATCGATCACATGTGGGGTAGTCAGTAAACTAACCGCACGTAATAAACATATCAGTCTTCCTCTCCGTCCCAAAAAAATCATCCCGAATAGGTGCCACACTTATCACTGAATTGAAGCTATTGAACGTCATTCGTGATATTTTAAGAATATCTGCCTATTACAGATTTAACTTTGACACTCAAAAACTAAAAAAAAAGAGTGCAATTCCTATTATTTACCGGGAGCTCCATCAATTATAAATGGAGTATTTAAATTATTGTTGTTAAATATATAAAATAAATAGTAAAGGAAGATACTTACACATCTTGAATGCAATGACTTGTTGGATAGTCCAATCCATCATCACGTGAATTAACTTCTTCATCAATCTGTCTCAGTTTCCTCACATTATTTCCCCAAACAGTCTCTAACAACAAAACTGCTATTACAAGATTCACTTTCATTTTATTTATATTAATGAAATAAACTCTAGAATTGACCACATATTTTTAACAATGAAAAAAATAATAATTAAAAATTGGAAACCGCAAAAGTTTATAAACGTCAGAAGTTATTCCGATGATCGAATGAAATTGAGAAAGGCTTTCAAACTGTTGTACTTGTGTAAGAGCTTGGTAATTATTTCGACTTGACATACGATTGTATTATAATATAACTATGAGAAGTTTGAGTTTTATTTGTTTAAACTTGAATGAGTGGTATTTCGTTTTCATGGAACATAATCTTTCATATATTTGTCGCCAGAGGTCTTTGAGTATTTTCATAAAAGAGTGATACCTTTTTTAAATACATAGTGACGTAACACTCGTTATTCAATTTCCGAGATTTGTGATCCCATAGTACTCGGGGGAATTAGTATTGATCATATCATACGTAAAGGTGGATAAAGAAACTGTTAATTCATGAAAATATCAAAATACCAACTATTTCTATCTTTAAAACAACTGATTTTATTTATTTTTCCACATATTGACCTGTTTGCCCTCGACGCCGAAGCGACGCCCGTTAATGCGACAATAAGTAAATAATACTTCTCAATCGTTTATGATATATATTATGTATATGGTAATATTATTCATATTCTTTCATCCATCCACCTTGTTTGTCTTAGCTATCCATTTGTTTTGATTTCAAATGCACTGTGATTATGCAGATATTGTGTTTCTTTCTGTGAAAACTAACATCATGTCATGTGAAATGGGCGAACTTGGGCAGTTGTGGTTATTTAAATATAAATTATTGATGAAACGCAAAGTAAATAATCCGGATAATGGATATACGTCGAGATTCAAAACCGGATAATTAAATTTCAGACACTGTTATACCGTCTTAGGTCTCTGTTATCCTATAGCGAGTGGGTGTTTCATGGTAAGTGAGTGAAAGTAAATATTCTAAATACTCAAAAAACTAATATTCACATAGTTTTGACGTACTTACAAATTTTATAACCAGGTTAGTTGGAAGACATCGCATTCTAGCGATAAACTCACCTTCTGTACATTGAATTATAATATAACTTATATTTTTATGATACTTTGTACTGATTTGAAATATTGTAACCAATGTACAATGAAGAATAAAATAAATAAATATATTCTCTATAAAATTTTTGATTTTTACGTTTTAAGTACGAATTACTATTTTAGTTTCACAAATGCCATCTATGCTGAATGCATAATTATTTTTTATTGGCACAAAGTGGACGATGTGCATGCGTACCTTATTACATGCGGTTAGTTCGCTGATTGCTTCCATCGTTTTCATTTACACCATCACATTCCAAAAACGATGAACAAATGAGATGAATAGATAGGTATTTTTTCATCCTTTTCATCATCTTGTATTCGATCGAATACCGAATAATTACCAGATATCAATGTTACATCATTAATATAAATCACATCAGTAGCTAGTAATTTCGTTTAACAAAGAAACAATTTAGGTTCGAGTATAATAAGTAGGCGGAGTATATGATTGTGTCATACAATATAATTTTGTAGAGCAAAATAATACAGCGAAGATTAATATTTACATTTAAAAAGTTATTAGACGTGTCAATTTTCTATGATACATCAAACTTGAATTTGAATTTTCTATGATACATCAAACTTGAATTTGAATTTTCTATGATACATCAAACTTGAATTTGAATTTGAAAGAAAATCAATAAAATATCCTTTTTGTGCATTCTTTAGTAATTCAAGGAGCATACCTTAACTTCACTTTTTTAAAATAGGTATTATATTATAGTCCCAGCAGTTATGTTATTCACTATGTCGGTGTTTAACATAACATAACATAACATAACATACATAGACAATTCACACAGATCGAGCTAGTCCCAAACTAAGATGAATCTTGTATTATGGGTACTAACACGACGATACACACATATACAATGCACTACACACATATACATGTAACACCCAGACCCAGGACAATTTGAAAAAGGTCATTCTTCACTTTGCCCTGACCGGGAATCGAACCCGGGACCTCGTGACTAAAAGGCAAGAGCGTTACCTCCACGCCACACCGGCCGACACCGTTTAGGTAGTTATATTTATGTTTATAAGTAAATAGCCATGAGAAAATCAAATCTTTTACTCGCACAATTTAGCTACATATATGCAAGCGGAATACCGAATGGGTATTTTGTTCATAAATTTTGACTTACGTAAAAAAATGAGAATAATAAAGCCAAATACAACACCTAAATACTTCATCATCATCATAATTAGTTCTTCCCTTTCCACAACATTCCTATCGCTTTGAGTGCATAGTAAGTCATTTAAGGCAATGCTTTGCGAGAACAACAAAAGTATCAATATTTACTTATTAGACAATTCTCTGTGAGAAAAACCAAACTCTCTGCGAGAATTGAAAAATTTCGAAAGAAAAATAAAATAATATCGTTTGAAGTATTGCGATATAATGTAAGTATAACTTATCTCAATTTACCTATCTCGACCAAATGCTAAGCACTTATTGTGACACTAAAGTGAGCTTTACACGCGAATTTCGATACCTTTGATAGTATCTTCATTTTGTATTACCTTTCATATAGTAAATACAATTTCTCGTATGGGTAACACTTTATATTCATAACTTATTTTCAATGCAATGTGTAATTAGCCAACTCAAACTTACATTTAGTAAATTGTATCAGTGTTAATCCTAGGCTTACACAACCGGAGCTAAATATTTTGTTTTTCCGAACTAAGTACTCAAACCCACAGCCACTAAGTCCGAAAGAAATAAACTTTTCTACTATTTGTATCAGTTTTATTGTAGGTAAGGCATAGCATAATTATTAGGTATGTGTGGCATACCATGAGAAAAGTTATTCATTGATGGGAAGTACTGTGATGGTGTATTTTATTTGATATCAAAAACATTTTTCATAATTTGCCTATTAAAAACATTGCATACGACGCGGGGAAAACTTTTTTAACTCTAATCGATACCAAATCAATTATTCAATGTTTACGTAGTTTCTTTCTTGCTTGTTTTACAACATGACTAACAACTTTTAGTAAAAGTTGTATAATGTGCTGCAATAATTTAGTAAGTTGTAGGAACAACTTCAAAGGGAGGATTAATTATAGGGTAAGAAAATGTGGTATAATACAAAAATAATATGTAAGTTATTACACATCAGTAAAACAATGTAAAGTATGGAAGAATAGGAATGCTTTGACCAACAAGAAGTTCTAGTAAGGTTTTCGTTATGAACTAATTAAAAACAAATTGTGGAGATACTAAATGCATCAATTTTCCACCTTACACCATTCATAAATAATGCTGACCAATTGAACTCATGAGGAGAAAATAGTTAGTCAATCGACATATTTTCTAATGTAATAAAATGCTAAAAATGTTAATAATAATAATAAAACGCGATTAAGAATGGTAATAAATAAATAAAAATACTTTAATTTATTTTCCAAAGATTAAATTTGTAACAGTCGCAAGCCATTTTTATAATATAAATATAGCAATAAAAAAAAAATCATAGATAAGACATACTTTAGATTATAATAAACTCTTCATTCGACAATAAAAACAATGGCAAAAAAGTTGGGTCTATTACCAATTTTTCCAACAAACTGAATCGAGGTAAAAATTAAGACATTATTTTGAATCAATAATTAAAAAAAAAACAGTTCAAATTGAAAATAATGATGTGAAAGCAGAACTGTGATGTTTCCCATGAGGATGCACTGGACAAAACCAAGTGGCGAAATAGAACTAGAAAGGCAGACCCCACCACCATGCGGGACTAATAAGTGCCCATGGTGAAGAAGAGATGTGAAAGCAATACTGCTGATGTATCCATTAGAAATACTTTTTCAGCTAAGTAATAATCAGACAATAGAAAACAACAATTAAAACGTAAAAAAAACTTTTATCCATAGTGCTTACAAAGTACGAATATTAATATGAAATAAAACTTTTCTAATTACACTATAGAAAGTTAACTTTTTATTTTATTTTACGTTTTTACTTAAACACTACTTAGACACAATCACTAAACAATACTAACACTAACAATTATTATAATATGTAGTTATAGAACTAATATTATAAGAAGTTGGTACTTAACGGAGTTTAAGAAGAGCTAAACTGAAAGTTTTGTAGTAACTACATAGTATTGTATTGTAATAATACATACCTACATATTATTGTATTGTAATAATTTGAAGAGGCGGACCCCAAATAACTAACACCTGATGGTATATACAACAAAGGGAGTAATTTTATAATATGCCGTTTTATATCATTCGTTTCTAAATGGTTATAATATTCATATGTTATTATTATTTAAGTAATGATACATTGTTTTATATCATATCGTTGTGACTACATAGAAATAAACTCAATTTATGTACATACGTGCTTGAAAGAATGAATATTTTTAACTTTCCTTTCTTGAATTTCTTTACGAAACAAATTATAAATTTGGGGATTATGTTATTTAGTACCATAAATAATGTGAAAAAAAGTGTTGCGACAGATATTTGAAGCATTTAATTGGCTTCCTTTACATAAACTAGCCACTCTACTTGTAATTAAAACGTTTTACGCTCATTGTTTAAGCTATGTGTACGTGAAATTTTTCGCATAAAATCATAAATTTCTATTAAGCCCTTATTAGTATTGTACAATTATTATTTTTAAAAATGTGTTGCAACAGCGATTACCACAAATGATATTTTAATGTTCTGTTAATTTATCAACATTTTTGTTAGACTAATTGTATACTATTATATATTATATTATCATGCACCTACTACATACATAGGTACATATTGTTGTATATATTATTATGAATTGTGTTATCAACCATTTGTACTAGCTTTCAACCTGGCATCCCTCAAGCAGAAGATACCTGCCTATGCAAAACAGCCAATGACAATGAGAGCAGAAGCTTTCGAAAGCCAGCTCGCAAATTAATAAAGTCACCAGTTGAATTTCTATATATTTTGTTACATCCTAAGAATGCTCTAGTTTTAATTGTTATTATGATAGTTATATTAAAAATTAATTTCTGTAACTTTCGCTACCGTGAATCTTCAAATATGGTCCGTGTATATCTGGTGAAACTTAATGGTTAATCCAAACCATGTCTAGAAAAAAATCCTTACATTTTTAATAAAAAATAGCTTTATGACTTCTGAAATATTAAGAAATGATTAGAATATACATAATTTTAAGGCAAAAACATAACAACATAAGAGCTACCAGTCCTGAACCTTCATAGATGAGGGAGAATACACCTTTTGAATACTGACATCTCAATTATCATATCTTCTAGGAATGCTACCACATTATTCCCTACCAGTAATCTTTGATATCTTTCTTATTCAATGAATGCAAGTTTGCGTAGAGTGTGTTAATTTCTTTTTTTTATGATGACGATGACTCCAGATGATTTTGCTTTGACGCCATTTAACAATCTTTAGATCGTCTCAAACGTTCTGGTGAATGATGCAGTCTTTAATTTGCTTCTGAAACTGGTGACATTGACAAGTCGTTCCTCAGTGGCGCTGGTAGGGAATTCTACAGAAAAGGTTAGGCAACACCAAAAGTCCTTTTGTAGAAGGCTGGTGAATATGTCTATAGCGGTTATAAAAACATAAAATATTTGTGAACGGACTAAAATATTTATTCGGGGATCGTATTATCTTATGAAATGTATCAAAACTAAAACCAGTTTTGTGACAACAATGGCTCTACGAGAGTCATCGTATAAAGTAATCAAAAATTTACCTGAATGCTTTTTAATTATAATGTAAAACTATACAACATTTATATTAAAATCATTCGCATGGAAACAGATAAGTTATTTACTTTATGGCTTGGTACTGTGCAATTCAAAACGGGAAATATAATAATGAACATTTTTGAAAGATTCATTAATAAAAATAGTGATTTTGAAAGAAACAAAAAACACATTCACAGAAGGCCAAACGGTGCAATATTTTGTAGTTTCTTGGTTATTTTTACTACCTGAAGATAGAAGGTATACTTTATGTTATCCAGGACCAGAAGACTTCGTTACGGAGATAGAACTTATAGATCATTATTTTTTTCGCAGTTTCCAATAAAAAAATTAAGCTGAATAGTAAATATTTTCCCCCATTTATTAATAATTGTAACTACATATTTGTAATACAGACAGCCTGCATGTTTATTGCATGCGGTTGGCTCCCCCATTTGTGGGATATGCTGCGATGGGATAATAGTAGAATTAGTAGTAGAAGCTGGATGTAACAAAATGTTAGTTATGTATGTTGAAAGGCATGGTTTGAAGTGGCCAGTGGTCTTGGAACCAGCTATAGAAAGGTCCTTCTGGAGACAAGTATCTAGGCACAATGACCTCTGAAGCATTTTGGATAAGGGAAGAAAAATGTATGTATTATTAATTGGTATCTAGCATAACACTGTACCTACTATCATACCTATTATACATGGAACGAGTTCATCAGATCTCCAACTATAAGAAGTATCGTGATGGTGAAGAAAATACAAAAATGTTTGAAATGTACGTATATATCATGAAATTGTTATTTGTAGGTTGCCAAGTAAGAACTTACATATTTTATGATTTACATATATAGTTTGTTGTAGGTACATATCTTTAATGTCTACAGTTTTTCATACAAATGTTATGATAAGGTACCTAATTAGGCGTGTAATTGAATTTATAGAGAGAGATGAAGCGATAGAGAATGAAAGGGAAGTAACGATATGTAGAGTGTGTAAAGCATGTACCTATATCTGGATCTGTATAAAACTGTTTTACTAGGAAGTTGAGATTTAGATAATATATATTTTCCTTGGTGCTAAAAAGTTGCCAGGTTTTGTTTTTCTTTTCATTAAATTCCTTACGTATTTACTTTACAAGAAATATTATGTTTACTGAAGGTAAATTTAAAGGTTATAAAGAGTACGTACCAATACCTATATTTTTAATTTTGGCAATTCTTATTTTGGAAATTTATATAAATATATTGTTAAACAGAAGAATATTTTAACATCGTATAAATTTATTGCTGTGAGATAAAAATGATAACTCTTTTGTTTAGGTACTATTGTTGGGTTAGTTGGAAGAAATTGTGCCTCTGCGATAAATTTGTCCTTTTTACATTGATAGTATTTTACATTAACATACTTATGTGTGAAATTGTTTGTCATCAATGTAGGTACATAAAATATTAAATAAATAAACGAAGAAATAAAATATTTTTGTCATCATGAAGTTTTCGCTTGGTTTTGATTAATTTCGACTGTTTGAACATGTGGATGCATGCTGTAGACACTCTTAAATGGAAGGTTGTCCTGGTTAAATCATCAAATAATTATGTAATTTTTATATTATATATTTATATATATTTTGTCAACTTTCTATTTTGGATGGTAGTGAACACACAAACATACGCTTGCTTATCCGATATAAGGTAGAATGGGCATCCTGAAATTTGGTTAAAAAAATGAGAAAATATTTATATTGAATTACTTTACATATTGTAGACTATAACTATAATAAATAAATATCTCTACAATATTACAAAGATATACTTACTAACTTACTTAAGCAGCTATTCCTGTCCACTGCTGAACATAAGCCTTCCATATCTCCAGGCATCTCTGTCCTGAGCTTTCTGCAACTAGTCACCAGCGATTCTTCTAATGTCGTCTGACCATCGTGTTGGAGGTCTTCCTCTATTCCTTTTATCTTCACGAGGTCTCCACTCCACTACCCTTTTTGTCCATCTTTGATCTATAAATCTAGCAACATGCCCTGCCCATGACCACTTCAACCTTGCCACTCTCTCGGCAACATCCGTAACTCCCGATCTTCTACGTATCTCCGTGTTTCTAATGCGATCAGAGAGTTTTATTTGTAGCATCTCTCTTTCATGCTTCCTTTGAGAAAGATATAATACTACAGTAAATAAGGTACAGTATAAATCATCATGATTTGACTATTTTGTATTGATAAACATGATTTAATAAAGCCGTGTAATACAATTTATTAAAGAATTGGATATCCTTCTTTTGGATGTTGTTGTATTACACGAAGATCATATCAAAATATTATTATAATATCAATCAATACAATACAACTTATCGGTGTCTATGTCAGAGGTTCACGCTTCATTTCTTTCGGCTGATATTGTGTATCGATATTCTTATATGGATTTTAGGTGTGAATATTTTTCAAATCAAAACCATGAAATAGCAATTAAATAATGCACGGTTCGTCAATTGTTATTTTACAGTGTACATTCTTGTTCAACTTTTTTAAAGCACATTTTTAGTTTTTTAAGAATGACGCTATTTTTCTTTGCTTCTATTTTGAACTATTTTAACCAAACTTGAAAATATTGCGTTGTGATTAATATTATTTAAAAGGTAATCTATGCTTTATTTCATTAATGAACAAACCTAATCCATCTTGATTTTTGGAGCATCAAAAGATTATGATTTTATTTTATTTTGCATTGTAAGTACAAAACATGCAATAACTACATATTTTAGTAAAAATTTAAAGGTAAATCTTTCAAAGGTCAGCTATCATCCAGTATCAAGCGCCACAAATAATTCAAATAATATAATAACAATCCGGTCATTATAACATGTCTACATATACAAAGTCTCGTCCATTGATTCACTAGCAACCACATCGAAGATTAAATAGTTTTTTTTTAATACATAAATACCATCAGGTATTTACCACATTTGGGGTATTCAGTAGATTAACTGCGTGAAATTAACATCTTCTTCGTACCAACAAATGTTAAGACATTCAGGATGGGTGGCATAACTCATCGTATAACTGAAGATTATAAATTATGTTTCACGAATACCTACACTTTTTACAGGACACTTGAAAACATACAAGAAAGAGTGAGAGACTTATTCTTAAATAAAAATAAATCCTTATTCTTATACTAAGTCAATTATTGAAAAAGAAATATTCATACTAAAGCTATCTATCGATTTTCTCGTAACCTACAATTTTAAACCTGAAATTCAACATTTTTTTTAGTACATACCAATTGCTATCAACATACATATTTTCACTCTGTAGGTTGTAGAATTGAAAATGTTATTCACAATTCTTATGAAATAACTTTATACGTATTATTTCATAAATAATAATATTGTGATACAACTAAAACATATAAAATAATAAAATGATAGCTCTAGTTCTGATATGATATTGCTGCCCCGAGGGATAAGCAATTATTATTCTTCTAATTGTGGTAGTTGATATGATATCAGTCTAAGTACCAATTATTAATATTCTTAGACACATTATACATACATAATGTATACCTACACCTATGTAAATGATAAATCTACTTGTTATATTAAAAGAGAATTTATAACGCGTTGAACTGACGTTAATAGCATCTATCATCCACTCCTCTGTAATTCAACCATCTGTGTTGTAAGTGAATATATAAAGCTTTTGAAGGAATGTAGTTAGTTAACTATTATATTAAACATTCATATTCCGATAATCCTAGTTTTTTTATATAACATAAGTATGCACATATATACTCGTAAGTTGTCGCCAGCCTCCGCTCTGCTCTGCTGCTTGTTATCTTTTAAACCTTCACATCCAGGATTTTTTTTCGCATATTATGTTTGGTCCTACAGACGTTCACCTAATATTTTTAGTAGATTTTACTGTGAAAGTCATAATAAGTTTCAAATATTTTTTAATCTAGAATTTTCTTCCTGTTGGCTTTTGAACAATATTTATTAAGTAGGTAGGTACTTATTTTCACACAATATTCAAACTGCAGAAAATAAAGTCAGTATGCATAGTTTATAATCAAAACCTTTGTTAGATATTTGATTTTATTGAAAGCTTCAAATTAAATAATGACATTTGGGATATACTTCACATTGCATTTTTAATTAAGTTTAGGACAAACAAAACTTTTCCATTCGTTATGCTATTATATGGTGAAAAATAATTTTTATTTTCATACATCTCTCATATTTTGCATTCTTCAGCAATGTGTCCTTTATGGGAAGCTGAGAGAAAAGGCATACTTATATGAGTTTGTATTGTGGGTAGATTAAAGATTAGAGGACTTAATATTTATCGTGTGGAGATTCGTCTCGGCATTGCATTAAACATACCATTTAGCTCCAACACATTATGTGAAAAATCACTTGAACTTTCCAACAACAATTTTAAACTTCCATATTACTAAATGATACAGTGCAGAGTTCTGCAGTTTGTTCACCACATACTCTGGATGCCGTAATGATGGTTTCCTAATTCAATGATCTCGCTT
The DNA here is from genome assembly GCA_947579605.1 of Athripsodes cinereus. NCBI lineage: Eukaryota > Metazoa > Arthropoda > Insecta > Trichoptera > Leptoceridae > Athripsodes > Athripsodes cinereus. The sequence goes on from OX388311.1 coordinate 22,083,476, forward strand.
GGACGCTGCGGATACTCCATCCTTATGAATTCGCTATGGTCGCTTCAGACACCTCGTAAATAACACACTTTAATGACAGACATACAGAACAGGTTTCTTCGCATAACAATTTATAATAAGCACAATAATACAAGTATAATGCAACATATCCATATATGTACTCAAGACATAATAATATCGTCTTGCGAGGGGGTGAATTCTTCAAACATCGCGAACTTGTTAAGTATACATATATGGGTGAAAATTTAAGACTTGTAAATAGTAAGTTTAGATATAAGGTATATCAAAATGGCTCCATCAAAATTAACGGTACCTGTTTAGAATAAACATAATGGCAAGTAATATGGATATTAATCGTAATCCAATTATTTTTTATATTTGTCTTGTGATTTCTGATAATCGTGTATGTTTGTATTTGTTGTCTATTATACTGTTTTTTAACATGTAAAAGGTTCACGCCGTATATTGATGTAAAATAAAAATAAATAAAAATAAAATTTTTAGAGCTAACTGTTAGTGGAACGTTTGCATACATTATTTTTTTAATTTATTCATTCAAAACAATTGATACATATATTTGATATTATTATTATTACTGACAATAAGACGATTCTTGCAAGGATCATTACAGCTCAATGCCAATGCGATCTCAGAAGACAACCTCAAACGAAATCCAGACGACAAACACAACTACAATATATCTTCAATTCTGCATACATCTCGTTAAACTGTATTTAACTCGAATACAACTCATTTCAAATAAAATTCACAAATCTAGTCCGAAAGGGCATGCGTAGCACTGATACTCGTATAAGACGAGATTTATGCATTAATCAATATAATTATTATTTGTTTATAAACTTTATTTGCGATGGACTATTTGTAATATTATGTGATTGCCAATATTACCAACTGCCTATTACGACTAGACCATACAATTATGCAAGATACAACATAACAAGTGAATGTCTAAATTTATTAACAATTTGAATAATAATATTATTATAATGCACTTAATGCAGATTTGATGATGATCTCACTTTCGAATATCTGACATATGAAAACAACGTATAAAAATATTATAGAACTATAAAAATAATAAAAGTATAAAAATATTATAGAAGTATATAAGTAAGTACACTATACTATCTCTGCGGTATATTCCAAATGTAGGGTAGCTAGCAGACTAATTCCGTGTTGTAAACATGCAGGTTGCCGAGAGAAAAATAAGACATTCAGACACTCATCGCTGAATTGTTTATGTTAATTGTCTCATACGTAAGGTTTAAACAACATCTATCATATACAGGACACTAGTATTTTATTAAATTCCAGGGAAATATTAGGTATACTTAAAATCTTCATTTTTTTATGAAGTAACCAAAACGTTGTCTTTTCTAAGCCTTATATGGTAGTTTCATGTGTTAAATTTTCATATAAAAATACTTTTTGCTCTAAATTTTCGGACGTTCTACACTGAGAAAAATACTAACGAAATTTCACAACCAATCATTGGTACGTACTATCAGATTAGGACCAGAGATAGTACAAACGATTCATTAGTATGAATCTATAGGTAATATTAACTTTTCGTAAACAAATCTTCAAATTTCAAATTGTGTTTCAAACAATGATTCGTTGTGAAATTTCGTTAGTACTTTCTCAGTGTATACAAAGCAGTCATTGTTAGCATCTTCTATTCAATGGAAGGGTATTTAATTCATCAGCGATGTCTTATTTGTTAAGTGGTGTTCTCACTTTGGCGAATATCGCCAGGGCACCTAAATATCGCCAGCCATTTGAACCGTGTTAACAAAATGACAGCTAGTCTGAAACGATAAAAACCAGTAGAAACGATATCGTCTCGAGTTGATGTCTCGAGTTGACCTTCCAACTTTTTCTCTGGTTGAACGATTTGCGCATGCGTAGATGTGCGCGGCGTCCGTAAAAACCTTCTAACCTATAAATTTTATAATGTTTCCCGCTTCGTGACAGCTATTATCTTTGTTGTTGGTTTGTGGCGTTTGTTACCTTAATTAAAAGGCACCTTTAACCTCCACTATAACATTTTCGACTAAAAATAAACACTTCGCGATCTCCATCTCGACGTCCGCCATTTTGAAAACAATGTCAAAATCAAAGCGCATCTGACAGATTGTTTCTATATCGGTGGACTGTGTGAACAGGTGTGACGATCAATGGGCGTACGGCGAATTTTGTATTTTCGCCTGGCGTTATATTTTAAAATTCGCCTGGCGATATTCGCCAAATGTGAACACCCCATTAGCGTAAAGAGGATATACTATAATGTATTTGTTAGAAAGAGGACATGCTGTAATATATTTATTACATAGCCTTTTTTCGTACTTCACATGTGAGATTTGTCGTACTATGTATACTAGATTGAGGCGTATGGAGGAACTCTTCCGACTGAGACATAACAGAGTAGTCATTAGTAGAGTAATCGACAATGTTGGGAATCTAACATGGCGAAAAGAGAAAAAGTGGAGCTTGTTTTGGTGACCGATTGATAATCTGCTATCTGTAAATGCTTACATAAAGCAGATTTGATTTAGGTGTTGCATTTTACCAACAATGAAATATAGATAAACACTTAAGTGTGGATATTATTAAGATAATGTTCAGTACTCAAGTGTTGGTGAAATAATACAGTGAAAATAGGTACATAATATTTCCATATATAACATGATATCTATATAAATATGCGCTTTAATAATAATATAGATAATATTATTGCAACTTCTCTACAACATTCCAGGTGCGAGAAGAATAATATTATAATAATCCATTATTTCTCTATCATACAAGATAGACACAGGTATTTTTCGCATTGCACTTTTATTACGCGTTTGATATTTGCGCATTTACACTTCTACTAAATCAAAATGAAACCTAATTTAGTCGCATACGCGCCCTTACATAGGTATATAAATCTATGAATAATATAGAAGATTTAGTATTTCATCAAAACTAAATTTAATCTATCTTTACCATGACGGCATCTCCTACAGATAATACATAATGCAATATGTCCTCTTCGTGGCAATAATGAAAAAGACAGTCGGGATAAATGGTTTATCACATCGTTGAATTGAAATTCAAACGTACAATTATGAAAATCTTAAACGTGTTTTTATTAATTTTACCTGTTTGATTATAATATTTTTATTATTTTTGTTATAACTTGTTTGAAGATGATTCTGATGGAAAAAAACGAACACAAATTTTTGACTGCGGTATCTCTAAAATTAATTTGTTAGTACAATTTATAAGTTAATACCTATAATACAGAGACTCTTGCAAAGAATAGGTCATCCATTCCTTCCTATAAGAGTCAAGTTAAAGTAAAACGTTAGGAATAATACATTTAACATCTTCAATTCAGCAGTGAAAATATATTACTCCTGAATATTCTAATTTTACTGGTACGGGGAGGACAACTTACATTTTTATTATATGCAGTTTGCCTGTCGGTTACTTTAATTTGACGATATGTCGTGATGTTATAGATGTATGGAGTAATATGGATGCTGCGACATGGTGAAACTTATCATTAATCTCAACAAAATACTTTTTTAATTATTTATTTATTTTATTCTTCACTGTAAATTAGCTACGTTATTTCAAATCAATACACAGTATCATAAAAATATCAGTTATTCAATGTACAGAGGGCGAGTTTATCTCTAAAATGCGATGTCTTCCAACAAACTTTTTTTGTAATGGCTCAAAAAAATAATGCATTCATTTATACGTAGATACATAGATAGGTACTTGTATATTACTATTGAACTTATCAAACAGAACTGATGTTTTATTGGTTTCGCACTTTTATCCAATCACAATAATGTCTATCTTTGATACTATTATTGACATTCACACAATCATATCTATCATATTATAAATATTTTACTCCAATCTGTTCTGACTCGATGATATCTGATATATCGTTACCAACCACCAATGAGCATTGGTACCTTATTCACTGTGTCGGTGTTTAGGTAGTAGAATTCAATATCGAAATAAATAAAACAAGTGTTTTATTCTACTATTGTTTTATTCTGTGAGAGAGACAATGTCCTTATAAGACGAAAGACGTCTCTCTCACAGAATAAAACAATAGTAGAATAAAACACTTGTTTTATTTATTTCCATTGCTACCTTAATAATATCATCTAGTTAATATAATAGTAAATAAAATCAAATAAATATCTAGGTGTGTACAAAATATTTGTTATAGATTATGTAGGTGTGTTTGGAGTGTCATTGCATACTGAATTCAATAAGCTAACTTCTTCTTCTTTCTGTGCCATGTCATGTCCCCCCGACGTTGGCAATCACTCCGGCAAAAACCTCCCTGTCCTGTGCTGCTCTGAACTGGTCATCCACTGTCCGGATTCCGGTCCACTCCCTAATAATAAGCTTACTACATAATTCTATTTGTTTATTTATTCGTACCTAATATTGTTCTAGTCAATTAAGTAGAATGACTGAATTTTATATATCAAATACAAAACCTACACGTATAATTGTAAAATGATTTTTTTTTTAACAAAATTAACAAAGATTTTTGATTTTTTTCCATATTGGACAGCCAAGGCAACGAGTATTAACATCAAACGAGATTTGGAAGAGCGGCTAGCAATCCACTACCCAGGATCGGAAGTCTTTGAAACTCGTTGTTTCGGAAGTCAATATTCTACAATGGTTAATCACATATACAACTAACGTTATATATGTTACATTAAACAATGAAGGCATACCTACATATTTGCAATCTGCCCTTGAGTATATTAATTGAGAGATAAACTTTCATAGTATAGGAACTAAAAATAATGCAGAATAGTAATAACATTGATAGTATTTAAATGTCAATCTATTTTCACGCTTTGATCAGTCAATAAACAGTTTGCAGTAAAATATACATCTATATTCCATAGAGATCTTCATTTTTTATGTAGTTAATGGTTAGATAAATCATACATTACTTTTAATTTAATAATAACACCTGTGATCAACGGCGGTTCGCACATAGGGTCATTGAGGTGGCGTACTTCCTTCATAAATTTATGTAATACATGTATATTTTAAACTTATTTCAATGACCAATTCTTCAAAAGAATATATAACTTTCATTAAACAAAACGGTATATTCATTACTAAGGATGGAAAGTAGAAAAGGAAATTGATATTTTCTATGTGAAAAGATTTTTTCAATGCCATCGCACCCCCTAGATCAAATCACGAGCCGGCACTGTCTGAGATAGATACAAAATGATTATAATTATTATCAATTTCTTTATGGATCCCGACTCGGTTATAGATAGTCTCATCATCATCAACATCATCTGATTTTCCTTGCAATGCCGCCTCTCGGACTGGGATACTGGTCTACATGACACAGCACCTTGTATTTCATAACAAAACAACAACAGTAATTACTAACACCAACTTACATACATAATTATACAATAATTCTCAGTACCGCATTATACACCGCATACTGTACATTGTACAAACTATCACCTGATCAATATTGTATGATTAAATTGAAAGTTGACATTTTAATTCTCCTACATTGATTAATAATAATTTATTCAATACCTCGTCGTTACACGATCAAAGTGATCCATGTGAGTTTTGCAAAATTTTGACTTTTTCTTCTACTTTTAGCTTACTGTGAAACGTGTATGACACAAGCTTTTAGCTTACTGTGAAAGGTGTATGAGGTTGTATTTGGGTTTATAACAAAACCTAGATAAATCTTTATGTAAAAAATGAAAACTTCCTTTTTAGCCATTTAGATTTCATCTTTGAATGTATGTCTCATTCATGATCCTCCATGCACTCCCTTCAAACAATTTTTTTTATATATTTATTTATTTTATTTATTTATTTTTTACTGTACATTGATTACAAACAATTAAATAAAAGGTAAACATTCAAGTAAGATACAATCAATATACAGATTTTAATATCGTAACAAACAAGTTTTGCAAAGGCAGGAGTAAATGGCTCTCGACGTATTTTGCCTATTTCTTAAGGGAAGCGGCTTGATGATGAACATATGACTTTATTTTGTTCATTTAAACATTTCGTTAAATCTCATGACCGACCCATATTAAATGTGTAATGACGATATTACATACATTACTTCTTCATCTCAATTTAATATAATAAACCTAACATTGATGTTATTTATTGATGGAATTACTACATTGAATCACCTTCTTATGACCATAATTGGTAGAAATTGATTAATGCGCTTCCGAGCAAAACGAGTTTTATTGTTTACGTGTATAATGCATTAATATACGTTCGTCACGTGTAATAATTGTAGTAAAGAGCGCGAGAGTTATATATCTAGGTACATTATACTTTGCCTGGACATAAATTTTAATTTCAAAATCTTTAGAAAGAGTGATATCTTTGTTCTCACTGCCAATGATTTGTTTTTTTACATGCTTACAATACATTTTAGGAGTATCGTAGTTTTAAAACGTTTAAATGTCATAAATTATTATAGACAAATATTATGAACACAATCTACTATGTGTTTGTTCCATTACTATCTATATTGATCAAACAATTTACTCAATTCTAATTCATTTGACTTAATTTTAATCTTGAGTAATTAACTAAGTTCAACTTACTATTTTGACTTAATTAAGTATAGATTAATAACTGAATTGTTTTATTTTTATTTTATTTATTAAGCCTCTGCGTTCTATAAGTGGGTACTTTTCTGGTTTGGTTGTTTGATTGGACTGTGTGTTTATGACTTTTTTTGATTAATTTTTTTTTAATCCTAATCCTTGTGGTTAGAAATACAAACATGTCTCGTGTTAGCAGGGTAGGCCTGCATTAAATAAATCATGCTTCTGATTTTCCTATATGGAATAAATATAGTTTTTCATTACATATTCAGTCGAAGCTACTATATTTGAAGTCATCAATATTATTTATTTTAACGTATACCTAATGCGGATCTGTCGGTAAATATAGATTTAGCGCATTACGTCGATGTTGGCTAAATATTTAGCGCACATCGTAAAGAAACATGCGGAAAATGAAGCATTATAATAAATAAAGCTGTGATTACAGTCATTATATCCGAAGTACTAGCACCACACCACACCACATCAACATATATACATACATACTGTGATCTTTAATCCAACATCGCTTTGTAGAATCAACTATATATGAGAAAAAATTAGACTGGAATTAGGTAGGTAGGTACCCAATACGAGTAATGGTGATCGGTTGCATACAAAGTGTTCACCCTTCCATAGACAGAGTCCCTACAATAATTTACAATTTAAAAATCTATCAACTCAGGGTCTATAGTCCGTGGCTTAGGAAATATGGGGTATCATTTTCAAATTTTGAAAAAAAAAAATGACATAGCTATTCCAATCACTATTGATATACTAATTATAGATTTCCAAATCATATAAAAATTGGTTTAACATTTACCTAGAATTTAGATACAATATAAACAAAAAGTGAGCCACTAAAGTTTCAATTTCAATGAAGAAAATGTATACTATGTATATATCAATTTTTTTCTTGAAAATTATTCATAAAATGGTTTCATTACGTTATTATCAACTACATGATTTTTTGTCTTAAATATCCACATGCAAACCTGTATAATAATAAATGTGGAATCGAGTTTTAATATACATGAGTAGTTTAATTACTAGAATTATATTATAAATGATAACTTAATTAACGAACGAGTACGAACTATTTTTTTTTAAATATAAAACATGCAATTTGCAAAGTTCTTTGATATAGCAGATGTCATATCCGACAATGTCTGTCGAGTGAAATGTCTTCTCCTTGTAATAGTGAAAATACTTGTTTTATTAAATACCCACTTTGAAAGGTAATATAGATAATAATTACCCATTTAAAAATGTCAGGTAGAAATAGAACAAGTCTAATAATTTTTGAAATACGAAACTGTGTTTAAAGTAAAATTAGGCAAATACAAACTATATTTTCATTCGATAACTTTTATGGCGATAAACCAAATTCTATATGACATAAAGGTGTTGAGCACATTGAATAGGAGAGCAAGCATGAGAATTTGTTTTACAGTGGTGGAAGTGTATGCAAGGATATGAATAAGTGGTGCTCGACCCTTTAGCCTTCTGCAAATGGGTGCCTTTTACGACGTGATGAAAATAATGAACTGTTATAGAGGTTTGTTAGTATAATTGAAATTGAAAAGTATTTTGAATTTCTGAAGATTCATTTATTGAGTTGAAAGGAAATTATGTAAACATTCCACTTTTGCTGCATATAAAACAATCTGTTAATTTGTGTATTTAATATTTGCCTACACGGATTTGTAAGCTTTTTTGACTTTGTATAAATTAGAAGTTATAATGGTGAAATAAAATCACGAACAATAGCCAAAACTCATTTAGATTTAGATTTTTTTACACGTATTTTTAAAGTGTTTTATTTTATTTTTTATTTATTTAAATTTTTTTTTTTTTTTTTTTAATTTTTATTTTATTTATTTAAATAATTTTATAAAATTATAAAATTTACAGTATTTTATAATTTAAAAACACAATTAATTAACTATTTTCTACAATCTTATTCAATATACTGTAATTATAATCTACACTTAACTTATACATAACATACATACTTATTGTAACTTATACATAGAGAAACTACGTTGTATCTTGGTCAAAACTTGTCCTTCACATACTGAATACACAGCTTGCGAAACGAGGAAACGGTACGAGCTTCCTTTAATTATTTTAATAATTTGTTATTGTTTTTATTATTTTATTATACCATCACGGCATATCCCACAAGTGGGGTAGCCAGCAGACCAGCTGCATGCAAGAAATATGCAAGCTGTCCTCTCCGTGCCAATATAAAATCAAGACATTCAGGATGGGTGGCAAACCTCATCGCTGAATTAAATATGTAAAATGTCTTAATTTTTTTCGAACACCTGGTTTTTACAGGACACTCGAAAAATTACGGAGAAGAGTGGGAGACCAATTCTTTACCGGGTGCTCCACGGGATAATTATTTGTTCATTCTTTAATTTACATCTATTATAAACAATATTAAAAAGAAATACATCCATATTCTAAGAAATATCATAAAAAGTTCATTTTATCAAATATCAAGAAATGACATATGTTAAAATGGACGTAGTTAATTTTTCATCAATACTTTAGTGTCTTAATAACAGAATGATAACAATACTGCGCAATTTGTAAATATGTAATGTTTAAATACAGTCGGTATAGTATTACTTACTTATAACTACCATGACTAATCCTCCTTTATATTATGTGTAAACGAGATCATTAATAGTAGAGATCTTTAATTAAGTGCTATACTCTACTTTTTTGTTCTATGGATATTAATTTAAATGAATTTATATAGATATGTATGGGCGTCAACTACACATAATATTCAAGATAATAATACCCTCTCTCTCCCATGAATATAACTAGAATGCCAGTTCCTATGTCTTTCGTACTCTCCATGCTACTAGTTATTTCCAAGGAAGGTCTTAAGGGTTCCTTTCGACAAAATCCTTCCTGAAATTAAAAACAAAAAATAATTAATTACAAATAAACATACCTATCATTATTATTATTATTTTATTTTAAAATCACATATGTAGTATTCATCTTTGAATACTACTTATGTGAGTAGGTAGGTACTTTTAATCTTTCATTAAAATGTCATAAAGGCAACTACAGGATCGGCACTGGAAACTTGAAGATATCTAAAGCACGTGCTATGGAGTGTATGTAGTTACATAATGAACATATAATGCAGAAGAAAATAACATCAGTGTAGATTATTATTTTCATTATTATTATATGAACACACGAAGCGTCCATTTTTTCAATATAAAAACTTTGTAGCTTAATAATCATTGGAATAGTGTATTGTTTATTGTAGTTTATCCAGGTGTCCATTTATCCAAGAAGGTATCATGTCAATACTAAAATTGTCTATATTGGTAATTGAATGAGATTTATCGACCGCTCGTATAGCGCAAAAGTCTGGGAACTTTCACTGACCCGAAATTCTACACTAGAAAATCTTGGTCACACTGAAGGCGCCGCAGTAGGTAGCTGGCATAATTCTAAATCATAATTGCTTAAATACTCAGTTTTTTAATGCTTTCCAAGTCGTTGTATACAGCTATATCGATATGGTGAGAAATCTAAGCTATGTACTTAGATTACATAACGTCCGATTCTATTTCATTTTTAGTGTGCACTAACTAAAATAGGATCGTTCCAATTTAAGTTTATCTACTTATTAGATACATTTAAAATAGGAATGCATCATTGAAATCATTTAGCCATTCTAAAGACAAACCTATTGTGTAAATTAGGAAAATAACTATACCATCACGGCATCACGGCATATCCCACAAGTGGGGCGGCCATGTTAACAGTCCTCTTTGTGCCAATAAAAGTTAAGACATTCAAAATGGGTAGCAAACTGAGAAAAGTATCTTTAGTTTAATGAAAAAAAAAATATCGTGTGCGACGTCAAAGTTTATCTTCCCATTTCCATTTCGAGATCTTAACTATGACTCATAATAATAAATACTATTGTATGTAATAATATGTAATTTCTAGATACACTCGCTTAGGCACTGTCTAATTTAGTATATTCAAGATAATGCTCAGATAATACGAATGCAAAATTTTGTGATGTTTTGTATGTTGTTATTGTAATTAAAAGCTGTAATTATTATATGCTGTCCTTTTTACAATCTATCATACATTGTGCAGTAAATTTATCTTGTAAAAACACTTACTTTAAAACACAAGACTAACTTTGTACAGATGAACAATAAAATTTGACAAAGGTTTCCTGAATGTAAATAAAAATGAACACATGTTTTTTTATGGATTACTCTACAATTTAATTACTGTTATTTAAAAATTACATGTTGCAATATGATGTGATATATCTGTTTGTTTTGAAGCATTTGTTATCATTTTAGGATTTCCATTTACTTTACACGTGATTACAATCCATGACTAAATAATTGTTCAGTCACTATTCTGTCATATTCTCCAAATCGGATAAAGATGTTATGTATTATGTCTTAACCAAAATCATTTGAAATGAAATTTGTTATCCATATACAGATAATGGGGTAACCAATATTAATTAACGACATTACTACACACATGACCTCCTAACGAGACAGCAGCCATTTCAGTTAATTTAATCGACATAAAATAACCTACAATTATTTTACACTAGCTTTTATACTTGGTATCGCGTGCAGCTGTCCATAGAAAATACTTGTAGGCTGCATTTGGTAAAACGACGGATCGAAATACGAAAAAAACAGTGTCAAAATCTTTTTAACTACTGCAGTATTATGGGGCTAAATTTTCATTTATTATGTTTTCACATTATTATAGTAAATAGGATACCTAATTATAAATAAATCATCATATAAATATGTTGGTGATTTAAATTACAAATAAATAAAGTTATTCAGTGATGGAAGGTTTATCTTTTTTGTCACTACTACTACTTCTACACTATCACGACATATAATAAAATATAATTTCAAGATACACCCGCTTAGGCATTGTTTCTAAATTAGTGTGCTTATGAAAATGCACAGAAAATATGAATATAAAATTTTGTAATGTTTTGTATGTTAAAAATAATTATTAGGTATATGCTGTACTTATTTACAATCCATCATGTTTCCTGCAGTAGCATGTAATAAACATGCAAGCTCAATATTTTTTGTTATTTTGCTGATATAAAGGATTCAAGTAAGGAGCGACTACCTGCTCTCCACTTCATGTTTTATTCCAAACGTTAGTTTTTTTTTGTTCGAGGAGAGAATATATTATAAACAAACATACACACGTACATGCGAATGATGACTCAAATATTTATATAAGACTTATTTACTTAATTAACTGACTTTTCATATAGTTAATACTGCTTCTAATAATAATATTATAAGTGATTAGAATGAATGTATCATTAAGTTGATATCATACCCATTACCAAAATAATCATCATTTTGCTTTATAATACTACTTAATTACGTAATATGCACTTGCTTAATATATATAATAGTAAACTGTGTACATTAACCGCCCCAAATATGACACGGTATTAAACCATTATGTCGACCCTGATGATGATACGAGCAATGTAATAAAACAGGACATTACATACAATGGATGATTCTTATACTGTAATAATAATAATCGGACTATTTTTATGTGGCGCCGTTTAATGATCCGTGACCATCTCAAGAGCGCCGTGACTTCTCCGTGTTTTCAACTTGGTTCTAAATGTGGTTGTGGACTGATTGACCCTCAAATCTGTGGGCAGTCTGTTCCAGGCGGATGGCGCGGCGGCTCTGAAGCTCCTTTCTGCAAATTTGGAGGTGTTCGCCATATTGGGTTTCACGAGTTTGTTGACAGCAGAAGAGGTCGAGCGCAGCGGTCGTCTCGGAGTTTCGTTAACGGTACAGAGTTCGGTTAGACATGTGGGTGCCGTGCCGCATAAGGCATTGTGGACAGTGAGACACAATTTAAACTCCACTCTCTCTGGGACCCTCAGCCAATGTAGATCTTTTAGTAGTGGAGTGATGTGGCAACGCTTATTCTCTCTGTAGATAGTCCTGGCGGCAGCATTAGCATTAGAAGCCATCTGGAGGCGATTGAGAAGAGTCTGGGGCAGTCCTGTGTATATGATGTTGCAGTAATCCAGACGAGAGATGACAAAGGAGGCGATCAGACTTTTTACTGCATCTACTGAATGTACCTACTGTTTACAAAATGTAGTATCTGATACATCATTGGGTCTTGTTTGAAATATTTCCTTGTTGTTTATTCATATTGATCAAACATTTTATTCAATTGACACATTGCGTACCGTCGTTGCATATTCAAAAAGGGGTAGGTATGTGATTTTATAAATGTTTTGACATTTCTAGAATAAACTGCTTATAAAGACATCATAACCACTTTATAAAGTGATTCATAGTATCAAATATTAAAATATAATACTTTAAGAATAAAATCACATGCTAATATAAAGTCCAAACAACAATTTTAATGCCCTAATGAATGGTTTTGAAAGAGTGTGCCTAAATAAAAATGTTTGCACACACGTTTGCACGTACGCTTGATTCATCATCAGTAGTGTTATAAAAATTTCATTTTTAATTTATTTGCGTTATGTTTTAGTTACAATATTGTTCTGTTCCAAAAAATATCTATAAAAATCTTTAAATTGTGAAAGGTTTGGGCCGTGAATAGCAAAAAAAATATTAAAAAAAACAATGAATAGATATTTAAATATATGCTTATAAAAATTACGATCGAGGGATCGAAAGAAGAAATATCATCATCTCTGTCGGTCCCTCAATCCTGAGGATCGTGACCATCATGCCTCGTTCTGTAGACCATCTGTCTCCATGTTGAGCGATCCTCTGCCATGTGGTCGCTCCATCTTATTGGCACTCTGCCCCTTCCCCTCCTCCCTTCTACAACCCCAGTCATAATTACTTTTTCCAGGTTGTCATGCTCTCTTCTTGCAATGTGCCTGAAATATCATATACTAGAAATATAATAGGATATAATTAAAATATAAATTTTTTGAAATAAATATTCCATGTAAAGTTTGAGAACAAAAACTTTTTTGAATTATCACTTTCTCTGCACTTCAGAGTTCTGCCTCTATTTGATTTCGAGTGATTGGAATTATTTATTTTCTAGTGAATTTTGAACACCATTGAATTCTTCAGTCACTCTACAACGCAGTGTATTTTCATGCTTTGTGATTATATAGACATTTACATGAGCATATGTTGAAAATTTACTGCGAATTAATTCATTGAAAAAATTGAATATTTGGTAGCTTAAGATGGCAGGTGGTTCAGATGTACATATTTAAGATTATAACTAGCTTTGTACTCGGGTTCTTCAGAGATTATAATGTTAAAAGTTATGATTTATAATGACAATTGTCCCAGACAACTGTCAAAATGACATCGATGAAGTTTTAAATTATTATATTGGTTAAGCTTACTCTGGAAATAGAACAAAATCATATTTTCTGCGAAAAGCTTACAGATATACGTATCTTTGATATCCCTGTGATAAACAATATATTACACAAATTATGAACATTTTTATTATCTAGGAATATGTGAAATACTGGTTGATGCAAGTTTTCATATTATAGAGCACATTGTTTCCTGTTCTTATTTATTTATTCATTTTTTACTGTACATTGATCACAAAAATATATCAAAATTTTATAAAAAAATGCATTCAAATTAAATAAAATCAATACAAAGAAGTCGAGTTTATTGTAGAGGCGCAATCTCTTCCAAATAACGCAAACTTGTATGGTTACTTGTATGATAAATATATTTTTGGCGGATATACGAACATACATATAAACTGATTACACGTTTATTACATTTGTATAAAAGAAAATAATACTACATTGTAATATTCCGTTAGTAAGTAGGTAGGTATATTAATTACTATCAGCTGTAACTACGTGTTTGATGAAAATCATCGATTGAATTGATTAATCAATTAAACCAGTTGTGAATGTATTAATTTCAATCATGTTATAAAGTAACATATATGTAATAGGTAATATTAGACATAAATTATAAACACTGATTGGAATAATCAAGAACAGCAAAAAAGTCCACACCTTTCGCTGATAAATATTGATTTATTGGAACTGTATAGTGAGTGATCATTTCAACTGATCTAAGGATTGAGTAGGTGTCTCATATCAGTTACCAAGTACACATACCGTACAAAGAAAGAAACATTAGTATATACCTACCTACACATAATATAGAATCGTCGGTCGAGTTCGTCGGTAGCCTGGAGGTAGAGTCTCGGCCTTCAGAACAAGGGGTCCGTGGTTCGATACCAGGTGCCGGCAAACTCCCCTTTCACGGCACAGGCTTTTAGCTTAGTGTGAAAGGTGTATAAGGTTGTATTTGGATTTGTAACAAACCCAGATATATCTTTAAAAAAAAATGATGTCAGATAGGTATATTTTTATCAGATTTGTTGTGTAAAATTTATTTTTCGGTTATAATAAATAATTTCAAATTCTCAACTTAATATCATCATTGACATAAGCGCTATATACTATTTTAGGTTTTCATTAATATATTAATGAATTTTTAGGATGTTTTTTTTTCTATCTACTAAACTACACCATCACGGCATATCCCATATGTGGGTCAAACAGCGGAGAAACTGTGCGTAATAAATGTTCAAATATTTTTTTACTAGCTTCACTAAATATTTTTTAATTGATTACTATAGACCACCATATGAGTAGATGGTAAGTATCTGAAAGAATTGTGACATTGTTTCTTTTATTATTTAAATATTATTACTGCTGTCTCTCCTCTTTTTTTTCCTCTTCGCCTCCTTTCTAGCTAATGAAGACCTTGTCAATGGAAGGGATATTTCCATGCTAGTAAAAAAATATTTGACATTCATGATGGTTTTGTACGCTTCATTGCTGAATTAAAGAGGTTAATTGTATAATACGTTAGGTTTACCGAATACCTGTCTTTTACAGGACACTGTAGATATTTTCTATACTGACGCTTTTCCGTAAGTTTTCGAGTGTCTTGTGTCTTGGCAGGTGTTGATTTGCCACCCATTCTGAAGGTCTTACTTTTTGTTGGTGCAGAGAAGACGACTTGCATGTTTTTTTACATGCAGGTGGTTTGTTGACTACCCCAAATGTGGGATATGCCGAGATAGTGTAGTAGTAGTAGTAGTAGTTTTCATTTATTGTCAAAATTATAACCATGTAATGAAAACATTGTCATTTTGTAAGTTTGTAATAATTGAAAAAAATATATATTTCATGTAACAGAATTAGGTAGGTATATATTATATTTTTACACATTATATTGGCCAGATAATAATAACAACATTCGTGTTCGACAATATAAAAAAATGTAATAATGACCAAAAGAATTATGGCAATACATTGTGATATATATGTATAGTACATAAAGGATTTCATTGCCGTTGTTAAGAATATGAGCATTTTAATAAAATAACGGCATATGGTTCGAATTGACCATAGCCAATCATCATTGTTACCTATTACTTACTTCTTTCTATTTTTTACGAATAATATTGAAACATTTTTTTATCAGTTAAGAATAATATAAAGAACACGCGACTGGTATAAAAAAATGCCTACTGCTATCTTTTCAGGTGAAGCTATAAGGTGTAGAGAAAAATACCTACTTGTTTTCTAATTTATCATTCATTATCTGGTACGAAAGGACTAAAAATTTTGAAGACAACCAAATGGTAAACCCAAAATTACATTATTGTCATATAAAATTATTTGGATATAGAAAACAGAAAACGAGTCTTGTAAAAAAAAATATGGCATTACGATTATTTAATTTGAGCTCTCATAGAAAAAAACTTTTTGTCTATGTATTTATATGTTGGGTTAGTTGGAAGTGATCGTGCCTTTGCGTTAAACTCGCCCTCTGTTTATTGATTGTATTTTATTTGAATGTATAAGTTCTATGTATTTGTTTGAAATAAATGTGCAATAAAGAATGAATAAATAAAATAAGTCAATAGATATTGGTAATGATCTTAATCTATAGAGAAATAATTGAATAATGCGCTTCAATACTTCCCAAGATTCAATTTTAGAAATATATCATAACGATATCTTGAGAAAAACTCCTTTAAATATATCTATTTACTTAGTAATCTGGGCTAATTGTTTAGAAACACGAGTACCATAAACTGACAGTAATTAAAATATTTCATGCCCGTGTAATAATATGCTTTTACGCAATGTTTGTGAGGACACTTTCTATGTAGAAGTGTATTAGCACTTGAGGTTTTTTTTATAAACTTGATAAAGTCTAAGTTGTTTTGCAGTCATCCTATATATAAATATCATTGCAATTAAAACGATATTATTACTCAAGTGTAAAAATATAATAATCCTTATTCGTGTAAAAAATGCGTAACAATAGTCATTTACTCCGACATCAGGTGCTCAATGAGAAGAACGATAATAATATTAATACTTACCTTAAGAACCTCAGGATAAAGGGGAGGGGCTGTGGTGGATGATTGACCATTGAAGACATGTAAGGGAAGATGTATAGGTACGTGTCTACATGAATGGTTACATGCGAATAACGCCTCCCTATTCAATTAGATGTGTACAATAAAAAAAAATAAGTAGCACAATTCAATACATCCACTTCAATAGGTTATAAAATGAATGCATATAATGATATTTATATAATATTTTAAATTAAAATTTATTTTTTTATTTTTCCAGAAATATAACAACAACAAAAAACTTAACTACTACAAAAATCAACTAACTAAACATTACTTGTATCTAAATACACATATTTATTATTCTTATAACAATTAAAGTAAATGGAATTTACTGCCTCGCTACACTTGTGTCTGTCTGTTCAGAGGCGAAGAACTCAGCAAAGATCGATAGTTTTGTATTAAAGTAGAGATGGTGGTCCTATAAGTTATAGGATATTAGTTCTGTTCCTGTGACAACGACATCATCGTGAATATATTCTGATTTTGATTTCTACAACGACATTAGTGGGTTATAAGTACCTACAAGAGACGCGTCTGAAGAGTTTTGTATAGAAGTTTGATTCTACAGAAAAACGATTAAGACTGAAAAAAAATAGAAAGAAAAAAGGATCCATCGTACTAAAATGAAGTCTAAGACTTTAGACGTAAAATGAAAATTTCAGATAAGACAAGATAATTTTTGCCTCGTACTTTTGTATAAAATTTACATTTTCTTCGTTAGGGACATATTTCCCCTTATTATTTATTTATTTCCCCGATAAATAAATAATATGGAATCGTTTCTGTATATTAAAAGTTGTATGTAGTACAATCATTATTGGGTCACCTGCCGTTTTAATAAATGGGAAATATTTATTGGATATAGACACCCCACCAATTTGTCAAGTTTTACGCTTATCATTTTAGGAATTAGAGACCACCCACAAGGAAATACGAATTGATATAATAGTATAGGCACAATACAACGTTTACCTATTAATATCTACCTAAATACTTCTTATAAAGGCGTGTAGTGTAGTGTGTATTTATTCCATAGTTATAAGTTTGTTGGTGTCTAATGTAAACCTTTGTACAGGGGAAGCAGAAACAGTATAGATATACAATACTCTCTATCTATAGAAGAGATACTAGATAGGTATTATTATTTGTTGTCCTACTTGAATGGATCCCCCGCTAAAGATATTTCCTACGGTAATTGTATTAGGCGCCCAAATTGTGGGATGTTGTATGAGAGACTTTATAATTATATTTTCAATACTCCTGAAATCATAAAAATGAGGTTCGCGGTTCGATCCCAGGTGCCGGCAAACCCTCCTTTCACGACATAAGCTTTTAGCTTACTGTAAAAGGTGTATGAGATTGTATTTGGGTTTGTAACAAAAACCCAGATATATCTTTAAAAAAAATATTTGGTTGATTCAAATAATGTTCAGGAACCTACACCTAGTAGTCTGGGGGCCTAAAATGGGCACATTGAGCAATTCATCTACAATTCATATTCGGTGAAATGTTGCCGTTAAATCGTTTTATAATTCCTGATATGATCCTATTATGATTCATATAAAGTGGCCTTTTTAGCCCCCCTTGTTAACATACGGATTGAAAAAATATTGAACAAACACAACTGTATGCTGCTGATTATGATCTACAAATATGCAGTGTAAATTAACGAAGTTAACTATAGTAATCGTGAGACTCTTTTCTATAATTTTTTTACAGGAATTGATAAAAATGTTTATTTCTCAATTTTGTAAACGATTTAGATTATAAATGTATGAGAAAATGTACAAAAATTGTTTTTTTAAATTACATAGAGTGTTTAAAATAATATAAAAACTGAGAACCCATCTTATGAAACAACCCATTTCTTGATTGTATGAATAGGTAACCGAAAAAATTAAGGTTAAATGATTTTCAAAACATCAATGTCGGCGGAGCTTTTGTTGGTGAGGAAATTAATCAAACTGAAACCGTTCTTACAATGAGTAATTTTATATAAGTTAATTGAATTTAATTAATTTTTTACTAGGCATTATGACAAAACATAAATGTTTTTATAGCCATTGTTAATTATTTACAAGCGAAACTACATACTTGCGGTGTACCTATATGAAGATTTTAATTGAATTTACACTGGTAGGTACTGTAATAAAAGTCGGCGTCAGTAGGTACCTACTCGAGTTTTTAATTAGCCATTATTCAGAACACGGTGTGTATTGAAGTTTCAAGTATAAGTGATGTTGAAAGGTATGTAGTTGTAGGTATTTAGTTAATTCAATTATTTAACTTCCTTGCATTCAACATTGTCTATTACATAGATATCCAAATACTATTATATACCTGCATATATCGTACAACTTTCGAATTGCACGAGTATGAAAGGGTACACGAATAAAACAAGAAATGTCCATGTATCCTGCATGTGAGAAAACTCAAATTTAAAATATGATTATGTCATTATGGTGACATAAGTATACTTTGATAATGTCATTATGGAGACATTGCTTTTTACGCAGTTTCGAATATTTTTCTGAACAAATAATATGATCAGGAAAATTTTGTACTCATCCCTATTATCCGTATCATGCAACCGTGTATTATTTATGTTGAACATACAATAAGAAGACCTGTCATTCTAATATATTTAATTAACTAACTACAATCATTTAGAAATATCATTCAGTGCTACTCATATCATGTATTGTGTACAGTCGGAAGCAAAATTATATTTTATTGATATTACTGTATTTATCTATAATTTAAATCATATTTTGTATGTTCCTGATTCTATCCATATTTTACACATTCACTAGTTAGTGCGATAACCCTATTAAAAAAATTGTACGTCCGAGTGTCGTTACATTTACCTATTTTGAATAAATGTTGTGTTTGATGATATCTATAGGTAAAAAAAACACCTCTAGCTTGGAAGAGGTCCTTTCTTATTAAAAATATTTTCAATTTACGACCATGACTACGACCATTTTGGTATTAAAGTTTTTTCTTTCTCCTTATGAAAACCTGCATTGTCCCAATTCCTTTAATATTTCTCTCATAATATGACGAATAATCTATTTTATTTATTTATTCATTCTTTATTATATATTAATTTTAAGCAATATTACTTAGAAATATGTTCATATTTGTTAGATATAGAAATACACTTACATAGAAATATATCTAGTTACGATGTGAGAAGTTAATTAAGTATATCTTATAAAAAATAGTAAATATGTACAATTTTGACACTTTATAAAACGGTAGAATTTACTTTCAAAATGAATATCAATTTTATACACACAAGCCAGATAGAAAATGCTGGAGAAAGGTACCTATATATGGAGTGTAAGTACCAGTCAGTTTGGAGAGATCGCGTTTTAGGTTAGGAAGGCAATAAATAAAATTTAGTGTTTTGGAGGGAAACGGGAGGGTCGGTCCTTCCGGTCTTGCAAACATCCGGTCTCCCGAAGCGCGGGAAAATGATTCAGGAAATGCTATTCAATATTGTTACCTTTCATGACCCAAGGAAAATATTTATTCTTGAATACGTGGATTGCTTGAAAATCCACTTCGTGTTTCGAGGATATAAAACAAGATACTAGCTTGCTAGCCAACCCACTACAGCAAAGGGTGTAACCTAGTATCTGGATAAGTACCTAAAGAACTTATTTCCATTTATATCTTCACGTTTAACTTAAACTATTATATAACACCTACATGAAATATATATTTTCAAACTGATTATTTCTCTAAAAACGAGAGCTAATTTTTTTTCGTACAAGTTTACCGACGGCATGGAAAAACTGCTTAGGCAATACACTCTATGGGGTGTTAGAAATGTCGTGGATTCAAAAAAGTTACGAAATAGTTCTGGGCAAAATATGTTTGTTTCTACACTTTATAATACGTAAATGAAAGGTGTTTTCTTAAGATATTTAGGTAAGTAATATTAGTAATAAATGCAAAATATATACCTAGCTACATTTATATTTAATTTCAAAACAAAATTATTTTTTTACCAGCAAAGATCACTCATTTATACAGGAACCTCCAGTAGAATAAGATTAAAGAATATGTATACTTTTTATTATACAAAATATAATATTAAACATATGAATTAAATTAACATGATTAATCAAGTAGTAATGAAAGGTGACCCGTCATATTTAATACTAATAAATAAAAGTTAAACATATGTTTATACGGAAATACATACCGACTAGATTAATAACACTAATAACATAGGCCTTATGAAAACAACTCAAATTCCTGAAGAATTATATTCATTGTTGTTACAGTATACGATTATATCGCTAGGGTGTGGAGTGTGCCATACTAAATTTCGTAAATTATTATTGGTCACATAATCTATTTTAAACACAAGACGCCAGGGGTGCAATTAATAAGTTTTTTTTTAAATAAAACCTTTGCAAAACGTCATAAAAATGTTTTTTTAGAAAAAATAAGTCAATGTTTTTTTTTAGTTTAAAGACAATTCTTAATTATGTGATTGGATTCATTCGTTTCAATTACGAAAAGAACCTACAGTTAATTTTAATTCGTACATAATTATGTTATATCTAAGATACCTACTCACATTTTCACATAGTTTGGTGTATTATAATTATATATCTTATTTTTTATATCCAATACTGCTTTAATAGTTGTAATTAATCTAAATCCTGCAAAACTCAGAAAAATACAGTAATATAAATCAAAACAATTTGTCTCATTTGTAAAGTGAAAATTTTCATTCTATGTGTAAAAATGTAGGTACCTATTTATTATTATATAAATGTAAGGTTTAGGTTTGTCTCTTTATATATTTTTTTATTTGGATACAATATCATGTAAATATTACAAGTGTTTACGCACTTGCACACCACCAACGTTTCATCCACTAGTTATTTAGTATTATGACTTGTGTAAATTTAATCATAATTATTATTTTAATATTCATAAATAACAATGTAAACGAAACTTTATGTTTTGTTCAGAGTTGGAATGGATATTTATATTTTGACTTAAAAAAGTGCATATTGCTGCATCAAAATTCGATTTAGAAATTTATTTGCTAATCGAAGGTGATTCAATGTTTTTCAAAGAAAAATATTTGTAGTCTTCACCAGCGTCATTTTATTATGTACGTCATTATTTTATGCCACGAAAGTTTTCATTCAAAAGTAAAAAAAAACTACTCAAAATTTCATATTTAAAGTATTGTAAGGAATATTTCGAAGTAAAATATTACATACTTACTAGGTAAAGTTTATTTTTCCGTATAATTATTCGTCTAATTACTCGTTTTCCTGCAATCTTAATATATAGGGCTATTTTAAATAATATCATGGAATCAACAGATATTCAACAATTTCGTCACTTTTAAGATATTATGGAATACTTCATTTACAAGATTAACTTATTTATTTGTTCATTTATTTATTTATTGTCTTAAGGGACACAAACAGTTTTACTTAACAAATATCAACATTCAAATCAATTAAGGTCCCGCAAATTACCAAAAGCATACGATGAACGTGTTGCAAGCAAACAGTAACAATATACACTTTTCTTTTCTTAAATTTAAAACAAAAACCAAGACAAAAACCATAAAAATTAAAAGTTTAAAATAACATTGCAATCAAATTTATAATAGTAAAAAATTGTTTTAATAAAGACATTTATCGAATCTTTCTCTTTCAATATTAATATTAAAATAAGTATAAATAAAATAATTTTAATCAACATTCATATTAAAAAAATTAAAAATAAAATGATTGGATTCGATACTGCATGTAGTAGACAATAGCTAATAAGTAGTTGGAGTGTAATATAATTTTGTAAAAACACTAGAATCAGTTAGATTAGCATTTATAAGGCGCGATCATGCGATGGCTATAAAGTATGGTGGGACCGCCACCCTCAAAAGAGATTAAAAATACAAAGGGATTCCTGCATATTATAAAATGTTATACCTACTCGTATGTACCGACAATAATACTAAACTCGCTACGAGTATTCATGCCTCTCGACTCCTCCTATACACAACCGATACCTAACACCTACCTACATACATACATACGATCCTAACTAAGGGTTGTACCCACCAATATCAATGCCCTCCATACTGAATTCATTACTGCGGGTACCTACTTAAATAAAGAAGATTTAACTACAAATTTATAATTGCATTTATCTCGATCATCAATGCCAAAATGAGTTGTGTTTTTATAAGAAAAGCAAAAAGGTACCTATATAATATTTACATACATATGTTTCCCATGCCTTTGATTCACATTATCTATGAAAGCAAACTAAATGCTTCAGAATTTCTCATATTTAATGCCTTATGAATTTTAGAAAATAGTATTTTTATCAAAGCCGTGGAGCATCCGGCAAAGAATTGGTCTCTCAGTTTTATCCGCAAGTTTTTCGAGTGTCCTGTAAAAGGGAGGTGTTCGAAAATAAAGACAATTTACATCTCAAACTCAGTGATGAGGTTTGCCACCCATCCTGAATCACTTAATTTTTAGTTGGCATAGAGAAAAGGGCTTGCATTTCAATTACATACAGCCGGTCTGCTGGCTACCCCACTTGTAGTATATGCCGTGATAGTGTAGTTGTAGTTTTTATCATCACGTGAAAACTTACTCTTTTCCTCAATTCTATTTTTTAACAATATTTCCATATTCTTGTAAACGCAGACTATCTTCTTCATTCGGGGAACGTTTTGAGAACCAATGAGCAGTGACAAATAAATTGATTATAAAATAAAAATTATTTTTCCAAACTTTCCAACTGTGAAACCGTGACAAAAATGATAAATAAAAACACGATTAAATTAGATATCTATTAGTTTACTCCCTAACACCGCACGTGTCAATATTGGGCAATAAAAAAATGTGAAATCATTCAATGTTAGAATATTAACATTTATACACGAATCTATTATGTTGATAATTATGTACTATATATAAGATCGCTGGGTGATAATAATGTTAAAGAATGGATTATGTATAAAAAAATAATAGATAATAACATATTATTGTTAAATATTATTATGGTGGATTCACACTTCTCTACTCATCCCATTGTGAACCCTTTCATTCAGTCAGCAGGTGCGTACATAAATCATAATAATATTTATTATTAATGATCCTGTATATATATGTATATTGTATTGTATTCACCACATAATAAGGAGATTGAGTCGATTCAAACAGAACAAGTGTTGAAAAAATGTGTTGACAGATATTTTTAGGCGTTTAAAATGTGATTAGATAATGGTAGTTTTTTAAAGAAAACAGTTTCAAAGCTCCTCCAGTTAGAGACGAGCTGAATGCGCCACGACGCTCTGGAAATGTTCTGGAAAAAATCATCTATCAATATCTATACTACCACGACATTTCTCAAAAATCATCTATCAATATCTATACTACCACGACATTTCTCAAAAATCATCTATCAATATCTATACTACCACGACATTTCTCAAAAATCATCTATCAATATCTATACTACCACGACATTTCTCAAAAATTAGGTAACCAGTCAACTAACTGCATGCAGTGAACATATCGACTGTCCAGTTTCATACCTCGTCACGGAGTCACAAATCGTATTTTTTTTAAATTTTGAGGAAATACTTATAATATTATGATTAAAAAACAGAACAGAAAGTAAAGTACACAATGTTTAATCGCACTGTTAAAGACATACGTTGTCTTTATTCCGTTCAACAGTTAAATAATTCGAAATATTTATTTGTGGAATTGAAAATTAGTACATTATTTTTTTGTTTGTTGGTAGAATTGATAAACAAGGCTTTGATTGTGTAATACTACTTGTGGTAATACTACCAATTACCTATATCAAAATTTTCGCAGTTTTCGTCTTGTTGAATCATGGAACTAGACAGTTAGTATAGAATAGTAAATCAAGAGGATTTATTTATCGTTCTATCAAACTACCGTAACGACATATAATATGCTTTGATATCCATGTTATAGGAACAATTTTCGTGAAACATTATTTTATAGGCTTTCGGAAACCCAATGAATGGAAAAAAATGCAAGTTTTTGGTAAACTAACTTAATTCTCAAGAAATATATCTGTTTGGCTGATTGACTTATCATTTATCTTACGTCCATTTATATTAAATTTTATATTGTTTTGTTAAATAATGATGATGAGTATATATAATGAGTTACAATCCATTGGATTGGTCTGCAACGAGTTTTGACTTATTTCTCCACTCCTCCCTATTCTCAGCTAGTCTCTTCAACTCCATATATGAGCCACAGCTCATGTCCCTCTTCAGTTGGTCCATATAGGCGTCTCTCGGTCGACCTCTGCCATTTGTGCCTTCGGTCCTACCCTCTGCGATTGCGATGAGCAGTCCTGGGTGCCTGATGTTGTGGCCAATCCAATTAGATGATGAGTAAAATGGATAAATAAATAAATGATTTTTGTGAGGAAATACTGTACAAGAAACTGATGAACTCAAGGCAACAAAGATCTTACAAGAAAACTATGGTAAAATATATTATGCCTAAGTATAAAGATAAATACATATGTGGATAGTTTTACAAATATTGTTCAAATTGTATATTCTAACATACATACACAATCTACCCACATATATAATTATCCAAACAATTTGTGGGAACATGATCCATAAGACTGTTATAATACATAATATTATATTTTAATATTATTATGATTTTTGACAAATTGTTCCCCATATAAGAAAGATCAAATAAGTTGATAAATATCTCGTATATTGTTTAAGTATAATATAGAAAGCTTCGAGCCATAATAAGATAAGTCATCGTACAGTAATGAGATTGAGATAACTTTGAAGAGGAGTGAGCCGCGTAAAATATTACATATCTTCAATCTTCACTTTATTGTTTTGTAACTTATTTTTCTCGTAATAATTTCCAAGTATGTAGGTAATGTTTTATTTTAATAGGTGTACGGTACCTACTTACGTAATATTATTACTTTGTACGTGTTTTATGAAAAACGTAATTAGGATGGTACGTGATACTTTGTTGGGTTGTAATAAAAAAAAGTTTCATTCTAAAAAGGGAAAACTCCCACAATAACTTCTGAAAATAAATAAATACACAATAATGAAAAATAATAAAATGAGTGTGTTATGTATGTTTATTTTAATGGGATTTCACCCATATGTAATACTTTTATTTAATTTAATTTTTTTTTGTATTGTAGTAGGTAAATCGAAACTTACTTTCAAATTGATAATCTCGCCCATTGTGCAAAATATTTGTATTTACCATGCTCTAATCTCATTATTTTTGTTTAAATATTTTGTACAATAAAGTTTATTATTATTATTGTTATTATTATAATAAATAAATTAAATATTGTCCCGACGCGATGGCCCAGCCTAAAAGATAAAAATATTTGATTCATTCTTTTACATTGAAACTTGGGACACTTTTCTATTAATTCGTGTGGCTGTACAATTAAGTTTGCATTCATTTGATGCCAACGGTAAATTTAAACTATAAAAAATATTATTATCTGTGCTTTTTTAAAATGTGACGGAGAAATTTTCATGGAGTCTCCGGTGAGGAACAAATCTTCAACTCTTTTCTGCAAGTTTTCATATTTCCTGCCAAAGGCAACATCCCGAATAAGTTATTTAACATCTTCAATTCAGGGATGAGATATGCCACTCATTCTGAGTCTCTTAACTCTTATTGCCACTTGCCACGGAATTTTTTTTCTTTTTTTTTTTAAAAAGATATATCTGGTTTTTTTTTGTTACAAACCAAAATACAACCTTATACACCTTTCACAGTAAGCTACTAAAAGCTTGTGTCGTGAAAGGGAAGTTTGCCGGTACCTGGTATCGAACCTACATGTTTATTAAATAGTTGTGTAAGTTGACGTAATTTTTTTATTAATTAGACACGCTGTCTACCTTGCAAATATAATTAAAACAATTAACCCCATGTTTCGGATACAAAAGGATGCATTTTACAATATGCACTTGTATGAAATAAATAAACTATATTATATTGTATATTTATTCTAAAATATATTATTTCCTCTACGTTTAGGTATTAATATTCGTGTTTAACAGTAATAACGACGTACCTATCTACGTGCATATTATATATATACTTTGGTACTATCCCCTTTCATTATTCATAATAATATCATATTAGAGTAATACATGCAGTGATGGAACACTCTTAGTGAAAGACTTAAACATATTTTAGATAAGGCTATAAAAGGGGACACATTTGAATACAGATTATTAATTAATCATTGATATATTATACTCTCAACTTATTACTAGGTTACATATTACTAGGTTAATATGTTGATGGTAGAGTCTCGGATTTTCGATGGAGAAATCCAAATGTTCGATTCCAACCACTGTCGACCTACTCCTCATTCACGCATAACTCTTACTATCAGGGTCTCTGGAGTGCTTTTGTAATTGGGAGACTGTCTAAAAAAAAGAAGCCCAGTTGCGTATTCACGTTGCAGGATGGTACCTCTGCAAACACATTCTGTTGCGTCTAGAATAAGAAAAACAGCGGAAAAAGATAATAAGAAAAGTGACGAATTTGACAGGTTCAAAACTATAGAAATGGGATGTGCTATAAATTTATTCTGTATGCTTATACACACTTATGTTGCACCATATCTCTAAACATCTTGTATAAGGATACAGGATATTGGATGGGCTCATTCTGTCTTATCGGTTTGATTAAAATAAATAGTCTTTATAAAATGTGCTTATTGTTACTTTTGAAATGTTAGTACCTACGTATTTATTTATTTATTTATTGACCATTAATTTGACAGCATCCACTGCCTTTTGCAGATACACATAAGAAAAATCTATGGACAAATTTATGTTAAATTTACTCAAACAATCAAATCAATTTTTTTACACGATTTGTCCTATCACTGTCACTGTTCTATCTCTGTAGGAATTACCTTATATTATTAATATGCTGTGTTCATAAACAAAATTGAATTCATAAAGGGCATTTTATAAAGAGGTATTAACATTATCAGCTGTAGGTGAGTACTTACATGTATCAGCACAATACATACAAGTATTCCTACATACAAATTACAATAACCAATCAATCTTCTTAACCCTTTCCGCAAAAGGTGCACTAGTAAAGTTATCGTAATTAATTAAATTGAATAAACTAATAATTCAAGAGTTTTTGTGTTTATACTGTGGAAATCCATTTGTAATTTTAAATTAAAGTAAAAAAAAAATATAATTAAACAATGTTTAATTTCCACTGAATAGATACTTAATCATGTTTTTTTAAAATTCAATTTAATTATAAATTAATTATTTATGAGTTTTGAGGGTATGTTGGATATATTCTAAATCCTGATTCTAGATCCTGAAAAAACATCGAGACAAAAAAGTTATTTTATTCCTGAGCATCGGTTCAATTATGTATCTTCTTCTATCAGTGCCGTATCAGGTCCCCCCGACGTTGGCGATCACACTGGAGAATGCCTCTCTGTCTCGCGTTGTCCGGACCAGCTCTTCTATCCATGTTATTCCGGTCCATTGCCGTATATTCCGCAGCCACGACATCTGCCTCCTTCCTACTTCACGACGTCCCTAAATCTTGCCTTCTATTATCAACTGCAGAAGTCGATATTTATCCCCTCGCAGGATGTGGCCCAAATATGAGACTTTACGAACCTTAATATGATGCATACTAAATTTTATTCAACAGAATAAAATTTTTGACACATTACATAAGAAATATAATGAAAATTGATTTTATTCAGTATCTACATTTGCGCACTAGCAATGAATGCCTTCTGTTCAAGAATGACTAGGCACAATAAATAATACATCCATACATAAATACAAACACAGACATACACACAATAATATGAACTCCTTACAATGATACAGACACTGATCGTAACAATAATTCCATTCTTTCAATTCAATCAGCAGTGATCAGCAGTCAATACTCAATATGTACTGACTGCTATTATACAAATTATTAATAAACCGACAATGCTTTAAGAGAATATAAGCACCATACACTTAATTATATGCAACTACTCAAATATGCAAGAACTGTTGAGTTGAAAGCGAAATAATAACATGTGATAAACACTCAGGTTTTTCTCTTTATGCCATAAAAAATAATATGAAATTCAATTTATTTATTTCTCCTCTAGGCATCTATATATTTATGAAATATTTATACAAACAACAATATGTAATTTTATATAAGATCAATATATACCCTCACGCCGTGTCCCAGGTGGGGTGGGCAGAGAGAACGGAACGCCATATAGATCTATCCTTACATACTTCTTTCGCTTCCTGTACATTCATCTAGTTTCTCATACATGCACGCCGATTTCTCTTTACTCAACACCCGGCCGTCCTTATGAATTTGATCTTCGTGATTAAGCCAAGTGGTTCTTGGATGTCTGCGCTTCCTCACATGTATATTAAAATATCCGATGAAGAATCCCGATGAAAATATTATATTAAAATACCCGATGAAAAATATATCTCTATGGCTACTCAAATTTCGTAACGCATTACGTGAAATAATTTGAAAATGTTGTTTGTAACATCGATAAACTTAATTGTTTTCAGATTATTTGTTGTATATATGAATTATTTATTCTCATCTGATCCGAATCATCTATCTAAAAAATTGAGTCATGAGGCGTTCGTCGTAGTGGAAATTTAGTGTTGCATTTTATCTAGACTATGTTCATTGCAAACTTTGTTGTATACTCTGTAGATTGGAGTAGTAAGATATTTAGATAAAAATTTTGAACAAATATATGCAAAATATCAGTAGATCGTCTTTAAAACCTCCAAAAAAGCTATTAATAAAATAATATGCTTTTGCATATAATCTGACCTTTAGTAATCACTAATGTACCTAGTTTGTAAATACATATAATAATTGTTATGTACTTACTTATATGTAGATACATCTCTGTAGATATATCTTATACCTATATCGTTATTGAGTATGAAAGTTTAATGTGTACCTATTTGTAGTTGTATTATATTGTGTGTACTGAGTGAGTGTGTATGTATGGCGTGCTTTGTTAATCGGTCGGTGTTTGTGAGCGCGGATAGGTACGGATGATTCGTGTAGTTAATATGACTAAAGCGCTAAAAAGGCGTACTGAATACATAATATTACACGCCCAACATTTCTTTCAAATATATCTCCGAATACGCGAATTCAATCGAAAAATCTTTAAAGTATTCACGTACTCCTTGAACAGTTAAAAGGTATAATATTTTTGATTTAATTTTGTAATTTTTGTAATGGAGTTTAGTTTGGAGAGTAAAAATAAAATTTAGACAAAATACTAAAATTAAAATAGATAAAAAAATAGGTAAGTTTCGTTTTCTAGTTTTATTTGAAAGTAATATTATATCATTATAACATATCCCACAAGTGGGGTAGCCATCAGCGGACGAACTGGAAGTTTTAGGTAAATTCTTATTCTGTTTGATTTATCGTAAAAAAATATCTACTATTTTAATTTGCAAAGTAAACCTCTACAGCATGTATGAAAATATGTGATACAGTCACTTACATACATTGAAAACGTGTTAAAAATGAAGTACATAGGTAGGTATAACGATTCGTAAAGAATTGTATAATGGTTTCAATTCCACTATTATTTCGTCATGGTATTTCCCAAAGTTTGGAGTAGCTAGTAGTATCCTAATTGTAAGCAATGAACAGAGGAGTATAAACTGATATAATAATTATATATTATGGCAAAAACCGTACATATTCCAAAATCGTGAATGTGTAAGGCTGTGTTGGAGCTTGGGCATGTGTATGTTGTTAGTCGCTAGGATAAAAGGCCCAATATCCTCGTGATCTGGTACGCCCTATTTCTCCTTCACCATTCCTCATCAACTTACTATTATATTATACAATACAACCTACCAATACCTATATTGTATAATAATTCCTCTTGTCTTTTATTGTTTTTCTCCGAGTCTCACAGATAATCATCTACTCACTATTATATTACCAACACAGTACATACACAATTCTACTATAAGAACAACCAAGTAACATATACTAAATATTCACCTATAACTTCATATTGTTTTGTGTATTATATAGCATTGTCTACATGTTTCTATCATCACACTATAGTGAAAATGCAAGGCATTGCTAGGTGTAAATATTATATTATGATTGTTAGCCTAGCTCTGATTGTATCAAGCCCAGATTTACAAACGAAATGTCTGTGGATCGAATCTAATCCGCTTTTACGATACAAGATATTGTTTAGTGGGAGGAGTTTACTCTTTTTTTCTTCTAACTTGACAACTAGATACCTACTTAAATGTTATACTTATTTCTAGTGACTAAAAATCTTGTAAGTTTTAGCCTCTAAAACAGGGGTGCTCAAACAGTCGATCGCGATCGACTGGTCGATCGCGAGAGGTTTTTAAGACGATCGCGAGCATATTTCAAAAGGTTTTCTAAATATATTTTTTACAATTATTATTGTAACTTAATAGGTATTTATTAATTTAGTAACGAACATTTAATGTTCAATTATCTGATAGAATAATCGATGTTAATTTAAGATTTAACATATATTATTTGGAATTCGAGGGAGATTCTATTTAATTCCAAATAACAAACGCGTTTCAACCTGCGCGCGAGAACTTCGCCGTTCGGGCTGTTTCCCTTCCACGCCGCCTGCGATATGCTTGGCGTACAGTCGTCTCGTCCTCTCGTCGGGTCAGTCCGCAGTCGTATTCATAACGTTGCAAAGTTGTGTCGCGTGTTGTGTTTATACGTGAACTAATAAAATTAATAGTGGCTTAAACGCGACAGTGAACCTGAGTAACTTTAACTTGTAAGAATACATACCAAATAATTAAAAAATGAGCGCGGTAAAAAAAAGAAAATTATATCTTTTCAACGACGATTGGGAGGAAGAGTTCTTGTTTACAATGATAAAAGATAAGTGTATCTGCCTAATTTGTCGTGCTTCAGTTGCACTGCCTAAACGTGGGAACTTAGAAAGACATTACAAAACCGTGCATGCAAAATATGAAAATGATTTTCCACCAAAGAGTGAGTTAAGAAAACGCAAAGTTCAAGATCTGAAAAATGGTTTGAAGACAGAGCAAGCGATGTTCACTAAACCAGTTCATCAATCAAAAGCTGCAACTATCGCATCGTTTCAAATTAGTCATATACTGGCGAAAAATAAAAAACCGTTTGAAGATGGGGCAGTGGTAAAAGAAGCATTTCTCGAAGCTGGAAAAACGTTGTTTGCAAACTTTAAAAATAAAGCAGAGATCATGTCTGCTATCAAAGAACTCCAGTTGTCTCGTCCGACTGTTACTAGGAGAATTGAAATTATAGGCAAAGATATGGAACAAAAATTAAAAAATGATATCATGGAATGCAGATATTTTTCATTACAATTTGACGAGTCCACCGATATGACTGATACTGCCCAATTGTGTGTTTTTGTTCGGATGGTATTTTCTGATATGAAAAATAAAGAAGAATTTTTAACGATTATTTCCCTGCTAGGAACTACTCGTGGTAAAGATGTTTACGATTCATTTATAAATTTTGTAAAAAACTACCAGCTGCCATTAAATAAACTCGTATCCATTACAACAGATGGGGCACCAAGTATGACTGGGAAAACGAATGGATATTTATTGCATTTTGTCGAGCTAATAATAATTTTCCATCGTTTTTCACATTTCATTGTATTATTCATCAGCAAGTTCTATTTTCCAAAATATTAAATATGAAAGAGGTTATGGACACAGCCTTGAAGATAGTAAATTCAATACGAGCTCGAAGTTTACAACGACGTCTCTTTAAAATACAATTAAAAAGTAGTGAATCCGAGCACACTGATTTACTTCTCCATACAGATGTAAGGTGGTTGAGCCGTGGTAAATTTTTGGAAAGGTTTCAAGAACTACTACCGGAAATCATAGCTTTTCTAAATGAAAGAGGTGATAGCACTGAAATGCTAAGAAACGAAAAATGGCTCTGTAATTTGGCATTTTTGACGGATGTAACAAGTCATCTAAATTCACTTAATTTGGAGCTACAAGGAAAGCAAGGATCACCTCACAGACAAATTATGATATTTCAATTTATGAGAGCGAAATTAAAAATATACTGTGCGAGTTTGAAAGGCGTTTTTCCGATTTAGACAATTTAACTAATATTATAATTTTCATGTGCTATCCATTTTCTTGTGAGGATGTTGAAAAAACTGCTTCTGAAATTTCGAACACGTTCAATTTGGACATAATTTCTATTGAAAATGAGGTCTTGAAAATTATGGCAGATATACCTCTAAAAGCCAGAGCCACAGATAATAAATTTTGGACTTGTTTACCGGAAGAAAAATATCCATGTTTGAAACAAATAGCGCTTCAGTTAACAGCAATATTTGGGTCAACTTATTTGTGTGAGTCTGCGTTTTCCGAAATGAAAATAATTAAATCTAAATATCGTAATCGGCTCAGTGACGAACATCTTAATTCATGCTTGCGTTTGGCACTTAGTAATTATGTGCCATCCTATGAAAAATGTGCAGATAACATGCAGTGCCATTCGTCAACATCTAAATAACATTAATAACAAAATTAATAATATTATGACAGCTTGTATAGCGCCGTTCAGTGCAGTGCACTTCAAGGGCTCTGTACATACAATATTAAAATATCACCGAGTATAGGTTCGTCATAAAATATAAAAATTAATCAATGTCAATCCGTTTTCCAGTTCGTCAATAAAATTTAAAAAATAACAATAGTAACAGTTGCGTCAAAGTCGTCCCTGTCGTGATCCTACGTCGATGATGTATATATTTGTAATTACCTAATAAGATATAAATAATTTATAAATTTTGTCTTTTATTTTTACCTAGTCGATCGCTTGCCACCTAATAATTTTATGGTCGATCGTCGATGGTTCAAGTCTGAGCACCCCTGCTCTAAAACAACATATCTCAATATCACGTGCGAAGAATAATCGTCATTGTGGACAATTTGCTAAGACTTGGCTATGTATACTTCGTAGTACATATACCTATTCATATTTTTCCTAAAAATAAAAATCTAATACGTACACAAAAAAAGTAAAAAAAAGATCAAACATGTTTTTATTTGAATTATTGATAAACTCAATCATTTGATGACCAGTGATGTTTTCAAATAAAATAACAAATGATGCTTGATCCATTTTGAAGCGAAATAATGCCATTTTGCCAACCGATAGAATGATGTATAAAGATACATATTTTTTTCGTATTTCTTTGTAAAGATATTAGGAACAAACAATCAGACTGAAATAACGATTTTATTAAATAAAAGCTGAACATAATTTCTCATCTATATTTGTCGGCAATCATCTTTGTAATATTAACCTGCCACTTCCTTCAATGTTTATCAGTTGGAAATTAATACCCTAGGTAGATACATAGAGTCTCTAATTCCTCTCTAGTCTTCTAGTTAATATTATTAATTTTGTTATTATTATACATACATAGTTTATTACCGATGTGCTTTCTTTACTCTATCTATTTATCCATAACATTGCTATAATTGTTAAAGTAAAAATATGGATCTCGATACTTTATTTTAGGTGTGATATTTTCCATTAAAAATGAGTCAAAAGGATGCATTTAGATACTTAAAATTACACCTTTAAAATGTTCAACTATTTAAGAATTTCAAGAATTGACTGATTTTCGAATAAAAATTCTTGGTATTAACAAATAATATTTATCGACATTTTGTTTGAATTTAAGTATTCGCTGGAAATAAGTGAGAAAGTCTTTACCAATAAATTTTATTTGTTTTGGACAATTTGTCTAACTAAATATCTATTTAATTCTTTATGGTATATCCCACAAGTGGGGTATCCAACAGACTAACTGCATATAAAACAGTTCAAATTATAATTGACATAAATTAAAACATGTCAAAAACAGAGTCAATTTTAATCTTATGAAAATCTTAAATCCTATGCTATATCTTGATGATGATGATTATGGATGATTTTGTTTTGACGCCGTTTAACAGTCCCTAGACCGTCTCAAGGGCGCCTATTATTTTTATTTAACTATTATGAAATTTAGAAAACACTTATACCATCACGGCATACACCTCAAGTAGAGAAGCCAGCGACATGCAACTAATAGCATGTAACAAACACACAGCTTTTCTTCTCTGTGCCATAAAATATAAGATATCCAAAACCTTAAATCACATTCATATACAAAAAAAATTGCCAAACAAATGCTTTAAGGCAATTATCGAACAACATGTTTATAGCATAACAACTTCAATAATATATTTGAGAAATGAATAACGAAACATTTATATGACTATAAACCAAATAATATAACATCCTAATGATATACAAATTTACACCATTCACAATTTATCATCATTCATCAATAAAACGAACATTTACATGAGTGTATTAATTAAATATAATAAATGTTCAATCATTATTTTATTATGAGTTATAAATGTAAATAGGTTACATAATACTTACATTAATTACATTTATAAGGATGAAACAATTTGAAAATATATATTTCAATAAATTATCAAATGTAAACGGTAGTTTTAATAATATAAGAAGAAAATATAAGGACGCGTTTATATCAAGTGTTTATGGTGCTATTTAGTTAACATACTTTTTAAAGTTAGATAAATAGAACAGAAGCAGAAATATCATTCATTCATAAAAACGATATTCTCATAAAATTTGCAATGTGTCTGTGAGTCCTCCTACTTAAATTTTACTCAAAAATCAAGTAAGTTTAAAGCGTATATCTTTAGACTAAAGTTTTGCATATTTTTGTATACTAACAATAGAACCATTTCATTACGCAAATACATACAAATATATGGGAAACAATTTCATGATATATAAAAAGAAGAGTAGAATATTAACAAATATTTATAGATAAAGGAAATACAACTATGGACCACTGCATTAAATCGTAAATGAAACAATAATTTGTAGAGTGTTATTAAAAACTTATATTGTACTGAAACTGGTTGACCAGTTCATAATTGCATGAAAACGCAGTTCAATAATTCAACGATCCTTATTGAAGCATATAAGAAATCTTACTTGTATTAAGTATCTTATTTTCTTCACGTATATTTGAGGTAGGTGTAAACCTTGCATTCATAAAAATTACTGAAGGTGAAAAGGAAAGATTGTAAAATTAGATTAGTAAATTATTATTTATCCTTTTATTATAGAAATTTAATGGTGTTTGGCAGGAGGACTGCAAGTTAGTTAGATAGATAGATAGGATTAAAAAAAAGATCCCACCTGCAGTGTTTATATTATTATTAAATTCATTAAGTTGTATGTATATACATACTGCAATATATAATATATTCTAAAGTAGGTGTATAATAATAATAATAATTCCTTTCAGCGCCGCGGTTAAGTTTTTGTATCCGTATGCATTGTACATAACATTATTGTATTATACTTCCAAACCACCGCGTATATTATTCTAATATAATATGACAGAACTGTATTAGAGATCTTTTATTTTGATCTTCGCATCATTTTACATATTTGAATTTATTAGATATATTTTTATAAAATAGTCTCAGAGTAAACTTACTGAAAATGAAATTGCTTGTTTTATATTTTCAGGTGCTTTGACTGCAAAATCTCCATTTAAGAAGTTAGTAGTCTAGGTAAAATAGTTTGTAGAATGTAGATATACCTATATCTCGGGAATGATATATATCTAAGATCGCGGGAATGACGTGGAACATGTTTTTTTCTGGGATCACATTGGCCACAAGCTGTAATGAACCCAGTTAAGTCCATATTATGTCCAACAATGCCCATATTATGTGCAACAATGGACTTAAAGTTACAAAATTTATTGAAATGAAATAGACTTTATAGCATTTTCGTTCACATTTTATAAAATGTACATAGTAAAATATGTTGAAAATAAATATTGAGATGTTAGATAAAGAAATTCGATGATAAAAAGCTGAAACCAGAAAAAACAAAACAAATTCAAATTTTGTGGACAAATTTATTGATAACAGCATTTTAAAAATTTAAAGAAAAATATGCCACAGGTATGGAAATATGGAAATTAATAAAATTTCGCTTCCTCTTAATCTGTATCTGTCTTTTTCGGCCAGATGAATTAGCAATCCCTTACACCTCTGATGGCTCGAGGCCGGCACGAAGGTGCTAATAGTCGGGCCCTAATCACACCCAGAGCCCCGGCCCCGCCACACCGGGCTCTAAGTGGCCAACTACAAATATTTGATGAGGGCTGTTATTTTGGACCCGGGACCGACAAAACCATGATAATGATTAAACATAAAACAACCAGTCCACAAAAATAATGTGCAAAATGCATTTTAAGGTATTTGGTAGTAGAGACTATTTTAGTAAATTATTGAGTTTGTGGGTTAGTTTTGTACTGATCATCACCCCTCAATTCAAGGATAACATATCTACCTAGTATTATAATTAACCAACAATTGGAACTAAATTACTCTGTAACAAACATAATAATAACATCTAATTTATCGACTGGATGCTAAGTATTAATAATATTACAAAGTATAGACAGATTAATAACAAATAATATTTTCAATGTTTTGTTGGGTACCACTTAGCACACATCACTAAACTTATATGATGGTGAGTGAAAAAGTGAATAAAATTCATCATATACATGCGACTTTTAAAGAATACAACAATATAATTAGGACTAAAAATAGCAATATTCCTACTTAGTATTATTATGATGGTTTAACAATTTTTGACACTATTGTACTTTGTATTGTATAGTTTTTATTTAAAAAAAATACTACTGAAACATTCAATATTTTTTTTAGGATTTGGAAGCTACTTATGCATATGTATTTGAATCGGTGGTGCTTATGATCATACATAATTATCTAAACTTATTGTCAAATAGTAAAAAAGCAACATTGTAGAGTCTTTGAGATGTAGTGTGACCCATGATATACTATCAAATCGACACGGAGAGAACAACTTACATAATATTATGTTTAGATGCTTATTAGTTTACTGTCTACTACAGTTCTAGGATGTGCCGCAAAAGTACCTTTTGATAGAAAGACTATCTAATTATGAAAAGACAATATAAAATACCAATATATTTTTATAATTTAAATTATTAGGTAGCTACTTGAAAATTGTTTTATAACATCTGTCTTTTTTTAGTTTTTGGAAAAAAACTTTTCACACATTTTTCTCAATCTGCGGCAAGAAATATTTCAAAGGCAGAATAAAGGTTTCAATAATCACTGAAAATAGATTATGTTCATCTCACCCTGCTGATACTTAACAATATTAAGAATTGGTTAAAGTTTTCTAATGTAATTGTCTATTTTTATAAAAAAAAAATATAGTTTTATTGCCCGTCAATATTATTTACATATATTTATATTATATACCTTAATTTAAATGAAGACATTAAAATGTTTTATAAGAATAAGTTTCACACAGTTTCCACACGTTATACTGCTATTATTTACAGATAGTACTGGTAAGTAATAATTACACAGGTAAATATCCTGTATTTTATGTGAGTAGGTATATCTGTTAGTCGTAGAGAAACTAAAATATATCGAATTTTGGTCAAAGGTCTTTATTATCCATGGTATAATTAATTTTAAATGACAATGTTCTCACTAATTTATTAGCACTTCTTACGGTTACAATCATTTGTTAACTTTATTCAGGGAAAAATGGTTTATTTCTAGCTGATTCTTATATGTTTGTTAATGTTATAATTGAAATCCGACCCTCCGCACAAGCATATTTAGTTGCTTATGGAGGGAGAATTTTTTCTGTGTGTTATATTGTTTTATTACTGTAATATCAATGTATACCTACTGTGTAGGTATTTATGAATAAAATAAATATATTTAAAGAAAAAAAAAATGTTTATTATGTCAATTTAATTTTTTATTTTATTTTTTAATGACTGTTTGTGTCATTGGAATATAAATAAAATAAAATAAACGTAATGTTGAGTTCTTTTTGATGACGTAATCCATGTTAAAAATGTGTTATATTTTGTGATTGCAATACATCAAAAAAATATCTCAAATGTTTGTTAAAGCAAAATCATTCCTCTCTCATTTCTGGCATCGCACTCAATACACGAATGATGCTGCCATTATCAATATCCATGGGTATATCAAACCAACAGTATTCCAGCACAAAATAATAAACTGTATTTATTATAGCAACTGTAGAATTAATTTTCATATTTGTTTTTAATTTGTCACTGTTGTACTTGTTGATGTTATGTTTATGCATTTCGACATGTAATAGGCTTATGTCGTGCATTTTCTAAAATAAAATATAAACCTAAATACCCTAAATGAAAATAATATTTTCAGAATATTTTCTCCATATCATTAAAATAATCAACACATTATTGTACATACGCAAAATTATGTCACTGAAACTATTATGTGAAAATTTTAACAAAATAGAAAAATACTTTAATTTAAATATGTCACAATTATTTGGTTATAAAAATTTTGATCAGCCATACTGAAAAGTGTTGTTTTTGACATAGCGTAGTTTCGCTCTGACATTTAGATATCTACTCACGTAATATCTTAATGCCATAATCTGCAAATAATGTTTAATGACCATTAAAGGGATATGCGTCTAATTAACAAAACCACAAGTAAAAGCCTGGAGGAGTATTGTGTAAGTATGTATATTGTATAATGTATATATAGTCGCATAATGCTTGTAATTAAATAAAAATAAAATAAGTAAACCTTTGTAAGTAATGATTTCTTCAAATACAGCCTCTGAAACCTAAAACCCAACCCCTCCTGTCTCCCCTTCTTTATTCTGGTTATTATTCTTGATATTTTTGTCATATAATTAATTTTAATATTTATGTCGTAACTTTTTGAGAATGTTCTTTTGTCGTAACTTTTTGAGAAATTGAAAAATTGTAGACATCGTATTCAAAATATTTAATATAAAAGTATTTCTTGATAAAACTATTTGTAATCAATGTACAACGATGAATGAATGAATATTTCATACAGATTAATGAATGAAATGCAGGAACATATATTAGAGTAAGGCTATCATTTAAACGATCAGCATAATATTGATGTTATGTTCAGCAGAAAAATGTATTCTGCCGACAAATATATCATGTTGATATGCTACTTATGTCCAGCAAGAATATTATATTTCTATTGCAAATAATATGATATTGTAAAACTTTAAATTTAATCGACCAACAAAATTATTATTTGACCAGCATAATAATTATTTGTCCAGCAAAATGACCAGCAAACCGTGAGCTAATTTTAATTAAACTTGTGAAAACTAAATTTTTAATCTTGTTCAAACAATAAATCTTTGTATGTAGCATTTTTTTATGTGTTTTTATGTGTAGAATCTGAATGGACGACTCTAGCGTTTTTCGACATTTCAGTTAGATATTTCGTTAATACAGTAAAGCGGAAACTGGAATTATTTTCGTAGTCATCATTAATTTGGTAAGAAATCACAAAAAATCATGTGAATC
The DNA here is from genome assembly GCA_947579605.1 of Athripsodes cinereus. Taxonomy (NCBI): domain Eukaryota; kingdom Metazoa; phylum Arthropoda; class Insecta; order Trichoptera; family Leptoceridae; genus Athripsodes; species Athripsodes cinereus. The sequence continues at coordinate 22,124,317 of OX388311.1, forward strand.
TGAAGGTAAATCAGTATGTGAAAAATATTGTTTATATAATATTTTCTACCGGTCTAATAATAATTCTGCTGCTCAAATAATAATTCTGCTGCTCAAATAACAATTCTGCTGGTCAATTAATTATTTTGTTGAGCGATTATTTATTAAGCTGTTAAAATTTGTTACTTTGCCGATATAACTAAGTTTGTTTGTAAAACAAAAATTGCGCTTATTTTTTATTTATTGCCGATGAAAACATTGTTTGCTGCGCAAATGACTTAAATGCTGATTTTTTTTTGCCGAACGAATGGATTAATAGCCGATCAAATAATTAGTTCCCTTAGAGTAATTGGGGCTTGATGATAATATAACTATAAGTAGTGAGTTACAATCCATTGGATTGGTCTGCAATGAGTTTGGATTTTCTTCTCCATTCCTCTCTTTTTTCAGCTACCTAGTCTTTTTAGTTCTGCCATACTTTATGTCCTACTTTAGTTGGTCCATACAGGTGTCACATAGACAGCCTCTACTATTTCTGCCTTCGGTCCTGCCTTCCGCGATGGTGATGAGCAGTTAGCTCGTTATTGGCTGATTCTTTCAAGGAGTTGCCTTTTTTCGCCTACCCTGATTAACATCTCTGTATGTATGTGTATGTAATGTATGTGTCTGTATAAGTGTATGTAATGTAACTAATAGAAATAAATGAGACAGGCTTAGGACTTATGTTTATTCTTGTCGTTAACAATCGAATAGGCTAGTGCATTAGGTAGTCCTACGTACAGCAAATATGAAATCTTCCAGTAATTCTATCACGGTGTTTCCCGCAAGTGAGGTAGCCTATAGACTTACTGCACATAATAAATTATCTGTTTCGTTGTGTGTTATAAATGTCCAATAATATTACCGAATATATTATCGTGTTGACTGGTAGATTATTATTTGTAAGTTATTATAATATTGTATAAAAGAAGGGTGAATGTAATTTTTATTGGAAATTTTACTTCAGAATAGCCTCCAGCTTCGACAGATGCATCGTTAAAACCAGGACCGCAAGGAATCGACATTTTTTAACCATCATAAACGGTGAATATTGTATGAAAAATAATACCTGAATTTTTCAGTACAACATCTTTATGAAAATACTACTTTTTACAATTAATCTTGGTACTAGGCAATGTATGCTTATATAACACATGAAACTACCATTTAAGGCTTAGAAAAGACAACGTCACCTTATTCGGTAGTGTCCCGTCCGGATCGTTTTATAATGTTAAACTTTACTTTATAAAATTAATTTCATCCATAAAAAAAATCCCGCTGAAAAACAAGTCTCCCGCTCTTTCCTGCTAGTTTTTGTGAGTGTCTTGTGAAAGGCAGATTTTCGTCAAAAACACAAATAAGATCTTTGAGATTTCCAATTCAACATTAAGCTATGTTACACCAATCATGAAGAAGAAGATGATTTGCATGTTTATAACAAACAGTTGATCCACCCATTCTGAATACAATTTTTTTTGGCATGACAAGGATAATTTGCATGTTTATTACATCTGGTTTGTCTGCTGGCTACGCTACTTGGGTGGTGTCACGTGATATTATTGATATACATAGACTGATAGCATTCACAAAATATTTATTTATTTGCTGAAAACATTTTGAAAACACAGACTTAATTATTATTTAAACACAGAATATAATTAGTGCCTACCTATAATTAAAGTTAACATGAGTTCAGCGTCTTATTTCTGGCAGGCTTATGTATGTAAAAAAAATTAGGCTCTCGGTCATTGTTCACTTTAAGAATACATTTTTTCTACGCGATTTTCTTTAGGAATCTTTCTTACCGTTTACACATCTAGTAATATTGGGTGGAAAGAAGTCTCTTACATGAAGAATAATGTTGTGCCAATTTTATATAATTTTCCTGGATTCCCAGCATTGAATACTTACATCTCATCATTTATCACATATAAGAACCTGGAAACAAACTACGAGGGTAGTAAAATCATGTCAAAAACTGATAAGACCGTGTGCATATATGCACTGTATCAAAATTAAGTTTTATAGTAATAAAAAACTTTTTTCTAGGAATAAGCATTAAGCTTAAAATAGTTAAAATGACTGCTCATATTCTTGTATTTGCAATAGATATTTTTACTAAAGCCCTCTCTGTAGTTGAATGATCAACAGTAGGTAAATATTTATCCTTATGTTTTACTTTTTGAAGAATCGTGTTTCCTTTGGTAAAGGTAATTTGTAAAATAATCACACACTCAGTGTTATTGTTGGTTTATTATAATTGAACTAAAGATTCGTCTCATTTTCTACAGAACACCGCTTTTTTCACACATTAAACATATTTGTAACGAATGTTTTAACAACTGCCCCCCTAGACAAACCGTCACTTGTCGATCGACTACAAACGAATTTACGACTATAACCGCAACAATAATGTATAAATATACGGTAAATGTAAGTAGTTTGTCGTAAATTCGTTTGTAGTCGATTGACAAATGCGTGCTTGTCTAGGGGGGCTGTACCTACGTTTTAAAACTTTCGTAACTTTATTTTTCACCAATCATTCTTAGAAACTTACCTGCTCATCAATATTTATCAGAATTATCCATTGAGATACTTTATATTTTTATGTAAGTAGGTACCTATTGAGGTAGACTTTTTCAACAACCACCAGTGCAAATCTAAATCTAAGCTATAGCTATAGAGTTATATATATTTTTCTATTGTGTTTTATATAGGTATATGGTTATTTGAATATTATGAAGTTCTATAAGTATTTAGGTACAATAATTTTGTCTATTATTATTAGCATTAAAATAAAGGAGAATTCAATTTTTTTTATGTGTTAAGAACATATTTTTTTAATTCACGGCCTGGGCCTTTTACACGTAAATATTAACATAATTTTCATAATGGACACAAACAGGATTACAATATGGGGACACGCAATATAATAAATAGACAATTAAACAAAAAACCACAAATGAATTAAAATAGGTACATGGGAAAACGATGGGAAATTTTGTTGATTTTATATGTCAACTTGATAATTTGAAACATTATTAATATAAGAGGCATTTACAATGTGTTTATTATCACTAAGTATATAAAATAAAGAAAGAAAACTCGTTTCTTTTAATCATAATTTGAAAGTTTCCAAAATTGTATCAATTTATTTATTCTTTACTGTTTGTATTCTTTACAGAGGCGTGATTTCTTTCAACTAACCCCAATTTATAAACAACTGACAGTTCAAATTTTTACAAAAATTTGCTACTATAAATATATATATAATGAGTTACAATCCATTGGATTGGTCTGCAACGAGTTTTGACTTATTTCTCCACTCCTCCCTATTCTCAGCCAGTCTCTTCAACTCCATATATGAGCCACAGCTCATGTCCCTCTTCAGTTGGTCCATATAGGCGTCTCTCGGTCGACCTCTGCCATTTGTGCCTTCGGTCCTGCCCTCTGCGATTGCGATGAGCAGTCCTGGGTGCCTGATGTTGTGGCCAATCCAATTAGCTCGTTGTTGGCAGATTCTTTTGAGGAGTTGCCTTTTTTCGCCAACCCTGGTTAACACTTCTTCGTTTTCGACGTGTTCCGACCAATGAATCTTCAGCATGCGTCTATAACACCACATTTCAAATGCCGCTAACCGTCCGCTTTCCCTCTTACTGATGGTCCACGTCTCGCATCCATATAGCAGAATGCTCCACACAAAGGCTTTAGTGAGATTCTTCCTCACGCTTAGATCAATATTAGGGGATTCTAATATTTTGGATTTTTTGTTAAAGGCAATTCGTGCCTGGTTTATTCTGCTCACAATTTCTGATTTGGAGCGTCCGTCCTGGTTTATTCTGCTGCCCAAGTACACGAATTCTCTTACTTGTTTGATGCTCACTCCATTTATGGCAATGTTCGCAGTCGCTTCCTCCCTTCCAACGACCATACATTTTGTTTTATCTTTATTTATTTTCATGTTGTACTTTGACAACAGTATACTTTCCATTTTTCCTAAGGCTTCGTTCAGCTCCATCTCGGAGTCTGCGAGCAGTGCTATGTCGTCAGCATATCTAATCATGTCAGCCGGGCTTAATTGTAGGATTTGAATACAAATAGAATTCAATACAACATCTAACATGTTATCTTTTATATGATGAACACGTTAAGTAATACTACTTACTATATGACGTAACTGTGTGTATATGAATTTAATAGGAGGGTCTTATTCAGAACATCCTGCTGTTGGTCACCTAATAATTAATACTTTCATACGAGACATCCTCACAGTTTAACGGAAGTCGGGAGTTCGATTAATGTTTAACAAAATATTTATTATACCCACGTAATTTAACTGTCCATCAAATTGATGTTGAATAAGAAGTTTAAATTAATTATTTTATATACCTTTTCTCACACTTTGAATAATTCAAACCAAAATATAATAACTTTTTTTTTAAAAAAAAAGATATATCTGGGTTTTTTCTGTTATAAACCCAAATACAACTTTATACACCTTTCACAATAAACTACTTAAAGCTTGTGTCGTGAAAGGGGAGTTAGCCGGCACCTGGGATCGAACCCCGGACCCCTTGTTCAAGAGGCCGAGACTCTACCTCCAGGCTACCGACGAACTCGCAAATGCAGTAAATGATAAGATATTTCCACATTCATTTGTATTTTTACCAAGTACTCGTATGATGTGTTTTTAACAACAATATTTTTCACATTTTTAATTTAATTTCTTTAGGATGTTGTCATAACTAAAATAAATGAAGAAATTCAAGTGTCATTCATATAAATACATTTATTAGTTTATTATTTCAAGTTAAGGTTTTACATAAATTATTTATTACAAACATATACAAATTTGAAAATAAAATAAAAAACAACAATCCATGAGTTTTCTAGAATTTCAAACAGAAGAGAAAAAAATATCAAAATTACACAAATATGCATTTATTGTTTTTTTTTCCATTTATTAATCATGATATTATTTTTATTTATATTGTCAAACATATATTTTAATCGGCAAACATGTATGAGAAACTGGATGAATGTGGAGGAAGCGAAAGAAGTTTGTAAGGATAGATCTATATATGGCGTTCCGTTCTCTCTGCCTACCCCTCCTGGGACACGGCGTGAGGGTAAAGATAGATAGATAGATAGATATTGTCATAAGTTCAGTGGCATATCACAATACACACACAAGCAAAGTAACACGCACACACACAAAATATCAAATATGTATATAGGAATGAGTCTATCGAATATGATGTCCATATCATAGTTACTAATAGACATAACTGGTTAGACAAAGTAGGTACCTCAGTATGTTGCTATATTATTTAATAATATTATATTATTATTATTATAACAATATGCCTACTGAACTGCCTACTACTTAATTAGTATGCAAATATACCAAACTAATAATACTATACAGGATGAAATATTTATTAATGAGGTTTCATCTCATTATGCTATTAACTCGTAACGCGCAATCATCGCTCGCTAGTGATTGCAAATTTTAAAAATCATCATCCAATTTGGTTTTCCGGAATAAGCTGCAGTTTGAGATAAAATTATGAGCTTGCATTACATCTTTTTGAAAAGATTTTAATAATTCTCACTATTAGAATTGCCTATTTTCATTTATTCGAAGTTGTGACGTCACATTTCGGTACGAATGAAGTAAACTCGAATTTAATATTTAGAATAAAATTTTAAGATGTGAGGTATTCTAAATAACCCTGAAAGGGATATCGAAAAGGTAAGTACATGAATTTAATAATAAAAATAATTATAAAAGATGAGGCACTATATTGTTTCAAATTTATGATGTATGGTTATGTGGGGTGTCAAATTTCAAGGTTTTAAAATGATAACGGGAAGAGGTTTTATGTACCTTCTTTTTTCCATATGATACCTTTTATTCTTAAATATGGTCGTGTGGGGTGTCAAACTTCAGATTTTATAATGGTAATAGGTTTTTGGTACTTTTTCCACGTAGGTACCTAATAATAATAAGTATAAAAGGTAAGGTTCTATATTGTAACATGTTTATGATAGAACCTTGTTATTATGTATACTTTCCTAGAGAAAAAAATGTTCATTTGGTTATTTTTGGCACGTGGATTAAATCCTAAAGGACGGCCGCGTGTTGAGTAAGAGAAATCGGCGAACACGTATGAGAAACTAAATGAATGTGGAGGAAGCGAAAGAAGTTAATAAGGCTAGATCTACATATATGGCGTTCCGTTTTCTCTGCCTACCCCTCCTGGGACATGGCGTGAGGGTATAGATATGTAGATATAGATAGAGATAGATCTACTATTTATTGGAAAAAGCTTTGGTCTAAAAAAAAGTTAAAGAATTTTCAATTACCGCAATAACTAATTTTTGTCCATCTTCACACTTTAGTTTCATCATACATAGATCCCGAAAAAAACGATTGTCCGGGAACAATCAATAATGTCACAAGTTTTTACGTAAGATGACCTATATATTAAAACGCAAAGCATACAGTGATAGTATCTACATTTATATATTATGCCTATTTATAGATTCATACGTCCTTAGCGATATAAAATGACAAGCGGTTTTCTCATTTCTGTACAAGATTGCAAGTGATAATGATGGAACATAAAGCAAAACCAAAATACACGCATACGAGTAGAGGTACTTCACACAAGATAGAAACATGAAATATATCGAATGCTTTAACTAGAAAGAGAAAAAATATCCAATAATTTATTAAAACATCTTTAGAAAGTCATCTATGAAGTGGTGAAAAATAAGATAACAGATATTTACAAGGATATTATTCCGCAACAGTGAATTCTTCATTCTACATTATCTGTTTCATTTTGAATCATTATTTTTCAATCGGTTAAAATGAGATGAATGATTGTTGGTGATGAATATTTCTGAGAAAAGATGATCAGGGCTGTGCAAAGATCATTTTCTGATAGTGCGGTTGTTTTTTTTAAGATTCGAATACGTGCATAAAGCCTACGGGTAATTTTAAGTCGGGTGACCATACGTTGAAATAAAAAAAATAGTTTAATGGTCTGTCTGTCATTCCATTTAATCCTCTTGAGAGAAGCATTGAAGACATAAATATTGCATAAAATATTCCCAGGAGGCAGTTTTGGCCGATCAGCCCTTCAGGCTGCCCACTAAGGCCAGCCTTTGAAGACAATAGTTTTGCTATAAATAGAATGCGCATAAATAGAAGTCCCCCGACTTCTGGCATATCCTGTTACTCTATCAAATATAGGAAAGGTATACTAAGTAAGAATACATGTCGACACAAAAAAAAACCTTACCGTAAAAAGGCTTCTTACTTACTTACTTTTCGGGTCCGGACTTCAGACCTTGCCACTCCAGTATGCAGCGACGTATATCGCCTTGTCATTCGCCATCATCAGGTCACTCACATTACATGCATTCCGCATCAAGGCTTCTTAAAACTTATCAAAGAATAACACATTTATGGATGATTTTAGAATCCACACTTTCCAGCCTTGGCTGGTGATTAATAATATTATTCAATTCAATTTGTTTAATATATAATTTTGTAATTTTTTCCAGAGGGATGGTCTCATTTTATGATAATTAAAAACTATGAAAATCTATGAGATATTCATAATATGTTATGTGCACTTCCGAAAAAAAATATTTGAAAAAATAATAAGTCTTTCCTTAATTGTAGCCACCGCATCGTTAATGGGTTTGGTCAAAGGATGTCGGGATTCTTTGCTTCACACCTTGAGTGTGGACCAGACGTTGCTTCGCAAACTTTTCTTAATTAATAAATAATTAATTAACAAAAGTGTGCTTGATATCGAAATAATATTTCATGCTATTCATGGTGATATCATGTTAATCTGATTGTGAAGAAAAAGAGTAGCGATCACAAGACTTAGTTAAACTTTTTTTGGAATTGTGACGTCACACCTTCGAATATTTTTTTTACCAGTGATGCTTGAAGTTGATCAATCACTCAAAAAGACGAAACAAAAACTAGTCATTGCTTCTCAGGTTACTCTGTTGAAACGTAAAATAATTAATATTCTGAATTGTCAAACATATTATGTAAACATTCAAATATTTGATCGTTTGTTCACACATTCATGTTATAATCATTAATTCATTGACATGTTTTGTTTAATATATAACTCATTGACACATTTTTTTATTTGATCATACTGTAAATTTGTGCATTTTTCCATTGTTAATATATTTATTGAATTGTAGATTTTTATGTTAGTTATTTCTAATCCTTTATAAATTTTATATTATTTTTTACGCCGCACGCCTGAATACAGGGCAACCTAGTGAGGCTGCTGCAACGTAATTTTATCCATATTGGTGATGTATTGTCTCTGGTTTTGCATGCATATTGATTGAATAAAGATAATTTTTTTATTATTATTTATTATTAAATTTCAAAAGTATGAGGAAAAATCTTTAGACGTAATGAACTAATTTGGAGAATTGAAATTCAAATGGAATTGTTCCGCTTCTAATATACCTAAGTATGTCATTATGATATATACGCGTCAAATAGAGACAGGAGAGAACGGCTTGTTTGTTCATTAGGTAAAATAAGTTGGTCAACTGACAACCACACTTGTGGAAGCTGTCTGATATCAAGGGTAGGTATATTCATATTTATTTTATTATTTATTATTATTTGGATGATTTGTAAAGCGCCGTTTTGTGAAAAAAATCCACCTCAAGGGCGCTCTTTACTAACTAAGGTTGTGCCTGGATTATTCCGTGAGATTTCTTGAATAGATAAGTCTTCAGTTGGTTCTTGAAACGAGATAAGTCCTGCGTTTCTCTGATCATTTGTGGAAGCCTGTTCCAGACTACAGGTGCAGATATTGCAAAAGCACGCTCCACGTACACTGGTTTCGATACAGTACTGGTCACCTCCAATTTAGTTGTAATATCTTGACAAGACCTAAGTGTTGTCTGTCTATGACTTAACGCCTGTCTACCGCAGAGTTCCATGATATATTCTGGGGCCATAGCATGATTATTTATTTATATTAAGATTATTTATTTTTACAATAATTACATTTTACAGATTGGGAATCTTTGTGGAATGTGGAGTGGAGATGTGATCAAGTGAATTTGTGTTGAAGAAAATAATAATATTGCCATTCTGTTTTATAATGGAGGCTTATTGAAGGTAAAATGCAATACACTGTGTTATTATAATATGGCAACACTAACTAGGTGTAGGTAGGTACCTACCTATCTATCTACACGTAAAACGTAGGCAGTGTTCGTTTAATATATTATAGAAATACCTTGACAACACTGACTTGACAGGAATATTTGAAAATGAATAGAACACACCTTTATTGTATAACTGCAATAATTTGCATACTCTTCTATGGAATCGAACAATGTTTGAAAATTTGTTTACTGTGGTGTTCTCACTTTGGCGAATATCGCCAGGCACCAAAATATCGCAAGCCATTTGAACCGTGTGAACAAAATGACAGCTAGTCTGAAACGATAAAAACCAGTAGAAACGATATCGTCTCGAGTTGACCACCTTCCAACATTTTCGGCCGATTGAACGATTCGCGCATGCGCAGATGTACGCGGCGTTCGTATCTATGGTAAAAACTTTATAACCTATAAATTTTATAATGTTTCCCGCTTCGTGACAGCTGTTATCTTTGTTGTTGGTTTGTGGCATTTGTTTCCTTAATTAAAAGGCGCGTTATAACCTCTACTATAACATTTTCGACTAAAAATAAACACTTCGCGATCTCCATCTCGACGCCATTTTGAAAACAGTGTCAAAATCAAAGCGCATCTGACAGATCGTTTCTATATCGGTGGACTGTGTGAACAGGTGTGACGATCAATGGGCGTACGGCGAATTTTGTTTTTTCGCCTGGCGTTATATTTTGGAATTCGCCTGGCGATATTCGCCAAATGTGAACACCCCATACCTAAATAGGTAGGTGCTAAGTGGAAGTGATGTTAAGTCGTTGAAATGAAAGAAGGTACGTTTAGAAGTATTTTATACAAGAATGCATGAGCCGCAATACGATTTTATACGCTACAAAAAGTTAAGCAAATTGACGTCACTATGATCTCATGTCGGTATTATTTTAGAACATTTAAATAACTTACAAGAAGCCGTAGTGACGATGAGAGGTTGGCAAAAAAAAATCATTTGATAACGTGACATAGTTTAGGAGCAAAATATTGTTTCTCACTCTTTTCCATAAGTTTTCGAGTGTCCTGTTAAAGGCATGTGTTTGAAAAGGTAAAAACTTTTACATCTTAAATCCAGCGATGAGATTTGCCACCCATCCTTAATGTTTTAAATTTTTTTGTTGGCATGTAGAGGACAGCTTGCATGTTTATTGCATGTGTCTGGTCTACTGGCTACATATGCCGTGATAGGATAGCATAGTTAATGATGATGCCCCCTCTATTGTTCTTGAAGTTCTTTTTCCAAAATTAAATAAATGTAAATGTCGGTAGTTACTATGACTCGAAACTGATTATTGAAAATTTAGAATGCTTTTAAAGAATTTGTGCAGAGCGCTTGATTCTATTTTAAAGGCATGTGTGACTTATTATTATTTAATTTATTTATACGTTTAATTTCATAGATAAATACATTCAACCAATATACAGAGGGCAAGTCTATCGCGAAGGCGCGATCTCTTCAACTTTTCCAATTATTAAAAAAATTGTGCATTAAATAAAAAAAAAACTTTCTTTTTAACAAGTCATTTCTGATTTGTATAAAATGTAACGGTAATTTTAAGTACTTAGGTATTCTTCCCTAAAACAAAAGGTATTCTATATTCAAAATAACATTGTATGTGAGTCGGACGCTAGAATAATCATTATTGTATATACAAAGTATGTATATAGCCCTCCTATAACCTCCTTCGAAATTCCCCATGTCATAAATTTAGATGCCTAGCGACATTTTTCCGGGAGAGTGCGCACAATAGATTACTATCTTCCAGCATCTCGTTCCAGGGAGCCTCCTGATTGGTCGTCGTTTCGGGACATAGGACACTGTTAACCAATAAGAGGCAAGCTTTCCCGCATCAAGGAATAATAATAATATTATAATATATACACACTCATTTAGACAGATAGAATGTTTAGCATTCGAAATTTGATTAAGGTGTGAAGAACAAAGGAACTTCTTATTTTAAATTATATACCTACTAACGGCAAATCGAATTAGTTTTTGTATTTATCTATCGAAAAATTTCAATGACAAGTGGTTCGATGTTCTATTTTCGAAACAATAAACATATTAAATTGTATTCTTCCCACTATTATACCCACATACAGTTTCGGGTTTAATTGTCAGATTGTGTATGTTTTCATTTAAAATAGTGCAAAAACTTAATAGGTACTTTATTTAACTGACCACATTTTTGTATAATATCAAAAAGCTTGAAGATCAGTTTTTGGTAGAGTACTTTTGAATTAAATGTTAATAACGGTAGTAAATCTTTACCCGAGTAATTGAAAATGCCCAGATTATAAACCAGAAGGTTAAGATAATTTTTATTCAATAAAAAAAAGTTTAAGCTAGCTAGAAAAATTACAACCCCAGAAAATAATCCGTTAGGTTCCAACCCACAAATTTCTCAGCATAGCCATGTTCATAACCATAAATATACTAAATTTGGGGTTTAAATATGAGAGGTGAACTCAGGAAAAAATAACTAGTTAAGTGAATGCAATCGACACTAATAGATACGAACTACAATAGTTTCAATCAAAGAATAAATAATTATACACGTAGTTGCTCTTTGGTTCCAATTGAATTCATTTGCTCTTAGGTTCCAATTGAGTTCGTCGGTAGCCTGGAGGTAGAGTCTCGGCCTCGTGAACATGGGGTCGGTGGTTCGATACCAGGTGCCGGCAAACTCCCCTTTCACGACACAAGCTTTTAGTAGCTTACTGTGAAAGGTGTATAAGGTTGTATTTGGGTTTATAACAAACAAAACCCAGATATATCTTTTTTAAAAAAAAAAAAAGCTTGTATATTATAAAATAAACAGTTTCATAGAAAATGAGAATAATGAACATTGCATTCATAATTAACTTTTGATTATTGGAACACATTTTAGACAAGGGCGCACTAAGGATTTATTCATAAAGGGGGGGGGTAGGCGGGGCAGTTCTGAGTCTAATTTAATCTCATTTTATTCAATATGATTGTCCTGGGTCTGGGTGTTACATGTAGGTATATGTGTTTAGTGCATTGCATATGTGTTTCGTCGTGTTAGTACCCATAATACAAGATTCATATCTTAATTTGGGACTAGCTCGGTCTGTGTGAATTGTCTATACATGTTATGTTATGTTATACATAAAAAAAACTTGGAGAAAAAACAGTTGAAATTTGAAATTCTGTTTTTAAACAGTGTGCCTATGTAAAGTCCAACTTCTAACGAGAGCACGAGGCAACTGTTCGCTTTGATGCAATTTCTTCACGTTTTTATTCTATTTTTGAACTTTTGTCTCTGTCCTGATTATATTTTTAGCTGTAGATACACACACCTATATTTTAAGATTTTTTTTTTGAGTAAATAAATCTGCGAAATTACTTCTGTAAAGATAAGTTGCTGTTTGATATTTTACGTGCAAATTTTATTTTTTCAGGTTGATTATACAGTTCATTAAATTACAACTTTTTTACATACCTACAAGCTCACAGATTTATTATAATTTAATTTTCATACATTTTATAAAAACTGATTCGTATTTAGTGAAGTAGTGTACTATAGATTCTAGCGCCCACATTTAGATCCGCGTTGTCATGTTATTAGCGGAGGTTTATGTTTGGTGTAGTACCCAGATGCACCCCTCGATAAGGCACGGTATTTTACAAACATATCATTATTGCTACATGTGCTTTCATGATTTATGGCAAACCCCTACAACCAAACATTACCTAGGTAGGTTTATTTATACATACTTGGCACCTAGAAACACAACAGTGGTGGGTCTAGACTTTTTACAAAAATTTGACTTATTTTTGTAAAAAGTCTAGACCCACCAAATAGATACCTACTGTTTACTAAAACTAAGTAGGTAGATACTGTTTAGTACAAAATCTTAAGGGGTGTCAATTCTAAATAAATACTCAGAGTTAATACTCAAAGAGAGTTCGTAGGTAGCCTGAAGGTAGTGTCAGCCTCATGCACATGAGGTACGCGGTTCGAACCTAGGTACCGAACTACCCTTCCACGACATAAGGTAAAAGGTAAACGTTTATAACAAAAACCCAGATAGGTACAACTATTTTATTAAAAAAAAAACAACACATATGCTCTTATTAGTACCTACATTTTAATAATATTTGCTACCATTTTTTCATTCTTTGCTTATAATTTAAATCTATAGGCAAGCAATATGAACCTATCTACATTTTTGCATAAAAGAATTGTTATTTGCGAGACACATCACTGCTACCTGACACATACTTTCTTGTATATTTTGCTATTTTTAGGTCTGGGCAATGGGTGTACGTACCTACCTATATCATAACATTATGTCTTTGTGAAATGGTGCATTCACACTAGACAAAAATGAAACGATGTATATTTTATATTATATCCGGAAAATCTACGTGTCTCCTAGATTTAATTCTTCAGTAATGCTGAAAACAAACTAAAAATCTTTTATACAAGAATAATAACGGAAAACTAAAAAACAAAACTAATTACCTATAGTATTTTCTGATATAACTCGCAAAGAAGACTTACAAGACGTGTTTAATTACAATTTCACGTGTTTAATTACAATTTCACGTGTTTAATTACAATTTTTTGAAGAAAAACAAAAGAAATATTCATAGGTGTTTCCTGATTATTCAAATATTCATATAATTTTTGGGAAGAGGGAAATGGGAAGGGAATGAATGAATTCAGGGAAACCAAATGTAAACCGTTTTATCGGTAGCGTCGAAAGGTTAGATATACCTACGTAGGTTTATACAATAATATCGAAACATGCTCATTTCTATGTATTAGTGTTTTATGGGTCAGCCATACATTATAACTCTAATCTACTCAATTTCAGTAAAAATACATATTTGCCTTCCATTCTGTTGTGTATTTTTTGATAGCAAATATTTGACCATTGGTTTTATACCGCAACTATAATACTCGTAGTATAGGTAAAATAGTATTTTAATAGTAATTTAAGGGGATTCTATTTTCTGATAGGCGGAACTTACAGGGTTTTAAAATCGGTTTATGTGGAAACCTATCATTTTAGATTGTATCTACGTAAATATTAGGCAACTACAATAATAATATGTTATACCTACCTACATTTATGATAGGTATTATTTAAGTTACTAGGTATTATAAATATGCAGATATTTATACACATATAACACAGACATATATTATGTTTTGTTTTTGAAACTTTTATAAGTTTGTATTTAGCGTCACTAGAGGGAATTTTAAGGAAACACATTTTTAGCATTATCAGTAATACGTAGAAATATTTTCAGCATAATGGGTATATGAACATATATAAGTTTAATATCCTTGGTGGAAGTTCATAGTAATAAGTTATTAATGAAACAAGATATTTATAGTTATTCCAACATTGACTTTATTAACATGCGAGCCGGCTTTCAAGAGCTTCCTCCCTCATCTCGTCAAGTCACTTTACTCTTGCTGACGATGAGAGCGGAAATCTCTTGAAAGACGGCTCGCAAATTAATAAGGCCAATAGTGGAATAACTAGGTATATATTATCTCGTTTCATTAATAGCTTATTATGTAGATACATTTTGAACATAATAATATGTGGGTAGATTTTTGGCATAATTGGTATATTAAAATTAAAAAGTTTATCTTTGAAATAATTTGACATTCTTAATACATAAACATTTAAATACATTTTACATTTTTTGTACCTTCAAAATTGAGCATTGCTTGTGTACATGAATATATATTTTTATGTGCCCATTTCAGAATAAGAGAACTTGATTTCAGAATTACATTTTTCTTGAATATAAGTACACAAAATAATGTTCCTCCGAAGCGTTTATTCTAAAAATCAAAATCCTTAATCAATACTCTATAAAATCTAAATACGATTCAGAAAGGATTTAAGGTAGGTACTACTTACACCTACCAACCTAAAACTGTGAAAAGTTGTACAGAATCAACTTACATTGTTGGTCGGTGTGGCGCAGAGGCAATGCTCTTGCCTTTGAATCACGAGGTTCCGGGTTTGATTCACAGCCAGAGCAAAATGAAGAATGACCATTTTCGAATTGTCCAGTGTCTGGGTGTTACACGTATATGTGTTTAGTGCATTGTATATATGTGTATCGTCGCGTTAGTATTCATAATATAAGATTCAATCTTAGTTTGGGACTAGCTCGATCTCTGTGAATTGTCTTTGCATGTTATAGTTATTATTATTATTTTTTATTCCGGATAAGTATAAAAACTAGTTAAACATAAATAAATGGAAAATATATCATATATTATCTCCAAAGACGAGATGCAAATGTTACTATAATTATGAATTTATTTATTATTTACTATATACATATTATTCTTCGCACGGAACAGTTTAATTATTTTTTTCCTAGCCGCGTACATTGTTTCAAAATAAACAACAATAATAACAAAAGAAAAAATAATAATGTAACATTTTAAAATCGTTTTAAATGGTAATTACAGATTTAATTCGAGTCACAGTTAAATTAAACAACACCCCAAAAGTAGCAGACTTAAATAACATGTTACAAAATATAATTATTATTATGGTAGGTAGTTCATTTGTTTTTTAAAAAATAATAATATCTAATTAATGTGAGTTAATTGCAGCTCCTTGGTTCTGTAATCTGTAATCACACCAGCCAACCTGCTACATCTAGGAAAATTTGTTTGAAATTAGTGCCTAAACTCAGGGAATTATCACATATTTTTATATTTCAAATTTATTTCTTCACTAAAGGTTTTAATGGGTAACTATCTTATGAAAAATACACCCATTCCTTCAAATATTATTATATCATTTAGATATTTACTTTAAAAATGATTCACGATATCCGTATTTTATTTTATTTTACAAATTTCTACATCATGATTAATAAATAAAAACATCTTAACCTCACTCGTAGTTTTTTCTGATCTGAAGATATCTATATTTATAGATAAGATTTTAATCAAATTATTGTTTTAATTTTTAACATACAAACAAATTGAATTATACTTCATAGCACGAGTTCTGATCAATTTTGAAGGAAAGATCTATTTGTATTTAAAAAAAAAACGCAATTTATACACCTATATCATAATATAATATAGGATCTATATCAGAGAGAACGGAACGCCATATTTCGACATATTATTTCTTTCGATTACTGCACATTTTTACAATAACTCATACACGCACGCCGATTTCTCATACTCAACACGCAGCTCTCCATTAGAATAGGATTCACGTGGCTAAGTTACGAAGTTTTCAGACGTCGAATCAAAAATATCTTGGTTAAAAAAATTGATTGCTAAAACAATAATAACTACTGCATTACTATAACATTTACCGAGCAAGTCATTGAGTACCTGTAGGAACATTATACGCATTATGACTGTTATCTACGTTAAAAAAAGTAACTACCGACAAAAATATTAATGCTTGAATATAGGTTAAAAATATAATTTGAAACATAATCAACGCCAACCATAAAATTATAAAAGGCTATGATACAATTTGTTATTTGAAGTACGAAAACCCTAATTTTGTAATCATTCGCAGTGTGCTACCAATCAAAGGCAGAACACATTAATATAAATGAAACACATTTAAATAAATTCATATTCGTGTAAAATATTTGTTCTGCCACTGTAGATACGCATTAACGGTTTTTATTATACTTAATTTTATTTATTTATCTGTAAATATTAGTCGGAATAATTGCAGAGCATGACTGCAATAAAAAAATTACATGGAAATTAATGATTGTTACGGAAAGAATTTTTCGACATTTTCAGTAAAGTTTCTTATTTCAAAGTTCTATTTGTGTTCCCCTGAAGGAATTTAACTTAACAACATTAAAAAACAGCAAGTAAATAGAAATGTACCTATATCGTTGTATCTTTCAGCCTGCCCCCATCTACTAATGAATACAGGTCTTCCGCATCTCTTTTCGTCTTGTCCGATTACTTACATATAAGCCGCCTGCAATCAATCGACATCAGAATTTATATTCATTGAAATTCTATGAATGGTGTGAAAATACTACATAATTATGAATAGCGACTACAAAATTTTTGACTGAGTTCCTTCAACCTTCTTCATTTTACTATATTTTAAATTCACTCAATTTATCATTTATTTTAAAATCTCATTTAGGCGTTAATCTGTTTATTTTGTAAAATTAAATCATTCCTCGCTTTTGCACTGATTTTTATTGTAAATATTAGGTGCTTACCTACATTATAATAATTATATTACCTTCACTAAGGTGATTCTTGGGATGTATTTAAAGAAGTGAATGTATCAGCTAATTATTGCACAGAAAAATATGACAAGAGACAAAATGTACCTATTGACAGTGCGATAATTAGTAAAGGTATGTTTATATAGAGGTGTAAATTGTCAAAATAGGTTACAATAGAAATAAATTTAGCTTCACAATGGCATATAAATACTATTAAAAGTCAATAAGAATGATTAGAACCAACTATTTACTCAACTTCGATATAAAAGAAAAAATAAATCAACAATCCACACACGATTAGCGAACGTTTTAATGTCGCCGTAAATCAAATAAGTATTAAGTGAGAATTAATATTATTTGTCGTTGTCGTGTTGTAAAAAAAAACTCGTTCAAAGTTGTCTCATTAAATAACTATCAACACAAAATAATAATAACAATATCTACATCATTTTTATAATAATTCAAGTGGTTTGTCTGTGCCGAGAAGTTGTATAAATATATACTTAAATAACAACACAGTATTATAATACCTCTCGACTTGGCAATCAAATATGTGATCGAGTCTGTAAGATAAAGAGGAACGGAGCTATACGCGAGACAAAGTCAGAGGTAACGTGATCAGAAAAGAGAGATAGATTTATTTGAGATTAAATGGTTGTGATAGAGATGGTTGTTATGGATGTGCAGAGGTGAGGAGGTGGGAGACCGACGATCATAAAGGTGTATAAATGGGATTAATAACCAGGTAACCGATTGTGAAGCGGCCGCCTTTGTATTTGAGAAAAATATTGGATGTAAAACTGTGAAGATATATTCTTTAATTGATTTTTGTCATGTTATAGATAGACGTTTTGTGAATAAATGATATGTTGCGGGTCTTGAATGATTATTTGTATCAAATGTTGAATATAGAGCAAAAGTTTATTACATTGCCAGTATCAAGAAGAATCGAAAAGAAAATTCAGCAGGGACCTGCTGGACATCCATGAAGTAAGACCGAAGGCGGTGAACTGTCTGTCAGCGCTGGAGCCAAGACTTTAGAGTACTTGAGAGGATACCTACGACGCAGCCCACACGGGTGAAAATTTAAATATCTACACACCAAGCCACATGAAAAGTTAAACAAGTAGTTACACCAAATATTATTGATTACTAGCGGATTTAAGACAGAATCAACCTACTTTTTTTGTATGTTGTATTTATTACGACCTTTCTATTGTATTAATGTTTTCCTTCTTGTTGTATTATTGTAATGTTAATGAACCCAAGTGTTCTGTAAAGGACCTCCGAGAGTGTTGAAGAATAAAGAATGCTGTCATATTCAGGAACAAGCTGAAAATATTGCTGTTCGGGAAAAGTCACGGCACCCTTGAGATGGTCACGGATCATTAAACGGCGCAAATACAAACTGTCCATATTAATACACGGGAATGAAGTTCTGTCAATTAAAGGCTCTATTATCATAGAAATGAAAACTGTAATAAGTTTTAAATGGTATTTAAAATACCCCATTATTTTATGGTTTTGACATTTGATGGGTATACTATTTTTGTTGAAATATTTTGAAAACATAATAATAAAAAAACATAAAAAATATATACAACGAAACAAAGTTGAAGTACCTCCCGACGAAGGAGCGAAATAAGCTCGGGTATAAAATGATAGGTGTTGGGAACATGTGTTATAGCGGCACCTCTTTACCGACACTCCGAGTGTCTATTAGACCCGGGCCCCGGGGCGCTGGGCTGTGGGCCGTGGGCTCTTTGGGCAATGGGCTCGACACCAAATCTCTCGCGGCTCTACTAATATAATAACATCTAATATGATATGATATTATAAAAACACAACACATTTTTATTATTAGTATTATTTGTTGCCTGCTATTATTAATAATGATAAACATACACGGATTCATCTGCCATCTTATTATATTATGAATAGGTATACACACATACAACACATATTATACCTCCTCTTTAATACACAACCTTTTATTCAATCTATCAAAATTGTGATTAGATTTTGTAAGGTATTACATAGACTCACATAGTTAGGTATATATGTGGTCATTTCTATAAATGAAATAAGATGCTTGAAGACATGACGATAGTCTTAGACTTTCCATAAGAAGATCATAGATTCGAATTTTCTCGCCGCCTTAGCATTGATAATGTTACAAACGGAAAGACACTTTTTTTGATAAAATTTATTAGATTTAATCAACACAATGTGATTCAGTTAGGAATGGTCTCTACTTTTTTGCAAAGACCGCAGGTTTTTGTAGAGTGCGAGGTGCAAAGAATTGTTTGTATCACATGTTTATACCTCCCACTAACCAGTAGAATACATGATCCTGAGACAACCATTTCAACACAATTAACAGATAAGTTATATAGATTGTTCCAAACACCTCAGATTGATTACCTCGTGCAGTTGCAAAACGACGAAAATGAAAGAAAAAATACGAAAAATTTATTGAGAATTTCACCCCTGCATTGTTACAATTCATACGGGAAGTATAGAGTATTATAACAGATATCTTATATAGGATATATGTACGTTATAACAGTTAGTGTATTATCCTGATATAACTAGATGTTGTTAATAGTCTCCACGATCTTGTGTACCTACTGTAGTGTTGTGTTATTACATGAAAAAATATTTATTTTGATGGAATAAACCTTCTATCGCACAATGTCGGGATAGGCAATATTATGTACTCGATATAGGCGCATTGAGGTTTAAGACATATTCAGAAATCCCTATGCAATTTACTTAGTTAAAAAAAGTTTTTCTTCTATCTACTACTACTACTATACCATCACGGCATATCCCAGAAGTGGGGTAGCCAGCAGATCAGCTGCATGTAAGAAACATGCAAACTGTCCTCTTCGTGCCAATATAAAATCAAGACATTCAGGATGGGTGGCAAACCTCAACGCTGAATTAAGATGTAAAATGTCTTAATTTTTTCGAACACCTGCCTTTAACAGGACACTCGAAAACTTACGGAGAAGAGTGGGAGACCAATTCCTTACCGGGTGCTCCACGGTATGTTTTTTTTCTTCTATCACATTTACATTTTCTTGATTGAGTAGAGAGAGAACGAGTTACAGAACATTGAAATAAATGCATGATGTACCTACTTAGAATAATAAATTTTGTATTTTTTCGAATTTTGAAACAGAATGAACATGCTCGAATCTACATGTAATAAACACGCAAGTCGCTGTCTCAGTCCCAATAAAATTTAAAACGTTCGGGATGGGTTGGGAATTTTGAGGCGGATGGGATGGGACTTTATTGCTGAACTGAAGACGTTAAATGCCTTAAAACGGGATTTTTTACGAATACCTGCCTTTTAAATGACACTCCAAAACTTACAATTAAGACTGGGAGAGCTTTTCTTTAATAGGGGCTCCTCGGGACAATAATATCAGCCTGCAGTATAGGTAAGTATACCTAGGAGTATTTATATATCTATAATATACCTTGCCTTGTTTTATGCTGGCAAAGGTGGGTATTGTGATTATAACAACAGTAATTTATATCTCTTTAGTCTTTTATTAATACTAATTTTAACACCGACAATCGCAGACTTGTTGTGGATCTGCTATACATCTCTACATAGTACGAGTATCTTTTATTACTATAGAATCTTCTTTTTTGTACCTAACTTACTATTTAAGGCTTCATGCAAATATTTTGTTTCATATATAAATTTAACACATGAGGATTTGTGAAACCTTCGATATGCCACCCGTTATCATGGAACCAAACCCACCTCCCATCTGGGGAACTACAAAATAAGGTGGCGCTATCTTTCTAAGCATTAAATAATAATTTTAGAACACTAAAAATATATACCTAACAATAATATTTTTTGTTTTAATACTTATTATTTTTCAATCTCATAACGTCCATTCTTTAACATTAGGTAGTCTTTCAAATCAATTTTTTTTAGACCATATCTATTTCGAAGTTTTAATGATACAAACAAAATGCTTCACTAAAATGAGCATTTTGACCCAAACATAAACTTAACATAAACATAAAAACATAAAGTTTTTATTACGTGCTTTGTGAAAATCTGTGTGCTCTAAAAAGTGTTTTCAAGCGTCACGTAAAAGGTAGGTAGTCAGAAAATATCACGAATAAAGAATTGGACATCTTCAATAATTCAGTCAAGATATAATAATATATATGCTATCTATTCTGACATGTTTATAACGTGCGGCGGTTGAACTACTGGCTGTTTTATTTGTGGGAGATGCCGTGATTGTCTAAATATTCATTGTACTTGAGATAAAAAAAAAAGTTGTCGTATATCTGTATTGAGGTAGATAGGACCATAAATATCTCCAATCCATTATTAATTTTTCTTTTTTAACAAGCAGCGTCATAATACATAATATTATCTCGGTGTTTATTATATGAGCGCAATTGAATTTAATATCCACAACAATACATACATACATACGTACTCAATACATTCTATAGTGTAGGCACCTATTTAGATAATATGTATTACTAGTATGTAGTACAGAAAGCTCGTTATGATTTTAATTTAAAAAGATGTTCAAAACTAATGAGGATTATTAAAGAAAACATTTGAACTCGTACCTATAGATATACTTATTTTGTACCTACCTAATATCACATTAAACATGGGAAAGTAGTGATGTACGTAGTAATGAAGAGAATTAGATGTATGTACAATTGTACATATATGCCTAGATGTGGTCATATTTTGTTTATTAAATAACTTTTTTTATTTTATAACTTTGCTCACATGCTTCGTGTGCTGAACTTACTGTCTTGTTATTAATAATGGAATTATAAATACTTTTACATCAACATCTAAAGACTTTTGCCGTAAATATATAATAATTAATCAAAGTAAATAGTTTTAGAACGTTAACAATATAAGACTTGATTAAATAATTTAAAAAATACACAGAGGTAAAGATCTTTCAACAAAGTTGATGAGCAATAAAGGAATGCAAATTTGTTCATTAGAGAATTACGAATATAGATTTTTGAGGGCAACATTAGCATAATATGTTCTGCGAATTGCAACAAATTAAAATAAATATTTTTATTGGAAAAACCATACCTACATATTTTATCATTATGTCACAATGTATATGGGATATTCAAATTGACCAACTAAAAATGTTGGTATGTAGGTACTTACGATTTTTGACATCAGTAAAATAATTTAATATGTCATTAGCTCTACAAATATGCACATATGTATCGTGTGGATCTCATTGATCTATTGTGTTAACATGTTACATCAATGGTGGATCTACCGATTTATTTTTTATTTAGGAAAATAGAGTATTCGTTAAAATTGATTAATTATTTTATTATTCACCTACCATACCCATTTTTAAAAAGATCTCTTTAAAAGTCAATTACATTCTGAAAAGACTGAACCCTTCATAGTACATAAAACTAATTAGAAATAAATCTTAATCATAATTATTTCATACTGGCTTTAAATTATAATTATACGCACTAAGAAAATATACAACAAATCAAAGTTATTTTTTCTTTAAATAAGTATTAATCATATACTTTTCTTTTTGTATGTAGAAGATAATGAGGTAAAAAAGTTTACAACTTATTACGTCAGTGTGACTCCACGGGGAGTGAAATCTTCAATACTTCAGAAGTAAATTAAAAAGAGGCACATAATTCAATGTATTATTTTACATTACTTCTTCTAATATCCAATATATTTAGTACATAATGGGATCAAATTACGTCAAAATAATTTGATGAACTATCAATCATACAATCATTATGTCGTTCGTAAATAAACAGAGGTCTATTCCCGATGGCGTTTTAGTTTAGAATCGTATCCTAGAAACTTCACTATGACGCTTTTGAAAATAGACTTAATAACTTTAAAATTACCAAATATTATACATACAGAATGTGCAGCTATGCGATTCCTCGAAAACGAGTAAGACTGGAGGGTTTGGGTGTGGTCAAAATTTACAGTCTTATAAATATACTACCTTAAAAACGTCAAATAATATTTTTGAAAGTAGACTTTCTAGTCGTATAAGATACATAAGAGGCTAGATAATTATGTAAGATCGCGTTGAGAGCAACCCTACAGAACATACTTGATAGATACTCAATTTATTACATAGGTATAACACTTCATTTTAATATTAAGAGTAAGTATATTAAGTACAAAGGATAATCGTATTGTTAATATGAAAGTGGTAATCGTTGTTGTTAAGTCAATGCATTATAATAATATGTACATTGCTACAGAAGGGTTTCAATATAAAGTATATATTTAAGTAGTAATATCCTCAAGTATTCACAAAAAAAAAAATTAGTTGTGGCCTTCTAACCATGGTTTAGAAGAATAGATTTAACCCTGATTACGCGAATTCTTTACTCACAAAATAATTGCTTCTGTTCCATATTGAACCGAAAATTAAGCTTTCCGTCTACCTAGTACTTACTTATGAATATAAATTTGTTCCATTACGTCACTTTCAAAGTTTTTCAACGGTAGTTGTTGATTACAGTTGGTTTATGATCAGGCTTCGTCAAAAACAATCGTCAGTGGAATCGCCTACCGGTGCCATTGAGAGAAAATCAGACTGTCACCAGTTTCAGAAGCAAATTGAAAACTGCACTCTTCACCGGCGCCCTTGAGACGGTCTAGGAACTGTTAAACGGTGTCAAAACAAAATCATCTAGAATCTTCATCATCATCATCATCAGCAAAAACAGTTCATATCTTTTTTGATTTCTAAAAATGTATGTAAATATGCTTATTTTATGAATTATTGCTTTCTTTGTATGACTTTATTTTCGTTTTTTTTGGGTTAGCTGGAAGAGATTGCCCCTTGCGATAAATTCACCCTTTGTATATTGATAATAAGTATCTTATTTTTATGCATTTTTTATAAAATTGTAGGCATTGTAATCAATGTACAGTAAAGAATGAATAAATAAATAAATTATTACTTTGCAAATATTTCAAACATGCAGTTAAATAAAATAAATTTCAAGTTATTCAAAATCATATAACTTATGAACCAGCAAATATATCAACATTTGAAAAAGGAAATGTAACCAAACACCAAAAAAAAAATGTCTTGAAGCAATGTTGTAACAACGTTAATCTCTGTTTCTGAGTAACGTAATAGGAATAATAGTTATTTAGTAAATATGAGAATGGGATAGTATAATGGTATAAATCTGATTATTATTATAGTTATTAATGAATGTGTAAATAATAACAATAAAGGTATTGAACATACACACACACATAAAGAGATATTGCGCTTCATTATTATCACACAATGAGACATTAATCATTTTAATATCTTGTTAATAATATTATCACATTCATGCAGTCTTATTGGAACATAATTAAGTATAGTTTAATATAATATGCACCAACTTTTAACTTTTTAAATCTACATTTTTTTGTTGTTATCTGTGGCAACTAATGTCTAAAACATTAGATATTCTTTGAATTTTGTTGGTTTTTATTTTGTAAAACTCGATATTAATCAAATGAATAATATATATTATTATATGGTTTTACACGTTCTTTATTTAAAGTGACTCGAGTTTCGACATGTATCTAATGTCTTTTTCCATATATGTAATATGTCGAAACTCGAGTCACTTTAAATAAGGTACGTGTAAAACCATATAATAATATTTTATTTATTTGATTAGATATTCGATTGAATTTTACGAAATTTTTAGGACTTAAGAAATTATGAAATAAGCCGTGGAGCACCCGGTAAAGAATTGGTCTTGTCCTTAAGTTTAAAAAGCAGGTGTTCGGAAAATGAAGACATTTAACATCGATGTTTTCTATTTACATTTACAGCGATGAGGTCTGCCTTCCATCCTGAATGTCTTAATTTTTTTGTTGGCACAGAGGAGACGGCTTGCTGTTTATAACGTGCAGCTGGTTTGCTGACTACCCCACTTGTGGGATCTGCTGTGATGGTGTAGTAGTAGTAGTAGTATTTATGAAAGGTTCTTATTTAATTAAGCCCAAAATATTTTGTAATTTCATGCAATTGAAAAATGAATGCGCTTACGTAATTTTTATTCAAATGGTTATAAAAACATTCTTCTTTTTCTTCTCGTACCGTATCAGGTCCCCCCGGCGTTGGCAATCACTCTGGCGAAGGCTTCTGTATCTTGCGCGACCCGGAACAGCTCCCCCACATGATGGCTCATCCCGGTCCAGTCTAAAAAAACATACGAGTGAGTTATATCTTCTGGGAATACGTATTAAGATATTTTGAATATAATTTTGAGTAGGTACCTACATGGCATTAAAAACGACATTTTCTTTAAAAATAATTCCGCTTTAACCAGCAACAGATGGCAGATGTAGAATATTAAAAAAAGTGTAAAAAGTTAGATTCACATTATCATTCAAATTTGACGTTTCGAGATCATTACATCCCCATCCTCTATCCCGTTAACATTAATTCACACAACCAACCATCAAAATGTCATAAGGCGAGCATTTGATTCCCAAAATGTGTTATTTATATTACACTTAACACTTTTTTGTCGAAGTTAACTAAACCAGTAAATAAAAAAAATGGAATTAATTTTGACACTGGATGCTTATTCGTGTCAATATTTTTTATTATGCCTTCTTAATTTTCACAGTATCCCTGCTAATTAATAGTCTGATTATAGACTCGTGTAAGTATAACAATGATATTATTTTCACCCTCATATTATTATTAATTTGTTTTTAGTGTTGGGATGAATCCGAGCGTCTATTTGGATCTTTTATTTTTTTAATACTGTCTGTTCTGTAACATCCGATTAACATTAGTATTTTACACATCTTTTTTTATGAAACTCACACACAACATATGTTTTATAAATTAAATTCTTTATTCATAGAACACTATATTTCAGTTCATCTTTTACAATTTTTGTTATAACTTGTCAAATTCAATCAATGATAATTTCTTACTAGCGTCCAGCAAAACAAAAAAACTTAATATTATTACTCAATCACATTTTCCAAAGTTTTCCACGTGAACAATAAATTTATTTGTGCTTATAAATTAGCACCAGGTACGAGTATGTAAGTTTGTAAAGTTTATGATAGTAATCAATAATATATAGTAAGTTAAATTGAAAGCTTTAGGTTCGATAGTTTTCTCTATAAATTTAGTGCTTGACTATCAAAGGGACATAAATAAAATGATACTAGTTGTAACTAAGTATATAAAATTCAATGCTCAGTGCTAGTTTATACCTAGGTATTAAATATTTTCTCATATTATTAATATCATAAGCTCACGTTTTAAAACATTTAACATCTCCGACTCAGCGATGAGCTATGACACCCATTCTTAACTTTTATTGGCACAGACAGAATGACTTGTATGTTCATTACAAGCAGTTGGTCTGCTGGCTTCCACACTTGAGGGAGAGGCTGTGATGGAATAGATTGATAGATATAGATGGATAGATATTAAACTAATTTCAGATTTATAAATATGGTTTCGTTCCTAGCCCAGTTAAGGACTTGGTGTGAAAATATAAATGGATTTTTAAGGCTTTAAAATAATTTTATTTGGTAAAATATTGGGATCTGCCAACTGTTTAATATTTCATATAACAATCTGGAGTTCATCCTCAAGAGCTTTCCCTATCAGACATGTCGATTGGAGAATCATGTTTACACAATGTAACATTGTGCAAAATCTAATCAGAAGAAGTGAGACAGGTGTCCCAGCAATTACGAATTGGCTCTAGGCTGGCTAAAGTGATCACTTTTAGTTTTCATGGACAACGTTCAACAACTCTCACTGTCACGATTTAAGGTTCTAGATTATCCGTCTAAAGATTAGTTTTGCACAATGTTACATTTTGTAAACATGGTTTCCAAACAATTTGTTTTATTGGTCTTGTCATTTGCGCATTGTGTTTAACATTTTCTAGAACTTTCCATAAACATATCTACTTAGTATCATGATAAAAAACAACTATTGCAAAAAAAGGAAGAGTTTGGAAAGGGAAAAAGATTTCTATGAAATATTCATTCATGGACATGTGACCTTTTCAATCTTTTTGAAATAATTTCAGTTTTTGACTGTTTTTTTCTGTGGCTACATGAGCAAAACTTCTCTCATAAAACTACCTAAGAGTTAATCTGTATTCTGTACATTTATTTACATACTTACCCCAAAAATTATTTATCATTTACAATTACTAAAAACTCCAAATTCCTTATTCCCATTCAAAAATCTTCATAATTTACTGAGCATATACTGCTAGTGAATCAGAAGAGTAAGTACTTCAATATGAATGAAGAAAATTTATGTAATTTATATTCAATTGATACTGCCATTATAAATGCATATATGTACTTGTACATACTATATATGTATTACAAAGCACAATCACACATGTATACAACTTATAAATGTAGTAAGGAGTTTAACATGATATTATACCTACATAACTATTATATGATTGTATGTATGTGTATGTTAAATAATAATTACCATGGTGTGAGTGTGTGTGTATTGTATTGTATATAATATTATGTATATACAGTGTGATGATACGTGCGCATGAGATTGTTAGTTAATATTATGATTTGTATGTTGTTTTTAAGTTTTCTCTGTACCTATGTAATTGTCTGGCGCATGTTTATATACTTAACATGATATATCACAATGTAAATACAGTACTGATCATATTATTTATAAACTCAAATGATAATCACGTTAATCACGCATTCAGTTCGAAATTTTCAGTCCTTGAATTAATGTACTTCGATATATTTACATATTATTTGTTGAAAGGTATTTAATATTTTACTTAGATTTTATTTAAATAATACAAATATTCTTTTAGTTTGATTTATCAAAAGAGCCATATCACGAATTGTGTATTTTTGCACCAACATAATATCTTTATGAAGAACTCTTTATAAAAGTAAAGACTCATGTGTAAATATTTTTTGGTTTAATTTAAAAGCTTTATTATATTATCTATCATGGATTTGAAACTGATATACATATATGTATAAAAATAGTTATTTTGTGTGATGTTGATTGGAACAGTATCACTCAGGTATTGGGTGCAATGCCAGAAAGAGAGAGACGTTGATTGGATTTACAAATGGAAGTTGAAAGTTAGTACAATATAAGTCGATGACTAAAAAAAATTTTATACGCCTCTTAATTTTCGTAGGTGACGTTGGATTACAAATTACGTTCATAACCATGAAATGAAAATATTTCTATTGTTATCGCCTGTCGTGAAAGAGACCATAAAAAGCTGCAAATTGTTTTGGTGTCATCAAATATTATCAGTCGTGTCTTTTTGTTCTAAAATAACATTATATACCAATTATTCTACACAATTACACTAACATCTTTACATTAAAATATATGTACATTATATACATATTTACATTATACAGTACTCATTTGAAGTTCATGTATTGGTGCTCTTGTACATGTGTTACGTTAAAGTTTCAAAGTGTAGGTATGCATAAGTACATAACAAATACACTGTACGGCCGTATTGTTAGATACAGCTGATGTTGTTGTATTGTACTTAGTTATATACTCACACCTTATTGAGCCTTCATCTCAGAGAACAGAACCATTAATTTACAGCCTCTCAGTGAACACGCCCGCGATGCATGTAGATGTACAAAATATTGTAGGTATAAGTTACATTATATTGCATAGAGTAACACATACACTGATTGGATACTTAACGAATTTTTCAAGTTTTAAATATTATTGAATTTGTTTCTCGTTTTTACAATTATTGCAAAAAGATGTATATATTGAGATGTAAGAATGAGCGTATGCAAGAAGAGTGTTGTGGACAGAATACGCGTGAATAAGCTAGGGTGGTTTGGACATGATGAGCAAAAGGACGAGTTGAGAATGAAAAAAAGGGGATATATTTGTCAGAAAGAAAGGGTGTGAGGAAGCACGGGCGTCCGAGAACTACGTGGCTTGACCACGTGGATCAAATTCTCAAGGACGGTCGTGTTTGAGTAAGAGGAACCGACGTGCATGGATGAGATATTGTATAATTGTGGAGGAAGCGAAGGAAGTGTGTAAGGATAGGTCTATTAAGCGTTCCGTTCTCTCTGCATACCCCACTTGGGACACGACGTGAGGATTTATTAAAGAAAACCAATAACTCGGAAAGATGAAAAATATTGTCACAATCAATTTTAAAAGGTTAATTTGACAATATTATTTAGGTAATTATCTATACAATCACGATGTGTCCCAAAAATGGGGTATGGAGTGGGCTAACTTCATTTGTGATTTTCGTGATTTTTCAATATTTTTTATTTCATATTCTTTGATGAACATACAGGTTGTTGTCTCCGTGCTAAATGAAAGAAGGAATTTAGGATGGATGGCATACCTCATCGCTGAATTGAAGATATTGTACAACATATAGATACGTTATATTTTAATATTTTATACTATAATTCTGAAAAACTTACAGAAAAGAGCGGAGGACCTACTCTTTGTCAAGAACTCCACAATACTGATATATGATATATATTTTTTAATCCTGCAGTATTCTAGGATTACAATATAATACGATTAACTCCCATATTTTTGAGAATTGCTTTCGTGATTTTCGTACAAAGTTTTTTTTACTTGTCTTCCCTTTGCAATATTAAAAAGCGTTAGTATACTATTTTTCATAATTCTCACGTCAAAGTTATGTTTTCCTGTAAATTTAAAGCTACTTTTTGCTTGTTTGATATCCAAACATCGGAACCTAAGCATCGGAACACCTTTTCTTTTTCCTACTAAGAAAAGTTTGCATAGTCTGTTGGTTGTGTTGGTGAGGTGTCTGTTGAGTAACATTCTCTCATGCAGGTGTAAAAATCCAGTAAAATTCCAAAGCTGTTTTTAACATTAATAAACAATTGTTCAAAGCAACATTGTGAATTGGAAAACATTATTGTTCTCAGGAACCATATAGTGTTTTAGTTGAGAACCAACGAAAGTTTGCTGTTAGTTGGCTTGCAGTTGTCGAACAAAGTGGCTTGAAACAGGAATAGTGGGATTGGTTAATGGTAAATTTAATATCCGTGGATATTTTATGCATAAAATAAAAGAAATCACCAAATCAGTTTATGAAGAAATAGATTTATTGATGACAAACAAAAAAAACCCCAATTTAATACATATTATACCAACATATAATAATCCAATTATCCAAAGATTATTTATTTTTATAATAGGATATTTGATTTGCTTAATATTTTTATACAATTGTTTATTTTTTGTCACATTCAAAGACCAGTTCACTTGCCTTTTCATTACCATTGTTCAAAGCAGTCTGTTCTTGGAGGTTGTAAAGGTTAACCATTCTGGTATTCCAATCATCACAGCAGCATTTGGAAACGTTGCCAGCATTCGTGTAATGTCTTCCGGACTAAAACAAATTACATAGAAATATAACAAATCAAATCAAAATACCAACATAATAATCTTATCAGACTATAGAATTTTGATTAAAATTAAACTATTTTTAAAATGTTCATTTGATATTAAAAACTGACATTGAAGGAGACCCACCGACCACCCGGATAGCGCAGAAGTCTGGGGACTTCCATTTATCCGAATACTACGCTACACAAATTTTGTCCATACCGGAGGCGCCATAGTGGGCAGCCTGAGGGGCTGGTCGGCTATAAACCTCCATGTGTAGAATCTTTTGACTACACTCCTTCGATGTCCCTCTAGCCGAGGGACATCCCTCCCTGACCTAAGACTCTCCACCAAGGGAGACAGGACAGCACAAAAAACGAAGAAACGAGTTCGCCTGCGACAGCCACGATCACACAAGGCAAAAGGCAAAATATTTAATTAAAAATATTAAAAACTGCAATGTTTATATTAATGAAAATTCACTTAATAAAATACGCCACGGAGAAGACGAAATTTATGTTCATTCATCATCATCGCCCTCAACGCTCCTCTCGGGAGCAGAGGGCAGAAACCAGCCTCCTCCATTCAGAGCGTCTCTGTGCCAATTGCACCAATGTTCCTTACATGCAGTTATTTCGCTGACTTCCCACTTGTGGAGGATGTCAGGATGATATTCATGTAGAAAGTGAAAGATAGATAACTACTACTACTGCTACTACTTGTTTGGTTAGCTGGAAGATATTGCCTCTAGGCAATAAGCTCGCCAATTGCTCATGATTTTTTTCTGATCAATAAAGTGTTCTTATTATTATTATTATTACTTCCAAACCATCACATCAGAGGCTAAATACAAGTAATAAACATGCATATTGTCTTGTGCGTGGCAAAAAAAGATATCCTATCTACAGTTCCATCCAAATCATAATATGGATTGTGAAAGTTATTTATTCTATTCTATCATTCTCAATGAACAAAGATAAAAAAAACAATTCTTTTTAAGATGCGCCGTTTTGTGGATAAACCACCGCAAGCGCCCATTCAAGAATAATAGCACCTTCTGAACAATAGGGTCTTTAACTTTGCATTGAAGACTTTCACACTTCAGAGCTCGCAAATCATAAGAAATTTCTTATTTAATCATTTAGTAAATTCAATTTAATAAATTTAATCGTTCATAAAGGCACGAAACACGGAGTAGGTATTTAGGTTCTATCAAATATTTATTATCAAAATGTAGGTCAAATTTCAATATATTGGCCATCAATCATAGTAATGTACATGGTTAAATTAATGAAATATATGTATAAGATTCATACCTCGATAAGAAGTTCATAACGTTGATTGGTGTAAAAGAAGTATTGAGCTGGTGTAAGGATGAATGTCAACATTGTAGCGTAAGCTCTTTCGATGTAAAGTGGGGAATTTACTAAGAGGTTGTGGATATTGCGAAGTGGCCATGGCATCAGTCTTCCAAAGATATTCCATACCTCTTCACAGGAGGAAACCAAACCGTTTTGCCAACAGGTTTCTGATGCAGACTAAAAGTTAAACATAAGTTCATATAAATGTATCCCAATATAATTCGTAAATAGTGTCTATTCGTACT
Source organism: Athripsodes cinereus (assembly GCA_947579605.1). Lineage (NCBI taxonomy): Eukaryota > Metazoa > Arthropoda > Insecta > Trichoptera > Leptoceridae > Athripsodes > Athripsodes cinereus. The sequence goes on from OX388311.1 coordinate 22,156,889, forward strand.
TCTTATTATGATCTAGAATTTGTGTGTTCACATTGTGAAGACATTTTTAACATATTTGATATTAACACAAAACACTGTTTATGTATTTGAAATTGACACAAATCACCATTGATTTTATTATTCAAATATTTAAATAAAATCAATAGTGTAAAAGTAAACAGTGTTTTGTGTTAATTGTTAACAGATATGTTATTTATTATTAAAGTTTTCAATTATTCTCAATAATGTGAACTTATATTTTTTACATTCCTTTATCCTGTTTCAATTCAGACTAGGCATGTTCATTTTGGTTATAATTAGCAGAAGAATAATAACAAGCTTCATACTAATAAAAAAAGGGAAAATAATATTAAGATATCTTACTAGTGGCTCCGAGATATTTTTGCAACCCATTTCTACAAGAGAAGCATGTGTCAATGAGGAGAGAGCATATTGAATAGCTTCATAAGTGTCGTTTAGAGAATCGACATACTTTTCCATATTTCCTGAGGCTTGCCATTCAACCGTCTTGTTTATTACCTGAAAACAGAAAGACATTTTGTTATTCATTAATATTAAAGGAAATATAAGACATCCAGGATACATCATTTCAGAAAAAAAATATAATCTTACAGATGCATATACACATAAATTAGGATAGGTGTGATCCGCCTCAGCAAGGTGGCTAGTGGACCATTCTGTAAACTGGTATGCAAATTCTGTGAAGTAGAAGGAATCCGAGTCACTCATTTCCAATATGATATTTCTTAATTGAGCTACAAGCTCTGTTGGTTTACTCAGCATAGGACTTTTCCACATATCACGTGTCAATTCCCTTGAAAGCAATAAGTAGGTGTTAATGTTTTTTAGTATAATTTTTTTATTGTGATCTTTAATGGACATGGATCTTTTGAAAAATCTTTGTTTTTTATTTATCAAAATATCGAGATCATCATTACCTATTTACCTTATTTTTTTATATCTTGTTGACATGTAAAATAAGGTAGTATTATAATATTTTACATTGCACTTGTGGCAAGTCTTAAATTGATGAGATATTACGATGTTTGTGGCTACCTAAATTTCCACTATTAAATATTTTCCACATACTTGATGATACATACAAATATATGATATGGATTATTTTTTTTTCAATAAATGCATTGCTAATATATGCACTACAAAGAAAATAATTCATAGATTCATTTCAATAAATTTTATACATTTTGTAATTCATTAAGAAATCAATATCATCATGGTCAATGTATTTTTTTATTACCATTTCACGTGTAACAGTGTTTATCGTTTGAAAGTCATGTTAAATAAAAAATTAAGCAGGTACCTAATTTCTTTAACATGATAACGAAGTGTCGTGATATAGGTTTACTGCTGTGTGTTGATTTCAGGTACTCAATAGATAAATTAATGCAGGTATTATATATATATATATATATATATATATATATATATATATATATATATATATATTTCTTACTCATACCTTTTTACTCTCTGAGCAATAAAAGGATCGCTTAGGTTTTCTCGCACTTCTAAATTAGGACATGATGATGGTTGCTCTTGACATGATATCTGAAAATAATAAAGTCACTTATTATGTAATTTCTTAACACTTATTATTATAAAATAAAGTGTCGCCGGGTTTCGGAATCCACCATAACACATTTTTTTCGAAAATTGAGTTATTTATGTCGTTGGATTCGTAATTAAATACGAGTAGTCTATAACCGTAGACAATTTTTAAAAAAAAAAGATATATCTGGGTTTGTTATAAACCCAAATACAACCTTATACACCTTTCACACTAAGCTAAAAGCTTGTGCCGTGAAAGGGGAGTTGGCCGGCACCTGGGATCGAACCACGGACCCCTTGTTCTGGAGACCGAGACTCTATCTTGTTTACTTACTCTAATTGTTTCTTTCAAAACACTCACGGGGAAAAAATCCCGCTATATCCCTTTATGATTCTTTAAATATCTTGAATAGCTCAAACGACCAATAGTAGTTATTTTTATTATACAAAATGGACAGATTATTTTTATTTAATAGCAAAATTTATTTTAAAGTGAACTGTTGTAACAATCTCGTAATAAACAAACTTGTTTGACTTCAGCAAAGTGCGTTTAATACTTGTAGGGTAGATGACCCGGTTGTGGACACTTGAAGAAATTTTCGTCCGAACACTGAGCACTACGAAGTTTTAGAAAGAGTTGGACACATTTTTATTTTTTTCTCTTATAGTCCAATCATTATTATCTTAGAAAAAAACAAACACAGTATTTGACAATTACCAAATAAAAATAAAAAAAATAAAAACTCCGGCAAGGACGAAAAACATCGGTTTTGGACATTTTACCCCCGGTTCTGGACATGCGTTGTACTAGTTATGGACACTTTATTGCACTTGTGTTTTTAAATGGATATAAAATGAAATAAATAAATTGATTAATAATACTTATTTTATTAAAATTATAAACTTAGGATATGAATTAACCCTATAACTATAATAATTCCTAGGAAAAAGGTTTAATAATCAATAATTATAAAAAAAAAACTAACTTCTTCTACTATTCCATCACGGCTAATCCCACAAGTGAGGTAGCCAGCCGATCAACCAAATGTAATAACCATTTAAGTTGTCCACTCCGTGTCAACAAAAAGTTTAGACATTCAGGATGATTGGCAAACATCATCGCTGAATTTAAAATGAAAAATATCTTTGTCCCAAAACCCACCCGCCTTTTACCGTCCACTTTAAAACTTACCAAAGAGAGTGGGAGACCAATTTTTGTCGAGTGCTCCACGAAATAATAAAATTATAAGGTTTTATGAAAATTAAAAACAAAAAAAAAACATTTTGAACACTAAAATCTTAAATATTTAATCAATTGAATCATGCCAAATTGTATTCAAAGAGATCAATTTCAAATGGTAAAAACGAAATTAGTCTCTTTGTTGCTTGTGTAAAATTGAGGTTTAGGTAGCCCCATTTTAATGTTTTTTTCTCCTTAAAATTGAAAAATATTAATTTTCCCATATTTTTAAAGTGTCCAAAACAGAAACACTTTGTGAGCCAGTTGTGGACATGCCTGTGTCCAAAACTAGAGCAATAGTTAAATTGCTAAACTAGTTGTAGACATATAAGAAATAAGTTGAAAATATATTCGTAGGACTTCTACCTAATAGCCTAAACTGTCACATTAACAAAAGCATTATTGATTGATCAAATATTTTCAGATCACTAACCAAAGGGTCCTTATCGTTTTTGTTAACAAATCAGTAAATTTTCACACGTCTTATTGTGAACTTCAACCATCACGAAATTTGAAACAATACTGGCTTATCTGTTAATTTACAAAGAAGACCGTACACGGAAGAAATGTTATGCATAAACTAAACATCCTAAAATTGCTCACATCCTTATTTCTATGACACCAAATCTCAAAATGTCATCACAAAAATGTATTTAAGCAAATTTCGAAACTCAGCGACACATATAATATCTCAAGAGAGATTTACGCTATAATTGGATAATCCGAACATAGTGATTTAACAATGAGAGACTTGGAGTCCAATTGTAGAATGGTATTAAGAAACTATGTTGATATGGAATCAACATATCATTTCGTGGTTGGATGGAAGAATTCACATTTAAGTGATAATTTCGACACTACATATCATTTGAATATTTCATATCTTTCATTAATTTCTTAACTGTTGATTAATGATGATGAAAACCTAATATGTCTCATTTGTAATCATTATCTACATAGTGTTAAGTATCAATTTCAGATCTTTCCACCAAGTTTAACTTTTTATTTCGCAAGAAAACTGCAAAAATAAATTATTTACGATTACTGTCATACACGAAAGGTATCAACACAAATATTATGCAAAAAAAGACTGCGTGGTTGTTTAAGAATAAATATATATACAAAGACTATTCGTAAAGCGCCGTTTACTCATAAAATGACAAGGGCGCCGAACAACGTATCCATCATCCGAAACTTCCAGCCAAAAGGTACATCTTCAGCCTTCTTTTAAAGCTCTCTCCATTGAAATAATACGTAAAATTACGTCATCGTCAAAAAGACCAAGTGTTAAAACTGTAAACACATAGAGTGAGCTTTGAAATTCATTAATGTTAAAATATAGTTACTAAAACTTACGAAAGTAAACTGAACGACGGCCAGAAGCACACAGGTCAGTTTGATATTGGTCTTCATGCTGCTTGAAATAGCAATAATAATTAGGAATCTTACACCCAATCTATTGATTTTACATTGCTAATTGCCAGTATATATATGTGTGTGAAATTTTTAATTGCCCCTCGATAGTGATTGCAATACAACAAGCAACACCAAATATATATTCGGTATTATGTGTTTTCATCAATGTAAATATATAATATTTAAACCTTTCTTTTTAAAGCTGCATTATTTTCGAAACAGCCATAGATGAAATTCTTGTAAAACTTATTACTACTATAAATCATACTTATATTTTCTGTAAATAGGTGGACGGATAGTCTGATATAAAGTTCCGGGCTTTCAATCGCTGGATCACGGGTTAACATCTATTTCCGATTGAAATACTGTAATATTGAGAGAGTGTGAGGTGTATTTGGGTTTATTTCAAACAAAGATTCATACATATATCTTTTATGAAGAAACTGTAGGCACATAAATCGTTTGAGGATATTATATCACTATCCTCAAACGATTTATGTGCCTGTTTTATATCCGCCTTCATTACATATTGTTGTTTTATATAATTGTAGGAGAAATTTAATTACCATGTAGGTAAATATTAATCCACGATTGATATCATGAGTCTGTAAGACTTTGTATTATTTGTATCGAAATAAATAGAATTGTTAAGTCTGTAAGACTTTGTATTATTTATATCAAAATAAATAGAATTATTATAGACTTAAAGATTTCTAAGTAAATAACAGCTTGATAAAATCATTAACATTAGAAAGGTTTTAAATTATATAACCTACCACTTATTACTTTATTTTGAAATTTTTATACCAAATACCAATAAATCGGTATTGCCGTTACACACGTTTCAAAATTATATTGTTATTCGAATAATTCGCAATTCTTAAACACGACTTCAATATTAATTACCTAATTAAATAAAATTTAATGTTAGCAATTTTTATTAGAACAATGGAAAATAATTAATCAATTAAAAGAATATTGTCGTGACAAAATAAGGCACGATCTAGTAAAATAAGAATTTATTACTACGAGTAAGTGCAAATTTAATGGATAATATTCACATTGTTAACTTTGTATGTTTTTATCGAATGCATTAATAAATTTTATATTATTATCTTTTTGGGGGAATGAGTGAAGCACAACTATTTTTAATTTCTGTCAGTCCACCCGAAACGAGTGATTTATGCACGCAAATATTTAAACTTATTTAATCAATATGATTTACCGTACCTTTCTAAATGTACACTCTCAGCTAAACTCTTTAGGTACTATTTGTTTTGAAAGTAAAGAACAATATCTAAGTCACTCGATAAAAATCTAACACTTATCCAACTATACCTGGTTAAAGATTATGCAAAGTAAATATAAAATGATGGTATATGGATTGAAAACAAAATAATTGCTCAATAAATATTATGTACCTAACATATCATTTTATGATCTTCAGCTATACTCGCTAACTAAAGGATTTTCAATTCTGAAAGTCAATACCGAGCCTAAACTCTCAACATGCCTCATTCAATGATAATAATACTTATTTATGGATCATTAATACGGGACAAAACTTTATATACTTACATACATATACTACTACTACTACTACTATACCATCACGGCATATCCCACAAGTGGGGTAGCCAGCAGATCAGCTGCATGTAAGAAACATGCAAACTGTCCTCTTCGTGCCAATATAAAATACATGCATATATAAAAACATATATATTTTTTTATTTCTTTAGGTTTTTGCTCAGATTTTATTTCATTTGATAACTTGTACGAGTTTCACGTAATTATAAGTAAATGAAAATGTGCTTATGTTGTGGCAGTGTATTTTTAAAATGTACGTGTTTTTGGTGCAAAAAGTACATATTTCTTTTTTCTTTAGATGAGTATTTCAATATTTTAAAACGTATTTTTAAGCACCATATTTTGTATTCACGCTCATAGTCATAAACAGTTTGTACGGAAAATTAGAAAATAATTTGTGATAAACTTGCCCTCTGTATATAGATTATTTGATTGATTGTATTTTAACGTAAATAAAGTTGATACTTTCAACCGACGGTACTTGGTGGAAATTCATGTTGAATTAATTATAAATAAAACATTTATATTATATATCCAATCTGACTTTTTATTGGACGCGAGTTCACACCTTTCGCAAAATGAAAAGGTGTGAACAGGCGTTTCTTCAATAGTGATCACTAGCGATGACGAATGAAAGCGATTACTTCCCGACATAATTTTGATGAAAGGTCCTTGCATTGATCATCATCATCATCATCATCGCCCTCAACGCTCCTCTCGGGAGCACATGGCAGAAACCAGCCTCCTCCATTCAGAGCGTCTCTGTGCCAATTGCGTCACCTCTTTCCACGACATTCCTTGCGCTTTGATATCGTTGTCATAGGAACGGTGTATTGTGAAAGAGGGACGCCCGGGCCGACGGAACCCCTGCGGACGGAAGAACAGTGCTCTTTTTGGCCAACTATCATTAGGCATTCTCAAAACATGCATTGAAACGGCCATAAACAAGTTTTATCCTTTTATTATTTGTCTTATTCTCTATGAATTTGTATCAAAAGTGCAATCAAAATTATGCTGTCGAGAATTATTTTAATTTGCTTTAATTTTTAATAACTGTTGTTTTCCATTTTTTAATTTAATTCATTATTTTTTACGAAAATACTTCAAACTACATACAACATGACCGTAAGTGTTGACATTACATTGAAAGGTTTGATCCTGACACTCTGGATGACCAGCCAAAGTGAAGCAATGTAAATGCTACTAACGAACCAAAATAACCAAAAATTTTATAATTTTTTATTACATATTATGTAGATGTTAAAATATTTTAATATGTAAAGGAAATATGCTAAAGAACATATTGGTACTTCCTATAAAGTTTTCTGCTGCCTCCAGTTTCTCTATCCACTTATCATTCAATCGCATGTTGGAAATTGTCCTTTCCAGCTTCTTCTGGGGTAGCCTATGGGCCTTTTATCCTCTCTCACAGACTCCAATGGTCTTAGTGGTAGTCTGTTTTCTGGCATAGTTTATACAAATACTATATCAACTTTACGCTTGCATAATGGTGAGAGCGGAAGCTTTTCAAAGCCGGCTCGCGTCCAATGACGTCACAGTAGAAGTACTAAATAGGTAAGTGTTTTATTTATTATTAATTTAAAATCGGTCGAAAAATCAATTTTAATATTTATAAATATTTTGGTGCAAGGAATATTTAGAAGATCTTTCCCTGTTTTATGACGTATGTACTTATATAGTTTTCTTCATTGTTAATTTGAATATGACTGCTTTGTCGTGATATTTTACGAATACCTACCTGTATTTTACAGGACTCTTGAAATCTCACAGAAAAGTGTTGAATACTTATTCTTTTCCAGGTACTTCACTGCTTCGATATAGGAATGATATAACCCTACAGTATTTTTAAATATATTATATTTATATATTTAGGATTAGTTTCCGAAATTTCAGCCATGTGGGGTGTTTCATGCAACATCAGGTTTTTTCAATAGAAAGAGGATTTATAACTTTTTTCCACGCAGGTATCTATTTATTTTTTAATAAACTGTGACCACGTGGGGTATCAAAAATCAAGTTGTCCTTGGAAAGAGTTTTTTACATTTTTGTCCATGTAAGAATTTACTCTTTTTTTAAGAAGATTATGTCGTTTTTACTCATGTATTCATACACATAGAGAGCTTTTCACAGAAAAGTATTTTACATAATAATGTAGGTATATTGTTTATACATATTATATTGACGACAATAGATAAAAAAAAACAATTCGAAAGTTGTATTTGCGCGGTTATCTATGTATTTACCCGAGCGATGCCGGGTTATAAAAACTACTAGCACTTCTACTAAAACATTACAGCATATTATTCCTCAAGCAGGGTAGCCTCAGACAAGCTGAATGTAATAAACATGCAAGCTGTCTTCGTCGTGCCAACAAAATACTAGTATTTAATAAATATATATTTAATAGATTTGTTTATCGATGGAGATGGCTCTGTGAGGAGTAAGATGATAGAATGTTTTAATCAGATTTATTTTGAAATTACAAATTTAATTTAATTTTTTATTTTATAATTTAATTCAATTTTTATAAAGATTATTGAATTCATTATGTTTTCATTGTTTTATAACTTCTATATTTTGTGAAATTGTCCACTTTATACTTGTAATATTTTGTAATCAAAGGCAATTATATATAAAAAAATAAAATGCATTTATAATTATACATATTGTTTTATTTATTTCACCAATCTCGATATGACGATTATTATTAATGTGGTTGTTTTGGTGATTATGTTTGATATTGATTAATGATCACATTCATTGAGGATACTGCGTATCTTGTTATCAGCATTTTCATAAGCTGTCTGATTATGGATTGCATTGAGTGCATTCATTTTGGTATTCCATTCATCACAGCAACATTTAGAAACATTGGCAGCGTAGGTGTAATATCTTCCAGTCTGAAATCGATACAATTATTTTATATGTAATAGTCAAACAAAATAGATTACAATCAAATCATATGTATCAAGTATCTCCTGAGAAGGAATTTTAAAAGATGTCATTCTATCAATGCAACTAGTTGCAACAAGTTGAAAGTTTTCTGAAGTTAGTCACACTAAATGCAATAATCATTGTTTGTATGTCTGCAAGATTTCGTAGGTTTTCTTAGGATATATATTTTTATTTTGTATCAAACGTTATACTACATAGTCAAGAAAATAGATGAACTCCACAACTCCACGATAGTATCCTTTTCTAATTACAAATTTTCATAGTATGTAGATTAATCATGTAAACAAGATCATGAATATAACAAATAAGAGTGAGTGATTAATTTAATGAAACAAAAACAAATTATGAGCTTTTTTATATACGTTTGAGGGATTGATACATTAAAATTTATAAATTAACATAGGTCTACAAATAGAGTGGTAAAACAGTTCTCTCCCTTATTTTTTTTCTTTTTTAGGTAAGGCACCCGACATCGAGTGAATTTTTCCTATTTGTTAATAGAATGATAGAAATACTGAGCTTAATTAACACTAATACACTCACAGCTTAGCCTCACAGCAAGCTGTGAATACGTCACCGTTAAACAATTCAATCGAGCGAAATTACAAATATATTAATGTTCGATATAGTAAATATTTCATACCTCAATCAAAAGTGGACGTGGATGATTGGAGAAGTAGAAATCTTGAGCTGTTGTGAGGACAAATGTCAACATTGTGGCGTAAGCTCTGTCGATAAAAAGTGGAGAATTCATCAAAAGTGTGTGAATATCCCGAAGAGGCCATGGCATCAAATCTCCAAATAATTCCCACACCCTTTCTTGGCAGGATACCAAACCGTTGTGCCAACAACTTTTTTGCTTGGGCTGAAAAAAATATGTAGTATTTATTTTTATTGTGTATTTTCCAACTGTAGATAAGGGTAAAAAGTGCACTATTTTTTATACAACTGAATTTTTTTAATACTCAATGACAGTCGTTAAGTGAATAAAAGTTGGTTTCCTTGGAAGCAAGAAAAATACTTGAGTAATTTCCGAAGAACACCACGAGAAGGAAGTAACTAACATATATGAACTAAATGGAATTATTAGAGCATGTACCAAAGATTATTATTATACATACCACTATCTCTGAGATATTTTTGCAATCCATTTCAACAAGCGTAGCATGTGTGAGGGACAATAAAGCATGTGAGACGGATTCAACAGTTTCCTTTAAAGATTCTATGAATATAAGGTCATCTCCTGAGGTTTTCCATTCCACGGTTTTGTTGATTACCTTAACAATATCATTTTCACAATATTATTATCGTTTGAACAAAATAATACATTATGTGAAAAAACCTTAACATTTACTGAAAAATTTATCGATTGGAAAAGTGAGATTATTCGAATTAAAGCTCTCAAAATGAATTAAAAACACTATTTCCCGTAAAAATAATGTTTTTTTAGTGTACTGTAAAAGGCAGGTATTTGTAAAACTTCACCTAAGACAATCATTATTTGAATTCAGCGATGAGTCATGCCACCCATCTTCAAGTCTTATTGTTTTATTAACACTGAGAGGAAAGTGCATGTTCATAACATGCATTTAGTTCGTCGTGGACCTCCCGATAAAGAATGAGCCGTGAAGCACCACTCTTTTCCGTAAGTTTTCGAGTGTCTAGTGAAAGGCAGGTGTACGAAAATTAAAGACATTTTACATCTCAAATTCAGCGATGAGGTTTGCCACCCATACTGAATGTCTTAAATTTTAATTGGCAGAGAGAAGACGGCCTACATGTTTACTAGAAGATCTGATGACTACCCTACTTGTGGAATATGCCATGATGGTGTAAAATTGACCATAAATATTAATGATCGTTAAATAAGGATGTAAAATTTTTCTATCCATTTAAAGGCAGTGCATCCACACTGAGAAAAATACTAACGAAATTTCACAACGAATCATTGGTAGGTACGTACACCAGATTGTTGGTAAATTTACCAACAATTTGTTTGCGAGAAGTTAATATTATAGATTCGTACTAGTATCTCTGGTCCTAATCTGATAGTACGTACAAATGATTCGCTGTGAAATTTCGTTAGTATTTTTCTCAGTGCATATCCAAGTCTACAATAAATAAAAATGTTAAAAATTAATCATCATATTCATGTTAAAATATTACCGAAGCAAATACACAAAAATTTGGATAGTAACGATTCGATTCAGCGAGATAAGTTGTGGCCCATGCTGTGAACTGAAATGCAACTTCAGAAAAGTAAAATGAGTCTGATTCGCTCATATGTAAGATTATATCTCTTAAGTGAGCTATAAGTTCTGTTAGGTGTTTCATCTGAGGACTATTCCATGTATTTCTTGTTATTTCCCTGAAATCATAAATCAACAATTATCCCAAGCGCACACTCTCTTTGAAGAAAGATTATTTTTTAAATACTGTTTATATGATTGCCAACGCCCTCTACAAAGATTTGTTAATGCTTATAAACAAGAGAAGATGGTTGTGGTTGGTTTATGTTTTAAGTATGTCAAATGATAGTTTGACAAAAGATAGCACTATCATTTCATCCGCAAGATATTGGATGATACTTTCTATGACAAGGAGATTCGGGCTATCAAAATAAAAAGAAACTAGGTGCATACGTAATATATAGTCTTAATAGAAGGGCTTTGGTATCTGCCCTTTGCTCCCGAGAGCAGTATTAAAGAGCGTTGCTTACTTATTTCTTATAAAACTCACGTTAAAGTTATGTATCGTATAAATTCAAATCTACCTTTTGCATGTTTGATACTCAAATGGATCTGTCAAATCTTCAGTAACTTGAATGTTAGGACATTGATTATCCTCTGATATCTATAAATATTTCAATACAATTAAAGGTATGTGTTTTAGTTTCATAAATATATCATTTAAATCAATTAAACAATAACAATGAATGGGAATAGACAATATTATTAATTTATAAATCAAAATGCTTTAATATAAATTTGGGTTATCTTTAAAACATTCAAACCAGAGGCCGTAGACAAACCGTATTTATAGATCGACTACAGTCGAACTTTTCGACAACCTACCTACACGTACCGTGTAATTATGCGTTTTTGTTGCCCTTATTCTCGAAAATTCGTTTGTAGTCGATCGCCAAGTGCGGTTTGTCTAGGGCAGGGATGCACAGACTTATAGGGAACAGTGGCCACTCGGGAAGTTTATGAGGCAAGGACGGGCCGCTATAAGAAAATTAACATTTAAATTTCTACCGTAGGCATCGGGTATTTGAACCGATTGTTTGTGTCAATACCAGATACTACAAATGGTCCTACGTGTTTGAATTTCTACCCCCCGTCGCCGAATTCCCAAAATAGAATAGGAATTTGAAATATTTCAAAAAATCTTTATATTTATTATATCGAGTACCTGGTACTTTTACCGAATATCCGATTACCACTCGTGTTGACATATTCTTATATTATTAGCGGGCCGCAGATATATCGACTAAGGGCCGCATGCGTCCCGCGGGCCGCGGTTTGTGCATCGCTGGTCCAGGGGGTCTGATCTAAAAACCAAAACTTACACAAATTTTCAGGAACATTAGTAAAATGAAACAAACGAGTGTTTTCCACTCCATTTTCAAAAAAACTAAAATCAAAATAAATTTATTAATCACGAAATTATTGATAAATTTGTGGGATTGAATAGCACGTAATAATTATGTTGAAATACATACGTATTTTATATTAAAAAAAAATTGTTATAGTGAGTGCAAAACTTTTCTTTTTGACATAAACTGAACATCAATTTTTGTCTATCGATGCGATGGTTGAGTTGTCAACAAAATGTAAATGTTGTTTGTTTTCATGGATGGCCGGTGTGGCCCGGAGGTAACGCTCTTGCCTTTGAGTCACAAAGTCTCGGGTTCGATTCCCGGCCAGGGCAGCTTGAGGAATGACCTTTTTGATTGTCATTGGTCTGGGTGTTACATTTATATGTGTTTAGTGCATTGTATATGTGTGTATCGTCGCGTTAGTATCCATAATACAAGATTCATCTTAGTTTGGGACTAGCTCGATCTGTGTGAAATGTCTATGTTTGTTATGTATGTATGTTATGTTATTTTGTTTTTATTCAGTAATCTTCTGTAATCTGCTTAAAATGCAATCAGTTTAAGACAGAAAGGAAATTATTAAATAATTAGTGAATTTCCTCTATTGGATTATTTTTTTAAAAACATTGAAATTGCGTTGAATATTCGCATATTTCAAAGTATTCGCACTCGCATTCGTATTCGCAAAAAAATATGCGAATGTTTTGCGAATATTATTTTGGTAATAAAGTATCGGATATTCGGTAAAAGTACCGGATACTTAGTACTTACCCGGTACATTGTAGAAAAAGGTACTGCAAGAAAATATTATTTAAGAAAACCGAGGAGTTTTGAAATATTTTAAATTCCTATTATATACCATTTTGAAAATTCGGCGACGGGGGGGGGGGGGTAGAAATTTTAATGTTTTGAGCAGTTTGTAGAAATTTAAGTTAGTCAATATTCGCTATTCGCATTCGCGAATATCGGCATCAAATATTCGCATTCGCGAATATCCAAAATCACACATTCGTTACATCACTACTATGAATTAATAAAACGTAAGTAACGATCGCTGAAATTCCCACTATTTTCTGTAAGTTTCGAGTGACTTATGAAAGGCAAGTGTTCGAGAAAAAAAAAATTATTTCAAAAGTTCAGCGATGAGGTATCCCGCCCATCTTTATTATCTTAATTCGATATTCATAAAAGTGGTGTGTAGTCTGATGGATCTTAGATTTTCAAACGAGAGATCCCGGGTTCGGTTCCACATTTTGCTCACCAATTCCATCTTATAAATCTTATCTACACAAGCGTATTGTTCACTGTGAGGGTGTTTTTAAATAAATTAAAAAAAAATCTACATCGCGATAGTTGGCATTTCTACCTTCTAAGTAATATATTGAATATCCATGTAAGATACAAACACTTCTCACATTACGGGCTATAAAACATTAGTCCCTAACGTGACATGAGATAAGCAATAATTGTTAATGCATTACCTACAAGTACCCACTTAATATTACAAGAATAATACGCGACATTCATACATCGACGTAATGAACAATACATTATTACAGTAACAGTTGCAATTTTACATTGTAGTGATACTACTACTCTAGTGCAAAAAAAAAACATAAAATAATTATAATTCAAGAGTTTTTGTGTTTACGCTGTGGAAATCCATTTTTAATTTTATTAAATAAAATATAAAAATATATTATTGAGCACTGTTTAATCTCCACTATGTTAGGTTAGATACCGAACGTTTTCGCCTATAATTGTAGGCATCTTCAGGGAAACTTTTCCCATCTTCAGGCAAACTTGTAGGCATCTTCAGGGAAACTTTTCCCTGAAGATGCCTACAAGTATAGGCGAAAACGTTCGGTATCTAACCTAACATAGTGGAGATTAAACAGTGCTCAATAATATATTTTTATATTTTATTTAATAAAACATAAATTAATAATTAATTTTAAACACGTAAAACATAAAATAATAATTAATTTTATTAAATAAAATATAAAAATATATTATTGAGCACTGTTTAATCTCCACTTTGTTAGGTTAGATACCGAACGTTTTCGCCAATACTTGTAGGCATCTTCAGGAAAACTGAAACGTTCGGTATCTAACCTAACAAAGTGGAGATTAAACAGTGCTCAATAATATATTTTTATATTTTATTTAATAAAATTAAAAATGGATTTCCACAGCGTAAACACAAAAACTCTTGAATTATTAAAATAATAATTCTTTAAATCAGTGTATCCCAAATTATGGGTCGCGACCCACCGGTGGGTCGCGAGCAAACATTGAGTGGGCCCTGAGCATTAAGTAGTTCCATGACTTGCTTTTAGAGGATCTGAGCATTACCAATATTTATGACCTCTTTTCTCTAAGACTTTCTAAAAGGTGAGTCCCAAGATTGGAAATTTTTGTTAGATGTGTCGGAGCCCAGTCAACTTTGGGAACCACTGATTTAAATAGATACTAAGTATTTCCACCACGTTTTAAAACGAGACAAATTTTAGATTTGAATTCAAATGATGTTTATATTGGACACCATTTTTTGACATATCTATCCTGAACGTCCTTTTTTATACACGTAGAGAAGAATTCTTTGCATATTTATTTCAGTTAGTCCACTGCGGCCACCTCACTTTTAGGAATTATGTACATTTACTACTATACTATACCCTCACGCCGTGTTCCAGGTGGGGTAGGCAGAGAGAACGGAACGCCATGTCGCTCTATCCTTACATACTTCTTTCGCTTCCTCTACATTCATTCAGTTTCTCATACATGCACGACGATTCCTCTTACTTTACACGCGACAATCCTTGAGAATTTGATCCACGTGGTTAAGCCACGTAGCTCTTGGATGTCCGCGCTTTCTCACACCCAATCTTTCAGATAAATACACCCTCTTGGTTAACATTTACGTATATACTCCATCGAATATAATCCATGGAGTTTCCACTTTTTTCTGTAAGTTTTCAAGTGTCTTGTAAAGTCAGATGTTCCTTAAACTCCATGTTCTTTTAAAACAATTAACATTTACAATTCAGCGATGAGGTATGCCTCCCATGCTGAAAGTCTTATCTTTTATTAGCACGGAGAGAACAATCCACAGTGTTTATTACTTGCGGAAAGTCTGCTGGTAACCCCACTTGTGGAATATGCCGTGCCGGAATATAAGTATCATTATCTCGTTCTTTATCGCTCTTTTCGAAGCAAAGGGCAAAAATCAGCCTCCTTAATTCAGAGCGCCTCTCCGCCAATCATGACACCTCTTACCACAACATTCCTAACGCTAAGCGAATTGTGAAAAAGCGACGCCTCGATCGTCAAATACCTTATGGGTGAGAGAAAAACGCCCTTTTTGGACAAACCTCACTGCACATTCTCACAAAATAATGCAATCAGGAACACCGTCTTTCCTATATTACAGAGATTATAGATCTTAGCTTAGTGCGCCGACGGTATCGACGCACAGTATCATCATGACATGCTTATACCACTTGACATCCTTCGAAGACACTTATTTGCAAAACTCAGTATCTTCCGCTCTTGAGCCTTAGTTGGGTACCAACATAAATAGAAGTATTAGGTAAATACAGGTTTTGAACAGGCTGTATTTTGTCCTGATACTGAGTCCAGACGTCTCCCAATTTCTGTTCATGTTATCGGAAGCCCCGCTGTCAGCTCCTTTGCTGATTAGCAATTCCGATCGCAGATCACCCTCTGCATTTATAATTGTTTCTGAGTATTTATTAACCTGGGTATTTGAGTATTTTCGATTCTAATACATATTATGTGGGGTCAGTACATAACATAACATAACACGTGTAGACAATTCACACAGACCGAGCTAGTCCCAAACTAAGATATGAATCTTGTATTATGGGTACTAACACGGCGATACACATATACAATGCACTAAACACATATACATGTAACACCCAGACCCAGGACAATCTGAAAAAGGTCATTCTTCATTTTGCCCTGGCCGGGAATCGAACCCGGGACCTCGTGACTCAAAGGCAAGTGCGTTAGCCTCCGCGCCACACCGGTCGCCGAGGGGTTACTCTTGACAAAACTAAACACGATCTTAATCTAGTCTTGATCTTAATCATACTGCGTGTATTTTTGGCCTATAGTCCCTTCGTGCGTCGTATGATCAAGATCAAGACTAGATTAAGATCGTGTTTAGTTTTGTCAAGAGTAGCCCTGCTGGTTCAGAACTTCGTTTCATCAGCATTGATTCAAAGGACGAGTTATAATGAATTTTCATCAAAAGATTAATCGTTATTCAAGAATAAATAAAGTATTGCATTGTAATGCGTCCACACATGTATCAAACATGGCTAAATCATCCATATTTCAAATATCACGCAAATTTTTCAGTTATTTCTTTCTTTTCCCGCTTAGATGCACCGCCAGAATCAACAATAGTTGTAATCAGTAGTAACATCTTATAAGCTGAATAAATTAGCATTGGAAAATTTAATGTAAAATAAAAGAAACTACCAAATCGGTGTATGAAAAATTTGATTTTTAAATTCCAAGATATAAAATTAAGCAATTTAATACAAAACATACATTTAATCCAATTATCCAAAAAATATATCATAATTATTTATATCTGGTTACATTCATTGACCAGTTCATTTGTCTTAGCTTCGGCATTATTGACAGCTACTATTTCGTGGTAGTCATTAAGTTGAACCATTCTGTAATTCCAAACATTACAGCAGCACTTGGAAGCGTTGGCAGCCATCGTATAATGTCTTCCAGTCTAAAAAAATAAACATAAATCACATCAAAATACGATAAAAATCTAAAAAAATCACCTACTTTTCCATCTTCCTATTGATCTGTTAATTAATTAAATAATAAACCACAATATGGATTGTGAAACTTATTTATTCTATTTTTTCATTCTCAATGAAAAAAGATAGGAAAACTTATTTAATCATTCATAAAGGTACGAGACACGGAGTAGGTGTTTTAATTGTCAAATATTTATTATGAAAATGAATACATCAGCCATCAATTATTCGTAATAGGGGAAATTCATAAAAAAATAATTATTAAAAATTCTTACCTCGATAAGAAATTCGTAACGTTGATTTGTGAAATAAAAGTATTGGGCTGGTGTAAGGATGAATGTCAACATTGTAGCGTAAGCTCTATCGATGAAAAGTGGGGAATTTACTAAAAGGGTGTGGATATTGCGAAGTGACCATGGCATTATTCTTCCTAAGATATTCCATATCTCTTCATAGCGGGAAACTAAACCGTTTTGCCAACAACTTATTGATACAGTCTAAAAATTAAACAAAAATACATTTTTGGATATATTATGTTTAGAAAAAGTATTACAAAATTGTATTTTTTTTTTAAATTTGTGAATGAAGTGGACACGTATAAAAAATATATATATCAGTCGGGGCATAGGTACGCAGTTTAATGCCGGTTGATGAAATAAGATAAAGTGTATTAACTAAATAAATAAGTGTTTTTCAATATTTCTTGATCTCTTCAATCATATTAACCTTAATTTTTTACATTACAACTCTACCTATATGTGTCGCCGCCAGAATTAGACAGTTATTATTCAAATGACGTTATTCATTCTTCCTTTCTTTTGGATTTCGCTTTGTTTAACTTTTCCCCCTGAGATCGCCTTGATCAAAAGCTGTTATGGTCTCAGTGCGGGGTTATATTTTTAAAATAATTCGGATTGTTTCACGGAACTTCTATCAATCTGAGTGCCAGAGAAACTAAATTTCAATAATCCGGCATTTAACTTATCACGTAGCCATTTAGTTAAATGGCTAATCAAACTATCGGGCGGCGACATATCAATTGCGGTAATATTAACAGTAGGATTAGTACAAGTTTGATATTGTTAAAAAAATTGAAAGTAATATTAAAACATGACTTACATATGGCTCCGAGATATTTTTGCAATTTAGTTCTACAAGAGAAGCACGTGACAATGAGTAGAGAGCATATGGAACGGCTTCAATAGTGTTGTTTAGAGATTCGATAAACTTTTGCACATTTCCTGAGGTTTGCCATTCAACCGTCTTGTTTATTGCCTGAAAACAGTTAAGTCAAAATCTCACGTTCATGAAATGTAGGAGAAAATATGAGAAATTCAGGATTCACTAATATATAAAAAAAAAACTTGTGGTTCCTCATCGCATTGAAATTCGATAGATTATCTTCTGATTTTTTGTTATACCTGTTTTAAATCAGAAAATAAAAATAACAATATCATTATTGTAATTATAGTAATAATACGTGACGTATTACAAAGCTCGCGGAGTCTCCGGTAAAGAATATGTATCCAGCTGAATTGTGCAAATTTTCGAGCGTTCTGTAAAAAATAAGGGGTCGTGAAACATCACTTGTAAAACATCTACAATTCAGCGATGAGGCATGCCATCCATCTTGGACGTCTTATTTTGACGAGATGCCGTGATGATATTTGGGTTAGTTGGAAGAAATCGCGCCTCTGCGATAAACTCGCCCTCTGTATATTGATTGTATGATTGTATTTGTTTTAAATGTATTTTTGTGTGAATTTGCTTGTAATCAATGTACAGTAAAGAATAAATAAATAAATAAAATATAGTAGTAGTAAATAATATAATCTTACGGATGCATATAAACATAAATTTGGATAGAGGTGATCCGCTTGAGCAAGATGGCAAGTGGACCATCCTGTAAACTGGAATGCAAATTCTGTGAAGTAGAAGGAATCCGAGTCACTCATTTCCAATATGATATCTCGTAATTGAGCTACAAGCGCTGTTGGTTTACTCAGCTGAGGACTTTTCCATATGTCATGAGTCAGTTCCCTTGAAAATAATAGACATTGAATATTACACGTGCAAGCTATATACTCGTACGTTCGTCAAGCAAACCATGACAAAGATAACATCATCCAAGATATCGAGGAATGAATGGCATCTAACAAGGTCCTGCTCTAAATGAAAGTCTATCAATACCGTAAGATTATAAGAGATAAAAAAAACTTTTTATAAACTATGAAAAAAATACATTTTCCGTTTCTTACCCGAATTCCATTGTTTAATTATTTTTTATTTATAATTCATGCCATCATTTCTTCATACCATCACGGCGTTAAAACAGTAGACTGACTACGTATAATCCTACGTTTAGAATATATATAATAAATTACCAGAAACATAAAGTAAATATATCTGAAGAACATTTATATTTTGATCGTAATAATGCATCATAAAATTTGACAGGAGCTCTCAAAAGTGTCCTCATAAACTAAATCTTATATGTAAGATTTCGTCGAAGTTCGTACGAGTTCGTTGGTAGCCTGGAGGTAGAGTCTCGGCCTCTTGAACAAGGGGTCCGCGGTTCGATCCCAGGTGCCGGCAAACTCCCCTTTCACGACACAAGCTTTTAGCTTACTGTGGAAGGTGTATAAGGTTGTATTTGGGTTTATAACAAAACCCAGATATATCTTTTTTTAAAAAAAAAAGATCATACATCTATGTTATGAGTTTTTTGACACAATTGGATGTCGGGAAAATATGTTTGACGTCTTACATCTAATTCTTACAGGGTCATCATTTTTTTTAATGTCTTGTATTATCTATAGTTATAAAATGTTATATTAAAGACAGTACTTGTGGCAAGTGTGGAGTTATTACTATGTCCGAGGCTACCCAATCTTTTCCTATTATATTTTTTGTACTTATTTGTTATACATACAAATTGAAGATATGGAAAACATACAAAATAAAAGAACAAATCAAAGCTGTGATTAGTTCTAACTCCATATCACGGTCATTGCAATTACTTATTACCATTTCACTTGTAATGATGTTTATCGTATGTAAAACATGGTTAAATAAATAGACACCAAAGTATTATTTTTAACATGATAACGTCACCAGCCAGGATAAGGTTGGCAGCTGTACGTTTAATATTAGATACTTATTAATGTGGGTATAATATTTTTTACTCATACCTTTTTAACCTCTGAGCAATAAAAGGATCACTTAGATTTTCTGTTACTTTTAAATCAGGACATAATGGTTGCTCTTGACATGAGATCTAAAAATAATAACGTTTAGTTTAGTTAGTAATTCAACAGGGGGAACATGAAGGTGTGAGGAATATGAAAAATATTATCAATTCATATTTATGAATATACGCTAATCACGAATATCCTCATTACAAACGATAAAATAAAACTTTTCATTTATTGTTTTTATTTTAAAAATCCATGCTTTCTGTCAACATTTTAAACGCCATAGAATTAGCCTGTTGTGACATCGTTGGGCAGTAAATTGTATTGACATGCATTTGACTCGTAGTACAGTCTGACATAATATTACCTGTTCCGCCATTGGTGGACCTATTTGCGGCGAAGTGCGAGAATTTTTTTTTCAAATGGTGCTCAATGCCAAATGCACATTTAAAATATAAGAAGCAACATAATTTTTCGATTTTTTTTGTACTATTTGTGAGCTGATTTTTATTTTGTAAAAGTTTCCAATAGTAGTATAGTATTTAGAAATTCAGTTGACTTAGTTGACAAAGAATCAACATATAATTTCGTGGTTGGATGGAAGAAATCATATTATAGTGATAATCTCGACAACATATATCATTTGAATATTTCGCATCTTACACATTGACCTATTTGGTATAGACTAATAACGCAGCGGGTACTAATTTTCTCAGAAAACATGTTCCAAGTTATTAGAATTTATCATATTATCGACTATTTTTTGAACTTATTATGTTTTTTTGAAGCACAAATAATAATTAATAATGGGTTAATTGAAAGATATCGCACTTCTGCGATAAACTCGCCCATTGTTCAAATTTATTTGTCTGGTTTAAATTCTACAATGTTTATATTTTAATAATGTTTGTTTTTTGTGTAATAAAGATTTTTATTATTATTATTATTTATATCTCCTAAATCACTCGCAAACGAGTGGATTGCCTTGAGAAGAATAGAATAGAATAGAATTATTTATATCTCATTTATTTGACAAAACAACTTTAGAATCTAAATTTTGAACACAATATAAGATTAACAATAAAATTTAAGTATAACATTAAATAATGAAAACAATAAAAATTAAAATAAATTTATATTCAAAATGCAGAACCCCAACATTATTCGAGTTGATTCTTCCATGATGTTCTATGAAAATAGTACAATCATGGGAGATCACTTACAGAGCTACAATGACAAAAACCTTTACTATCCTGGTGGATGATAGAAGAACATCAGCCTTCTGCATGCTGTATTTGAGCCTGTCATCTGCATTATTATTATTATAATTAAATAACGTGATCGTCAAAAAGACCAACTTATAGAGCTTAACAGACATAGATTGAGCATTGAAATTAATAAAAAATTATATAAATTATTAAAACTCACAAATGTAAACTGGGCGAGGACCAAAAGCACATTGGTCAGTTTGATATTGTTCTTCATGCTGCTTGAAATAATGAGAATAATTAGGAATCTTTCAACTATTAATTTTACATTGCTAATTAGCAATATATATATATGTGTGAAATTTTTGAACAAGCATTGATAGTGATTGCAATACGATATTGAACACTAAAATGTTCGATTATATGTGTTTTTTTATGATATATATTATTTAGGATATTTTTGTAAACTGCTTTATTATCGAGATAGCCAGTGATGTAGAAATTCTAATTAAACTTATTACTACAAATCGTACCAATATTTCCTTCTTTGAACCACATTTATTCTCTTTTTTTAATCATTTTAAATATTGTTTGGTTTCATCTTTCAGTACAGTCTCAAAGGATTCTAAAACTATGACTGTATGAATGAAAATTAACATAAAAAAGGTTCAACAGATAAGTTCGTCAGTAGCCTGGAGGTAGAGTCTCGGCTTTTGAAAAAGGGGTCCGTGGTTCGATCCCAGGTGCCGACAAACTCCCCTTTCATGACACAATCTTTTAGCTTACTGTGAAAGGCGTATAAGGCTAAATTTGGGTTGGTAACAAAAACAAATTGGTATTTGGTATAAAAAAATCAATTTTTTTATACCAAATACCAATATATCGGAACTATGCACGTTTCAAAATTATATTACAATCAAATTATATCCATTCCTAAACACGATTAAAATTTTAACATCTTATTGAAGTAAATAATGTGAAGTAAAGCAATATTCATAAAAACAAATGGGATGTATTGAATGTATTCAATATGCTCGTGAAAAAAATAAGACACGATCTAGTGAAATATGAATGCATTGTTTTTTAAATTTTTTTATGGAAAACATTAACATTGTTTTTATGTTTTTATCGTATACTTTACTATGTATTTCACAAAAGAAGTGCAACTATTTTAACTTCTGTTTCTACATAAATTTAATGAATCTATATCAGTGACGTAGCGCGCCTTAGACGGAATATGATTGTATCAAAATACTTTAAGGGGCCCAAGTAAAGAGTGAAGATTTTTCACATAAGAAACAAAAACGTTCTCATTGAATACTGTAACACCACATAATTTCAACATAGCATAACAACAACATAACCTGCCAATGATGACTGACAGCCGCTGTCAAGGTACAGGAAGTACCTGATTATTTAACAGGATCATCAATAGATGTCTCATTGATGGAAGCCTCCAGAATGTTCCCGAATGTTCTAGAAACTTCTAGAACAATCCGAGCGGAAATAGATAGGCGGAGTTCAGGAACAGGTACCTCTCCCACTATCACACCGTCCACTTCCAAGGTATCCATCAGCTGTTCAGTACTGACTCAAGGGTATAAAAGACGGAGCCCGGCATACTGAAAGGCAGAATCGCGGTGGCTCTTCCAGGGCCAAGGTTTCCTACCTACCGTTACTCCATAGCTGTCTAAGAAGTACCTACTCTTGTTGCTATGAAGTGATTCTCCTTACCTACCGTTACCCTCTATAGCTGTCCAAGAAGTGCCTACTCTTGTTGCTATATGGTAACTTTCCTTATACCTACCCGCTACTCCCTGGCTGTCCGAGATGTGCCTACTCTTGGTGCCATACAGTAGTAGCGACCCTTATTACCTAGTCTCTCTCCGACTACCTCAATATCCATCTAACCTAGCCTGGAGGTGTCTTCGTATTGTTTTACTAATAGTGTTACTTTCTTTATACAGTATTGTACCAGTTGTCAAGTGATTGTAATAAATTGTGAATTTGCTAAACAGTGTTTTGAACTCTCTCGGTGTACCCCTTCAGGAGTACACCTGGCGCCCAAATTAGTTTTAAGTGTTGACTCTCTACATTCCCCTTCAGGGAATAATACAAGTAATATTAAGTGTTACAAATGGCAGCCCAACTCGTGGCGAGAAGACGACCCTGTGAAATGTGAACAATAAAGTGTTTTTGTTTTGAAAAGTGTTAAAATAATTATAGTTGTACTGTACTTTAATATTTAAATTCGTAAATAGTGATAATCTTAGTTGTACGGTACTTTAATTATAATATTCGTTAATAATAATAATAATCTAGTGTTAATCGTAGTTGTACTGTACCTCGATAATATTTGTAAGTAAAAATACTCATAAACTGTAGTTCAAATCAGTTTAGATAAGTTTAAATACGTTTGAAAAAGTGTTATTGTACTTTAATAGTGTTTAGCATAATTTCATATCGTAATCGTAATATTGCAACGCACTGTATCTAAAAGTGAGGTTATGAAAAATTGTGTTTTGAAAATAGACCATAGACGAAAATCATTTTCTCTGGTGTTAACTGATCGGCTCACTATCGGACCGTTTGAATGAACTATTTAATGTCTATGACTCTGTGGACAGTTTCCATAATCTATTATCTTTGAACTATGAACACATGTTTTATCTGTTTTGTTTATTTACGGCGAAGTGTCATAGTTCGAATGTTTATTATTTCCAATTGTTTCTAATGTTTATTGCTATTGAATAATATTATACATGTGTTATATATATTTGTGTATCTGGGGGACTTTTGTGAAAGCAAACCTGTGCATTATCTTTACATGTATTTATAATTATTGAACTCTTTACAGCAAACCATATTTCATTAATATATGTGTTATCATTACGCGTGTTTATAATACTAATGAACTCTTTTACAGCAAATAATATTTCATTAATATATGTGTTTATAATACTAATGAACTCTTTTACAGCTAGTTATATTTCATTATTATGTGTGTGTATTTGGTGGACTTATATTCAAAGCAAACCTGTGCGTAACATTAATTGTGAGCTCTTCGTATTTCATTTTTATATATTATTACCTTTATGTGTTTATTGTTGATGGACTGTTTCACAGCAAATCATATTTAATTATTATATGTGTGTACTTGGAGGACTTATACTAAAAGCAAACCTGTGCATATCATTACTCTTTCATAACATATTGTGTTACATGTATTGTACTTTATTATTGTTTATTATTGTTTTTGATGAACCTTCCAAAACAATACAGTGTTTATATATACATACATTGTTCGTTGTGTATTGAATAGACTCCTCTCAGAGCAATTCAGTGTGTATTTTAATTTGGTAAACTCAGTGTTCGTTTGTGTTTGAAACTGGAGTCCAAACCGAAGTACTTCACCCGTAGTGTGACTGAATCCTCAGAAGACCCTATCAACATGTCTGTAAACCTAAGCCAGGAACAGTTCCAGCACCTGATGTCCATGGTAGCGCCAAGATCCGGCTCATTTGCAAGCTGCGCTGCTTACTACGATGGCACTCGTGACATGGAGATGATTGAGACGTTCTTGGATACGGTGAAGGTGTTCAAAGCCATTGAACACATTGAGGATCAAGAGGCACTCACTGGTGTCACCATCCTGCTGAGGGGCGAGGCTGGCAAATGGTGGCAGGGAGTGAAGCACGAGGTTCGGAAATGGACAGACTTTGAGGCGCGGATCCGGGATGCATTTGCTCCTAGGAAGCCTGGTTACGTCCTGATCCAGGAGATTGTGAATATTAAGCAGAGACCCGATGAACTGACAGATACCTTCCTGACCAAGAAGCGAGTCCTGTTGGCCCAGCTGCCTGGACCAACTCTTACGGAGGAGCAACAACTTGACATGGTATATGGTCAACTGGATCTTCAGATTCGTGACAGGGTATCCAGAACATCGTTCAAGAGCTTTAACACACTGATGACAATGGCTCGGGAGGTGGAACAGTTCCTGAAGGAATCTGGAGAACGGAAGGCTAGGCCACGCTGTGGGATCTGCAGAGCATGGGGCCATACTGATGACAGGTGCAGGAAGAGGAAAGGGGTGGCAAACCAACCACCCAGGTTCAAGAGTGGAGGACAGAGTCACTCAACGAACACTCTCGCACCCAAGTTTGCTTGCTACGGCTGCGGTACCCCAGGAGTGACGCGCAGCAGGTGCCCTAAGTGCAGCGGAGGCAAACCTCAGGGAGGAAGCCATGAGATGTCGTTCTGCTCTCTGGACTTCACTGATGCTCGAGATCGACCATCCGTCCCCATCCAAGTGAGAGGATATGAAGGTACTGCCTATATCGACAGCTGTGCCAAATCCAGCGTCGCTTCATATTACTTATACAACTGTCTGAAGGACAGTGGGGCACAATTTCATAGGCAGAGGATCACCGCTGTGCTGGCTGATGGCTCTGCCAAGGTCCAGGACATCCTGACCACCAGGGTACCAGTGACACTGCACGAGGTCACTGTACCAACTACATTTATTGTATTCCCAGAGTCCCGAGATAACCGGACTCTATTGGGAGTGGGATTTATTGAAGATGCAGGACTGGTACTGAACCTACCACAGAGGGCCTGGTACTTCGTAGAGTCGCCTGAGATAACCCGTGCACTGGGGTATGAGGGCCATCCCTCGCCGCAATCAGCCTCAGGAAGCGACTATAAACCAATATGCGCAATCGCAAATGTCCTTCGCAAGATGGAGGTGCCACCACTGCTGTCCCCAGTGAAGACCACACCACCTCCAGTGGCACCACGGACTGACCTGGTGCCGAGCCCAGTGCGAATGGTTAGGCAGAAGATGGATGTCCCTCCTGCCATATCTCCGATGATGATCACACCACCACGGGAAATCCTGGCGGCCAAATCAGTGCATGTGATACCGCAGACTACGGAATTTCCAGCTGCAATGCTGACGCCACCTCCGACTCCCCCTCCAGCTGATGATCCTGTGTGTCAAGTGCCCATAGAATCTACAGGACAGCCTAGCCAGGAGTGTTCGTGCAAACCAGGAGTCTTGTTCGATGGCTATTCTCCCAGACTAGCAGATAGGATGTTCAGAGATGCGCAAATAGCTGTATTTAATGCCGACCCCACACTGTCACCACGGTCGGAGAGTTTATTCGCACCAGAGCGCCTGGACATCTGCAGCCTGGACGTCAATGAGAATGTACTCTCTGCGCAAGAGAAGGACTCATTGGATCGCGTGTTACAAGAACGCGCTGAGGTTTTCCAGTCTAATGGACTACCATGTTCACTCCCCGAGCACTATATCGACACAGGTGAGCACGCACCAATTGCAGTACCACCATACCGCCTGTCTCCTCCGCGCAAGGAAGTGCTCAAGAGGGAAATAGCAAAGATGATAGAAGATGACATCATAGAACCATGTTCATCACCTTGGTCTGCTCCAGTGGTTCTAGTACCTAAGAAGAATGGCGAATTACGTTTTTGTGTAGACTACCGTAAGCTGAATGCCATTACTGTTCCAGATGTCTATCCTATACCAAGAATTGATGACTTACTACACGAGGCCAAGCCAACGCCTTACATGACCACCTTGGATTTGAAAGCCGGTTATTGGCAAATCAGGGTTAGGCAGAAAGATCAGGAGAAGACGGCGTTTATAACCTCATTTGGCATCTACCGGTTCAAGCGCATGCCCTTTGGCCTTCGTAATGCCCCTTCCACGTTCCAGAGAATGGTAGATCACATCCGGATCAGGTTGGATGGCATAAAGATGCTAGCATATTTGGATGACCTGGTAATTCTCTCTTCAACCTTTGAAGAACATCTCACTCACCTCAACGCAGTGTTTCAGGAGCTGAGAAAGCAGAATCTT
The DNA here is from genome assembly GCA_947579605.1 of Athripsodes cinereus. NCBI lineage: Eukaryota > Metazoa > Arthropoda > Insecta > Trichoptera > Leptoceridae > Athripsodes > Athripsodes cinereus. The sequence continues at coordinate 22,184,378 of OX388311.1, forward strand.
ACTGTAAACAAGGAGAAGTGTAAGTTCTGTTGTTCTACCATCAAATACCTAGGTCACTACATCACACCTCAAGGACTTCAAGTTGACCCTGAGAAGACAGCAGCCATTAGAGATCGGTCTGCACCTCGGAACATCAAGCAACTCGTGTCATTTCTGCAAACATGCTCTTGGTACCGCCGATTCATTAGCAACTTTGCAAGCATTGCTGAACCACTATCGAGATTGGTAAAGAAAGATACCATCTGGGTATGGAACGACGAGCAAGAACGAGCTTTCAATCATTTGAAGGATGCACTCACCACTGCCCCAATACTTCGACAAGCTGATGACAGTAAACCATACACTGTCAAAACAGATGCAAGTGGCTATGCTCTCGGAGCAGTTCTGGTCCAAGGGGAGAGGGAAGAGGAGCACCCAGTCGAGTATGCCAGTCGCCTGCTGACCCCAGCAGAAAAGAACTATTCTACAACGGAACGAGAGGCCCTTGCAGTTGTGTGGGCTTTAAATAAGTTCCGTGGTTATATAGAAGGATTACCTGTCACAATTGTGACTGATCATCAATCCCTGAAGTGGTTGATGACTCTTAAATCACCCACAGGAAGATTAGCCCGGTGGGCATTGCAGATACAAGCATATGATCTACACATCAAGTATGTGCCCGGGAAAACCAATGTAGTAGCGGATACACTATCACGACCAGTCTGTCCGGAAGAAACCGAAGACGTGTGCAGTCTATCAGTGGATATTCCAACTCATAGCCCAGCCAAGATACGGATCGAGCAGTGTAAAGATGAAGGTCTTAAGCATATTATTCAAGCACTTGAGAGTGTTGACAAAACGGAAGAAGCCCTATATTGGAGTGAAAAGGGATACCTGATGAATGGCAGACTACTTTATAGATATCACCCAGACGGAGATTCAGAAGAAGCCCAGTTGCTAGTACCACAACAGGAATGGGCGAAAGTATTAGAAGTATATCATGATGACCCATTGGCCGGACACTATGGAGCTGAAAAGACGTTCCAGCGTATAGCCAAGCGATACTATTGGAAAGGTATGAGGAAGTACGTCGAGAGCTACGTGAAGAAGTGTCTACCATGTCAGAGATATAAACCGTCGAATCTCAAGCCTGCTGGACTTCTACAAACAACCATTACCAATCAAAGGTTCGAAACATTAGCATTTGATCTATTCGGACCACTACCTGCATCAGAAGATGGCAAAACATGGATTCTCATAGTAGAAGACCTTGCCACTAAATGGGTAGAATTGTTTGCCCTAGAGAAGGCAACAGCAGAAGTTTGTGCAATAACTTTAATTGACGAAGTTTTTCTACGCTATGGAATGCCAAGAAGAATCATTAGTGACAATGGCACACAGTTTGTGAGTGCTGTCATGCAATATGTAGTTTATTGCTTTGGCATCAAGCATGCTTTTACACCAGTATATCACCCAGAGACCAATCCAGTCGAAAGAAAGAATCGTGATTTGAAGCCACAATTGGCTATCCTGGTAGAAGAAGGACATCGAGTTTGGCCCCAAAAGCTGCCCAGCATAAGGTTCGCCATGAACTCAACAATTTGTTCAACAACTAATTACTCTCCAGCATACTTAACTTTTGGAAGAGAGTTACGGACACCTGATGATGTACAACATGACTTTCGTCAGATCGTGGTGTCAGAGAATTTCTTACCTGAAATTACGCCAAGGCTACAACAGATGGCCCAAATGCTACAGCAGGCCGACGAGAATCAAGAACGTCGTGAAGAAAGACGCAAAATCGTCACAGACAAGGGCAGACGCCCAGATCCCCGTTATAGAAAGGGAGATCTAGTGATGGTGAAAATTCACCCACTCAGTAAAGCATCACAAGGATTTAGTGCGAAGTTAGCGCCAAGAAGAGATGGACCATACGTCATCGTCAAGTCCCATGGAGCAGCCTCCTACGAAATTGCAGCAGCAAGCAATCCTGAGGTCCCCATCGGAGTACATCATACATCGGCATTACAACGGTACCACGGAAGAGAAGCTGAAGTACCAACGCCCATAATACCTATTAGACAACGAGGACGTCCGAAGAAAATAGCATCCAAGAGGTCAGGGGAACCAGCCCTTATATTGGCAGGACAGCCTGACTTGCTATCATCAGATTCTAAACTATCAGGGGAACCTGCCACGCAACCGGCAGGACAGCCTGACTTACTACCAGCCATCTCCCATCGTATTCAACCTAGGAGAAAGGCAACCCATCGACTCTACAATTAGATGCTGGATCATCGTCGGGGCGCCTTCAGATCCAGAAGGGGAGATTGTAACACCACATAATTTCAACATAGCATAACAACAACATAACCTGCCAATGATGACTGACAGCCGCTGTCAAGGTACAGGAAGTACCTGATTATTTAACAGGATCATCAATAGATGTCTCATTGATGGAAGCCTCCAGAATGTTCCCGAATGTTCTAGAAACTTCTAGAACAATCCGAGCGGAAATAGATAGGCGGAGTTCAGGAACAGGTACCTCTCCCACTATCACACCGTCCACTTCCAAGGTATCCATCAGCTGTTCAGTACTGACTCAAGGGTATAAAAGACGGAGCCCGGCATACTGAAAGGCAGAATCGCGGTGGCTCTTCCAGGGCCAAGGTTTCCTACCTACCGTTACTCCATAGCTGTCTAAGAAGTACCTACTCTTGTTGCTATGAAGTGATTCTCCTTACCTACCGTTACCCTCTATAGCTGTCCAAGAAGTGCCTACTCTTGTTGCTATATGGTAACTTTCCTTATACCTACCCGCTACTCCCTGGCTGTCCGAGATGTGCCTACTCTTGGTGCCATACAGTAGTAGCGACCCTTATTACCTAGTCTCTCTCCGACTACCTCAATATCCATCTAACCTAGCCTGGAGGTGTCTTCGTATTGTTTTACTAATAGTGTTACTTTCTTTATACAGTATTGTACCAGTTGTCAAGTGATTGTAATAAATTGTGAATTTGCTAAACAGTGTTTTGAACTCTCTCGGTGTACCCCTTCAGGAGTACACCTGGCGCCCAAATTAGTTTTAAGTGTTGACTCTCTACATTCCCCTTCAGGGAATAATACAAGTAATATTAAGTGTTACAATACTTAATTATAAATTGATCAAAAAGTCTGAGAGATCGTGTGCCTAACAGTGATACTTACTTTACTTTTCGTATGGCCCAGTGTTGATAGATCTTAGCCCATGTGGGCTGCGTCGTGTCCTCTACAGTCTTGGCTCAGTGATATACGAAAGGAATGTGAAATGAAAGTAGGTGTAATTATAAGGATGAATGTAAATAAGTGAAGATGGTTTGGGCCCGTGGAAAGAATGAATGAGGACAGAATGACCAAGAAGATATAAATGGCTGAGAGGAATGGTGCTTGGAGACGTGGACGTCCGAGGATGATATGGCAAGATTATTTTAATCAAATCCTACAGGACGGTCACGTGTTGAGCACTTTGAACAGGAGACCATGTATGAGGAATTGTATAACAGTGACGGAAGCGAAATATGTATGCAAGGGTAGAAGGAAGTGGCGCTCGATCCTTTCTGACTACCCATCGAGGGAAGCGGTGTGCCCAATGCAAACGGTGAAGCCCATGGTATGTATGTATGTATGTAAATTGCTTGAAAGTTTTTAGTAACAATTAATGCTCCTACGTTAACGATTTCAGTTGTTCTATATTTTCTACTTCTACAAACAAAAGTGACAAGTCTGATTCCTGTCTCTCAGAAGTTCTATAAAATTTTGTTATCAGTTTTAATTATGTAAAACTTTTTTTAAGTTAAAGCAGTTGTAACCGGAAGGGTAAAGAATAGAAAGCATGCTGCTATTGCCTCCGGAAAACTGGATGCAAGGCTATTGAGTTTTTCAGCAATAATACCTACCATGAGACTTTAATGGAATGAATTTTGTGAATTTCAATCTGAAGGTGCTTTTTATTAAGCTCCTTATCATTCAATTCACCCATTTGAATCATAATATCAAAGCATAGAATGATTCATAAATATGTACACTATCGAATGAAAAATTCCTGTCAGATTTTTATTTGAAGGATAATTATCATCTGTCATATGGGACTCTTGGTATGGTAGGTATTTAGTCACTCTAGCTTTGATGACTGAGGTTTGATGATGGCCACGGAAAACGTCACTTAGCTCCGTTTTTTCACCTCGCATCATCATTTATCACCATCGTAATGTGGACACTCAGGCATGTGTTTTTTTTGGCATCCCACCGAACATATGAGTTATTTAGACACTCGTGTATGTTTTTATTTCGAAACAAATATAATATAATATAGATACACATTAAGGTTTCGATGTCAATCAAATAGCTCGATGGAATTATTGATGCATGGAGATTTTCGGGGCCAAAATAAAAAGTAAATTAATTTATTTGGAAGAAAGGCTATAATTTATTGTAAATGACAGTACGAATAAAAAATCGTTGCTCAAAATTTATAAAAATAAGCACACATCTTTCTACGTAATTCATTTTAGTTGCCTTAAATATATTTAAGCAGATATTTTTTATCAAATAAAATCTTTAATCAAAAGAGCAATTTAATCCACCTAAATATCGACTAAAATCGCGGCATCCATATTGGATTACAGCTGCAAGCGATAGACAATCAACTGATGACAAATGGCGAGATCTGTGGGCAACGACAAGGGTGAAGAACCATAACCTGGTTGCAGATCCAACTGTACAGCTTCCAGGCTCTACTTTGCCCAGAAAACTCTGGTGCACGCTGAACAGACTAAGGAGTGATGTCGGATGCACAGCGTCACACCTAAGTACATCAATGGGGACTCGCAGACTCTCCGTTATGTGTGTGTGGTATACTGTATTTATCAAAATTCAAATACCTATATATTTGATTTTACCTAAGAATACAATTGAATAAATAATTGTTATTTTTTAGGAAACTATAAAACATCAACATAGATTATTTAATAATGTAGATTATCATTTGAATCCCTCGTGGTCATTATATGGAGTGTTTGAAAAGGGCCGGTCTATATTAGATTAGTAAGCGGTGTGTCTACTAATAACAGTATAAGAAGCCTCTTTTCATGGAACAAATTACTTTCTCGGCACCTGTTAGAATGATGGGAACTCATCCTACATTCCATTAGAATCAAACAAAATAGAACAGACTACATACTAACAGAACATAACACATCGCGGATATAATATTATCTATAATATTATTATCATTATACCATTCAGCATTTCAATTAGTTCTTTCTGCAAGGGGCGTGGTCTAGTTGGGAATTATGTTATTGTATCATTGTTATTTGACTTTGTTTGTTATAAAGAATATCTCATTATCATCCTGTTTCTACAATCATGTTAATATGAACCTTACGTAATTATTACTATATCGTGAGAATATTTTAAAAACACAACACTAACGAATTTTATGAGTACAGTATTTTATTTCCGAGGGCAGAGTTATGTGAGATTTAGAAATTTTGTATGTGAAATTATTTTCGTCACCTGCAATAGGTAATGGAGCCGTGTGATGGATGTCTCCCTCCCACCCTCCCCTCTATGTGTTTTTTACAAATCAAAAGTATGTGTTTGTGTGAATTTGGACCTGAATACACGAGTATACGAACGAGATGAATGAGTTTTGTGTTTTTTATGTATTTTTCGTGACGTATGGTTTTTGGATGGCATCTGTGTGAAATATACTGGCATTTTTTGTTTTTGGGTGTCCTGCCAAAGGCAGGTATTTGAAAAATATCACGTTTAAGACTTCTGAATTTCTTGACTATTATTGGTACGGAGAGGACGACTTACATGTTTTATATGCAGTTAGTTGACTGTCTATCCCAGTTGTGGGAAAGCCGTAATGGTATGAGCGAATGTCTGGAAAATAGGTGTGTGACAACGCGGTCTCCCGAAAATCACATGGTTTAAACACACGGATCAATACCTAGTATTTGAATAAATACAGTACAGCAAATATCTTTGTATAAATATATTTCATACAATCAACTTTATGAGATCATATTCATTGTCTTGCTTAACATTTTCATACAATTATTTATCAGAAAGTATCATCGACATCAAAATCGCTTTTACACTTTGACCTTAGAATATAAAATCATTTATCAATACTTACACGTTGTTATTTATCAATTGTCGTTGAGTTTGATATTAATTGATTGTATGATCTATTTCAATACGTCCATTAGACATTCTGATTGCAAAATAAACATTAAGAAAAAATCAGTCTCATTCATTCATATTATTAATATAAATGATTGTGTAGGATGTTAAGGCGGCGTGGTATACAATGTATTACAATAATAATATAAGACTACAAATATAATAACAATATATTGACTGAATCATAAACAAGTTGATTTGTTTTGTTTGACGGTTGAATGCAAAACAATATTTTTCATGAATTGTATCGTATTGTATTCGGGTTATTGTCTGATCGATGTTATTTATTGAGCGAGACTGATTTTGTATATTATCATTGTGTTCCATGTTCATATAATATAAGGTAGGTACACTATGTCCTGGATGCTGTGGAGAAAACGAGACGTTGAACAGAATGACACTATAAAATTAATTATTTTAAATATTCATAAATGGTTTATTTTTAATGATACTTATATATTTTCATTTATATTTTGAATTCCGCATTTTCATAAACTAAATTGTACATGGAAATATTTAAAACGATAAAAAGATGCTTTTTGTTTTTCTGCGATATGGGAAGTTAGTTTCGTTAGAATACATTACCAACGAAATAAAACTATAATCTCATCCTTTGGGAATTGGTTTTGATTGTTTTGACTAATGTTAATTTTATTATTCTAGATACAACAAATTATATTCTACACACAAGAATTATATACCTTCCTACAAAGTAAATTATAAATCTGTGATAAAAAGGTACATTAATATTTTTTCGAGATTAAAGTAAGTACCTATACAAAACAAACTGAGCAAGTATACCTACAGCAGGGCTACTCTTGACAAAACTAAACACGATCTTAATCTAGTCTTGATCTTGATCATACGACGCACGAAGTGACTATTGGCCAAAAATACACTCAAACCGATCGCGCGTTAGCGGTAGCGCGGTGTTTTTGTCCATAGTCCCTTCGTGCGTCGCATGATCAAGATCAAGACTAGATTAAGATCGTGTTTAGTTTTGTCAAGAGTACCCCTGCAGAACAAAGCTGATATACTGCGAGAGAGCAGATGCCATATTTTATTTATTTATTTATCTTAAGTACATATTACAAACATTACATGCAATGACACAATATAAATTCATATTGCAAAGATTACATTATAATTACATCAAATTTAATGGTTTATGAGAACTTCATATCTGATTCGTTGGCCCATAAAGCCCAGGTTGATACGATCTATACGGACTTCAGCAAGGCTTTTGATAGGGTGGACCATGGGATTCTTCTAGAGAAATTAATGGCGATTGGAGTCACTGGTTCGCTGTTTACTTGGTTTGTAAATTATCTAAAGGATCGGAGATTATCTGTTAGAATCGGTGACACATATTCGTACGAGTTTCTAGCCCTGAGTGGGGTGCCTCAGGGTTCCCACCTCGGTCCCATCCTATTTAATTTATTCATAAATGATGTAATGAACGTGTTCACTGATGTGGAGGTTCTTTTGTATGCCGATGACCTCAAGATATTTAAAGCAATTAGTGATGAAAGTGACAGCCGTATTCTTCAGGAAAATCTGAATAGATTTTATGATTGGTGTACGAATAACAGATTAACACTCAATGCAAAAAAATGTCACGTAATGCGTTTTTATCGAATAAAGAGTCCAATAGTGTACGAGTATAAACTTGATGGTGCCTTGCTGGAGTCCGTGGATGAGATTCGCGATTTGGGTGTCGTTTTTGATCGTCGTCTTAGTTTCATCAGCCACATTAACATCACTTGTAATAAAGCTATGAGGCTTTTGGGATTTTTATTAAGAGTGTGTCAGCAATTCTCCCACATACACACTTTGAAATTGTTGTATGTTTCTCTGGTACGTAGTGTCTTGGAGTACTGTTCATCAGTCTGGTCTCCGTGTTTCCAGGTTCACATTAATAGCCTGAATAGGGTTGAACGAAAATTTCTGCAACATATAAATTTTAGACTGGGAATACCCAGAGAACATTTGAACTACAATTTTCTTTTAAATTCTTTGAATTTATTGCAGATATCAGAGAGAAGAAAATTAACCGATTTAATGACTCTGTTCAAGTTAATACATGGTTTTATTTACTGCCCAGATCTATTGCATAAGATAAATTTTCATGCACCATTGAGAGTTACTCGACAATCCTTACCATTTTATGTTGATGACTCGACCACTACGTATGGTCAGAATTCATCTCTAAAAAGAATTCAGCGTTTGGGAAATGAATTTGCTGAAGGGGTTGACATATTTCACTCATCATTAGTCCAATATAAGTCACATGTGACAGAAGCCATGTTGAGAGTCCAGAGGATGTGAATTTGCAAGTGTGAATTGCTGTAGTGTTCGGTGATAAGGATTGTTCTGTGATGTCGTTTTTATTTTTAGCTATGATTGATCCATCTTCTTGTATCCAGTCTGTCTTGTTATTTTTATTGGTAACTATAATTGATGATAGTTTACACGTGTTTTGAATTTTGAATTTCATGTCTGACATTGGATTTGTTTGTGTTGTGGTTTTAAATTAAAAAAAATATATTCTGTAATTTTATTTTTAAATTTTAATATCTTTTATATAATTTCTATTACATTGTCTTTTATGTTTTTATATCATTGAGATTTGAGTGTGTTTGTGTTGTGTTTTCAATTTTATTGTTGTGGAAATTGTTTATATATATATATATATATATATATATATATATATATATATATATATATATATATATATATATATGTTGTTGATAAGTTTTACGCGACGAGGTATGTATGTATTGATTGTCTTTGCGGACAAATCGCGTATTTTTGTTTGGTGGTGAGCTTTCGAATGCGCTCGGGCATCCATTGTCAAACCGACCACCACCAAACAAAAATACGCGATGTGTCCGCAAAGACAATCAATACATATATATATATATATATATGTATCATGTAATAAGGGCTTTTTGCCGTAGAATGAATAAATAAATAAATAATTATTGTATCTTCTCACTAGAAAAGTCCGTATCGGGAATATTACACCATTCTTGAGAAGACTTCACTGGCTGCGAACCGAGAAAACTATGACATTAAATAGTGTTTTCTAATTAACAAAGCCGTGAACAAAATATTGTAGCTATTGCTCCTGGCAGAGCCCTCGATCATCCGCAAGTCCATTAAAAAGCTAAGAGAGCCCAACAGATACAGGACCACAAAATCAAATAACAACGCCGAAAGCCTTGGCTTTCGGCGTTGCAAGTCTTGTAATGTGGAATGGGATGTTTGCTGATCTGCGGTGCCAGAGTAACATCAGCGGTTTTAGAAGCAAAATGAAAGTTGCCGTTTTCACCAGCACTCCTGAGACGGTCGAAAGATATTAAACGACGCCAAAGAAACAAATGAATACAGTTGATTTTCTACATCTAAACAATTTGAAGAAAATATTTCAGAAAAAATTAAAATGATCAAATGATAATCAGGATTTATGGATAGTATGATATTATTGACATGAGCCACGACACATGCATATAAGTCTATTGTGCGTTAATCATGTTTATGTAGTTTACGATGGAATTCTTTCTTCTTCTTCATAAAGCATATATATTATAATATACTTAGTAGTAGGTATATAGGTATGTATAATTTTAATCTTGAAGAATCCTCATATTTTTGCATTCTGCCAATATTGACAAAAAATATTTATGATTGTAAAGAGTTTATAAAGAAAATATTGAGCATTTTGTTTGCAAATTGAGCAAGTTTATCGCGCTTTATAACCCATATCATCTAAAATGTTCTTGTCCAAATAGAAATGAAGAAAAGGTTAATCATATTTATTTATGAATTCACCTTGATTGGTACGGTGTTCATATTTTATATGTAATTTAATTATATGATATATTTAAATAATTTCATTTTTTTTAAATCAACATTATACTATTGTTTATGTGCGTTTTGTATTGTTAATTGTATTGTACAAAACCTTGATAAAGCCAGTCCTGACATATGCTTCTGAAACCTGGGTACTAACAAAAGCTCTAGAGAGATCTATTGCAGCATTTGAGAGAAGGATCCTCAGAACAATTAACGGTCCTGTGAGAGATCATAATGGTTGGCGTCGTCGATACAACAAAGAACTTTGTGACATATATGGAGAGCCCGATGTGATCAGCTCCATCAAGGTGGGGCGCTTAAGATGGGCTGGTAACATAATCAGAATGGACGACGATAGCCCTGTAAAACGCCTCACACTCCTCACACTAAAAGGACAAAGAAGAGCAGGAAGACCCAAACTGCGATGGATGGACTCTGTCAGCGCCGACGCATCCACACTGCAAATAACTAACTGGAAAACAAAGGCAAAGGATAGACAAGAGTGGAAGAGACTACTGGATTCAGCCAAGGCCCACCCAGGGCTGTCGAGCTCATTATGATGATGATGATGATTATGTGCGTTTTGACTAGTACCTACATCTTTCGAAGATTCCTCTAGTAGTATGGCTGAAATTTTATGGAGGAAAGATATAGCAACGGTACTACCGCAATCACAACACCAGCATAAAAATATCTAGACGAAGTTCTCCAAATAAATAAATTTTATACTATATCTATCCAATGCAGCATGTGTGTAGTTGTGTTTTAAACTTTAATAAAATGTAGAAATCTTAGAGCATATTATATTTTATAGTTTGTTTAAGTCATTAATATGTTAGTAGGTATCCATACGAAGAAATTATTTCAATAGAATATTCTTCCTATTGATAGAGCTAATGTAGTAAGATTTGATTTCAATGTGCACTTTTATTTTTTATCAATAGTGCACTTAAAAGTACCCTGCGCAATAATTTCTCTATTGTTGCAAAAGTCAATTCCATGTTATCTCTCATATCAATCTAACAGTAGGTAAGTATATTTTATCAAACACCGAGAGAAATAAAATCTTAAATATTAATGCTATCAACACAAGATCATTCACGTCGGAATAAGTCAATCATAATGACGAAGATATAAATGACTTAGATCACGATCAATGATCTACAATCAGAAAGATAAATATAAAGATAGGTATATCACAAAGGTGCCGAATATCACTCTCATGAAGATACTATGCTTACTGTTGTGTGTATTGTAGTTTCGCTATGCTTTTAATCCACTTTGTTAATATTTAAACTGCTTTTATAAGTTTCAAAATATCTTTTAATCGCCATTAGAGAATTAGATTCGGTATCTTTATTGTGATTCAAGCTTATCAGATGATTTACATTTGATCTTTGGATTATTTATTTCTTTAATTCAGGCAGTCATTGTGTTCCATTTCTTATAAGTGATCGAACTTACATTTATATTAATTAAAACTTTGTATAGGTACATTCTTTATATGAATATTTTATTTAGTGAATAGAAATGATATCTACTTATAAAAATAGATTTTTTATCATCATAAAACTAATAAAGTGGGAAGCTAAACATGAGTAGGCACATGCTTATATCTATCTATATCATCACGTTACGTAACAAATCATTTTTTTGCTTGCAGCTTGCAGTAAATCAGATGATATCATTTCAAATAATCGCAAATTTGCAGGTTTTACAATTGAGTTACTTCATATTAAAATTACAACATATTTCACACAAAGATATATCTACTAGATAGGTAATTCAAAGAAAAAATCGGTCATGCAGCCAGTCAAATTTTGCATCCAGTTTTATACTGACGCTAACGTCAAGACAATAAATACATTGCTAATGCTTGAAGGTCATCGATGTTGGAACACAAAAATTCCGTTAAAATGTTCCGCGTTGCAAGTTTCGTATGTCTATGATTTCACATAAGTGCAAGTTTAGAGAATTTAATATTTATATTTTTCAATGATCTTCGCTTATTATATTGTTCTAGGTCAGTATCAAATATATAACTGGTTGTGTCGTTTTATAAATTATTATTATAATTATTATATACAATTAAATATAACATTATAAACTATTTATTCACATAATAATATTTTCTCGGAATTTTTGCTTGAGGAATTAATTGGTTTATTAACTGTGTTATTTTATACAATTGTCATATATACTTCTCATAACAGAGTTAAACATGAAGATTATTAAAGGACCTTCATACTTTAAATATTGTATGTAGGTACCTACCTAGAAATATTTGATAATAATATGTAGGTACTATGTATGGCAAATAAAATATTCATTTAAATGTTTATAATTTTTTTAATTGTTGTAGTACTTATACCTATATTTATATTTTTTACACAAATGTTCTGCAAGTCAGATAGGAGGCACTCAATAAATAAATACTTTTTTTTTTTTTTTTAAAAAAAGATATATCTGGGTTTTGTTATAAACCCAAATACAACTTTATACACCTTCCACAGTAAGCTAAAAGCTTGTGTCGTGAAAGGGGAGTTTGCCGGCACCTGGGATCGAACATCGGACCCCTTGTTCAAGAGGCCGAGACTCTACCTCCAGGCTATCGACGAACTCGTAAACTTACTTGGTGAGGTTTTATATTTATTTAAAAAATAATTAAAAATAAGGAGACACGTTAAATTCTAAAATACGTCGGTGCTTTAGATTTATATTCTAGTATTTTAACATAGCTATGTAAGTTTAACTAGGTGTCTAGGATATCAAAGTACTAAAAACATAAATGTCGTCTCCGCTATAAATACCTATTTACATTCTCTTTTTATTTTTTCCCATGTCGGTGAATTACAAACGTTATGGGATCAATAGTCAAAACGACTTGAAAATAGGTCAATATTTTATTGGTAATATTTGTCTAATACCTCCTATAATATTATGTTATTCATTCTCTTTTGACAATAAGACAGGAAGCAAACCAAACATAAATATTTAATGTATCCACAATAATAGAAAACAAGATCGTAAATGTTGTAGGACAGTCCAATAGCTGAATGAGGCTACAAGAGAATATTATTACTAAGGACAATCTATTATTGCATTCTTACACTTTTTTTTATTCCTTGACCGATTATTATTAAGTTTGTTGTCGGTTAAAGATCAAAAGAAACCAATAAAGACCGAAAAAGGGATATACACGGGTTTTGTAAACATTATTTTTGATTCATAACACTGTAATATATAATTTGGAACGACTAAACGAGGTTTGCTTTTCAATACATCGAAAACAAACACTCTTACATATTTAGTATATTACTCAACAAAAACCTCATCTCATCAGCAGATTGTGCAAATTCTATTTTAACTCTCTCTAAGTAGGAAATAGGAAAAGTGTGCTGATGCTTACGAATCGGCTTAGGCTGGTTTAAGGGCATTTTAACCATGGTACGTTCACCAATCCCATCAATTCCTGTTTCAAACCATTGTGTTTGATATTTTAGTTGAGCACATATTAAGCCAACTACAGTACTTGTTGTCAAAACGATCTATCGTCGTTTGTCAATCAGAAAAGTAGATGGTGCTAGAGAATGAAACTGTTCTCCAATTTGCAGCGCTGCTTTGAGTACTGAATTATAATAAAATAAAACGTAGTTCAATATTTTAACACCCATACATAGTCAGTTTTTCTTCCTCGTCAATGTTATAGACTACTCGTATATTAGTCATCATTCTTTATCAACTACTACAAATATAGCATCCTTATAATATAATAATATTCCACAAGTGGAGTAGCCGGTTGATTAACTGCAAGTAATAAAAATGCAAATTGTTTTTTCGTCCCAGTAAAATATAAGACATTCAGCATGGGTAGCACGCCTCATCGCAGCATTGCATTAAACGATGCCTTATAAATCATCCAACATACAAACCTATTTCATTTTAAGACCTATTTTAAGACCTACTGCATTTTACAGGATACTCTGTTGAATAATAAATAAATAATAATAATATATATAAATAAATAAATAAATATCTACCTATTTTTACCGAAACTTCACGTGGTATCACTCATTATCTTTTCAAAAAAATACTTTTGTGCAGTCTGAAGGACTCTCTAGTCCAGTCTTTTACATTACATAGGTAGCTTAGCATAGATTTGCCCTCCATTCTGACATTCTTATAATAAAAAAATATATGAATTAGCAAATAATTCATTATAACAACTACATACTAATATATTTTGATGTAGATAAGCTTATACAGGTAACTGTCATTAAAGCCGGGAATACACATGACTGTAGCAGGCACACTTGTATAACAGCTCCTTACACATGCCACCTACTATCATGTGGATACGCTAGTTGGCATGCCTATATCTGCCACGCAAGTAGATAGCACAACATTTGATTTACTGGCATGCAACATGAGGGAGGGGACGCGGGGGGCTACGAAACCGGCATGTGTGAACGTCGCGACAGGTACAGGTATGCCAGTCAGAGATGTGCAAAATACTTTCAAAAAAGTATTTAAATACAAAATACAAATACTTTAGAATTTTTGTATTTCAAATACAAAATACTAAATACTTTTTCAAAATGGTATTTAAATACAAAATACAAAATACGTATTTTCAAAATACTTTTTTAAAATACCTTTTTAAAATACTTTTTACAAATAGTCGAACAAGGTGTAAGACAAAAGTATTTAATATTTAAACCATTGATGAATGAAAGAGAAATTAAAAACTGGACAAAAGTATACATAAATGGAGAAAGGGTTGACATGATTCGATATAGCATTGCTTGCAGACAATTGATGAATGCCATTGATGAATGAAAAACTGGACAAGAGTATACATAAATGGAGAAAGGGTTGACATGATTCGATATAGCATTGCTTGCAGACAATTGATGAATGAAAAACTGGACAAGAGTATACATAAATGGAGAAAGGGTTGACATGATTCGATATAGCATTGCTTGCAGACAATTGATGAATGAAAAACTGGACAAGAGTATACATAAATGGAGAAAGGGTTGACATGATTCGATATAGCATTGCTTGCAGACAATTGATGAATGCCATTGATGAATGAAAAACTGGACAAGAGTATACATAAATGGAGAAAGGGTTGACATGATTCGATATAGCATTGCTTGCAGACAAATGATTAATGCCATTGATGAATGAAAAACTGGACAAGAGTATACATAAATGGAGAAAGGGTTGACATGATTCGATATATCATTGCTTGCAGACAATGAGGATGAGCCTTAGGAAGAACTGTCAAAATAGAAAAAAAAATTAACTAAGTCATGACAAAATGTACGGTTGTTAGAAGAGATAAGCCGAAAATTGTCATAAATGGATTGAGTATCATCAAGCAGGTAAGAGAATTCCTGACTTGGGCTGCAAAATAAATCAGAATGGATAATCCAAATCTGAAATCGTATGGACTACTGTAACATCATACATACAGTATACAGGACTGCTCCAGACTCTTCCTTATCGTCTTCAGATGGTTTTTAGTGTTGCCTCCGGATCATTTACAGAGAGAATAAGAGCTGCCACATAACTTCACTACTAAGAAGTCTACACTAACTGAGAGTCCTAGAGATGCTGGTGTTTAAACTGTGTCTCACTGTCCACAAGGCAGCACACTACCCACTGAGCTGTGCCGCTGACGAAAATGTGTGGCGAAGGCTGTGCTCAGCTTCTTAAACTCGTTGAACTCAAAAGGGCAAATACCTCTAAATTTGCAGAAAGAAGAAACAAAGTCGCAGCGTCATCTGCCTGGAATAGATTGCCTTCAGACAAAATTGAAAATGCTACCATTCAGGAGAAATCACAGCGCCCTTGAAATGGCCATGGATCGTTAAACGGCGTCATGTATAATTTGTTCAATCATCATTATTATGTGTGTATATCTCTAACATGGAGTACTCTAATGGAAACGTTGTATTTGTAATTCAACAAATTGGCAAAAAAAGCTTTCGTACGCGCATATCAATTAATGGCAGAATTTTGTTTCAAACAATAAAAAGGTATTTTGTAAAAGTATTTTGTGTAAAATACAAAATACTCAAAAAAAGTATTTCAAATAAAATACAAAATACTTTTTACAAAAAGGTATTTGAAATACAAAATACAAATACGTATTTTGTATTTTGTATTTGTATTTTAAATACTTTTATTTGAAATACGTCACATCTCTGATGCCAGTAGCTGACCTTCTTTTTTATTTTATCCGCAATTTTCCCTAACAATTCATCAAATTTTTCTGGCAGCATTCTTAAATGGTTTCTGTAACCACCTATATCTTCTTGTCGCATTTCTGTAAGCAGACAACTACTTGCTCCAAAATTTTCCCTTCTGCCAATCCAATCTTTCACACAAATTCGTCTTCTTTTACTATTCTTTTTTCTCTCATTAAATTAGCCACACATTGTACTGCTAATTGCAATATTCTTCTTCTATGAGTGCCATATCAGGTCCCCCCGACGTTGGCGATCACTCTGGAGAATGCTTCCCTGTCTCGTGCTGTGCGGACCAGTTCTCCCATCCGTGTTATTCCGGATGGGATTGCAATATGATGATATTTAATTCATTTCGAATGTTTTCCATTGCAAAAAAGCTTGAGAATGAGTGATTTGAGACATGTACTGTCTCGTGGCTAGCTTGTGTATACGTCTTGCAAATACAGGCATGCAAGGACGCAAATTGCATGCAAGTTTAACTTGCAAATGTATCCACATCGCGCCAGTAACTTCCACATGCCATTAACAAGCATGCACGCTACTGTTCCATTTTACAGGCATGTGTATCGCCGCCTTAATTTAACTATATTTTGACAACAACAAAAAATACAAAGAGAGCATCAATCGGTTTTCATGTAGTTTAATTTTGATACTAAAAAATATTTACACATGCCAAAAATTTACACTTTAATAGAATTTGTATAAAAATTAACTCGACAAAATTTCCATATTTATGACAAATATTTAACCTTCTTCACCTTTAAATTCCACAGTGTTGAAAAGAGTTGAAAATTGTTCGAACATTATAATTTTTTATATATCTAATATTTTTTTTTATTTATCTAGGATTTAATACAATCGTATAAATCATTTCGGCGGGTTTCCTAATATATTTGTGGTGGATCCTAATATGCTGTAGGTGGGAACATAACATAGTAACAATAAATATAATCAATATTTCTATTATAGCATACGTAACCTTTTATGCAAATATGTTTGATTACAATAAACCTCATAGTGTGATTTGTTTTTTTTTTCAAAGTCAAAAAACCCGCTCTTAAGCTGTTATAACATACAGAGAAGAATCAGGAATTATTTTATTTATCACAATATATTACAATGAATGAATAAAATAAGAGACCCTTGAATAATTTGTACCATACTTTGTCGTGAAGTCCCCGGTACAGAATAGGTTTTCCTTTCTTCATTCACATTGCTTCACTTTGGATGATCATTCAGAGTGTCAGGGTCAAAGCTGTTCATCAAAAATGAACGCGTCTGTTCACGTTGTATGCAGGTTGACGTATTAGAAGTGAAAACAAATTTATATAATTCTCGACAGCATGATAATTTTGTACATGATTCTAACTTTCGATACAAATTCATAGAGAATATGACAAATAATATGATAAAACTTGTTTATGGACGTTTCAGTGAAAGGAGCTTTCATCAAAATTATGTCGAGTAGTAATCGCTTTAATCCGTCATCGCTTGTGATCACTATTGATAAAACACCTGTTCACACCTTTTCATTTTGGAGGATCATCCAGAGTGAACACTGAAAATGTGGATATATTGGTTCTTAAGGAAATCTTGGTAAAATATTAAGAATTACGTATTTTTTACGTATTCTCTTTATCATTGCAATAAATATGCACGTCGTCCTCTTTGTGCAATAAATAATGAGATTTTAATTTATTATTGCACAAAGAGGATGATGTGATTAAGAGGGCTCTACACCCCTTCTTTGTTTTCATGCAAACGAATTAGCAAAATTACAACCATTTTATTTTTTAAATATTTTAAATTCTGGATCACATGTATGTTATTTTTTATATTAATATAATATTTTGAACATTTATAAATGCGATTTTATCATTTTAGTTTTATTTTGCTGCGAGGAATATAGTGAAAATAATTTTTGAAGATTACCCATCGCAATGATGATACGTTGAGTGGTGCTATTTTAAATAAATTATCCTTAATAATACAACGATGGCATAGTGCACAGAAGTGGTAAGTACAGTTTTCATAGTTTTGAGATAATCAATGTTGAAAGTTTGAGATGTCATACAATCTAGTACTAACCACACATAGTTTTTGTTAAATATCTCGTGAATGACACAGAGTTACGCAATAATATTCCTAAGGAACATACTTCAGATGATATAGATTCGCATGCGTATAATAACTCATTTTAGGTAAAAACTGCACTTACCACATCTGTGCGCTACACCATCGACAAGATTGTTAATAAAATTTTAAAACCAAGATTAATCTTAAAATATCATGAATTCTATAATACAGCTTGAGTTATTTATTTACATACTATACTACTATACTATACCATCACGGCATATCCCACAAGTGGGGTAGCCAGCAGACCAGCTGCGTATAAAACATGCAAGCAGTCTTCTCCGTGCCAACATAAAATCAAGACATTCAGGATGGGTGGCAAACCTCATCGCCGAATTTAAGATGTAAAATGTCTTTATTTTTTCGAACACCTGCCTTTTACAGGACACTCGAAAACTTATGGAGAAGAGTGGGAGACCAATTCTTTACCGGGTGCTCCACGGGAAATATTGATATTTATTTACAACCATTGGATTTTCTTAATTATTATGACAAACTGCATACAAATCAAAAATAAATTTCATTATCAAAAAAATCATAGAAAATGTTTATAATTCAACCATTTGTTTTATTTATATGATAATATGGTATGTTGTTTACCGTGCATACTACATATATAACGTTATTATGTGCAATAATCAAGAATATAGCGAGTTTCACAAATTTTAAGATTCAGAAGGCCCACGGCGTGCCTAGTAGCCGGATGTGAGACCGTACTCGCTCTGTTTTTGAATTAGGAAATAAATAAAATCAATTTATAGAATAAATACAACTTAAATTTTATTTATATGTGATAACATACTATTTTTTTATACCCATGAATATTTTTGCATATAAAGTTTTGGCTTAAATTTATTAATAAAGCTATTTCATTAATTATTTGAATAATTTTCTCTGCGCCTACTAAAAATTGTTGCCTGAAACCACTAGAGCTAAATCTAATTTGTACCTTAGGTAAGAACGGCTGTTAAGTCGGTTCGTAAGTTAAAATATGTAATACTCGATATAAAAATAATAACAAAGAGTACCTCTCTGTCAAACATGAATCTATTATTGTTTATATTAGGATAATGTGTGTCTTTGGTCTTTAGGTACCTGTTGTAGTATTAATATTATCTATGACCGTTGAAGGCATAACATTCTTTATATTATTATTAGGTATCTACAACATAGGCAGTTATGTCACTAAAAAAAATACAATAACACCTCAACGCCATCAGCACGGGACAGGTTGTTCCATGAGGATGGTCAATAGACAGACAATAATACAAATGGTGAATGGAACGGGACTACAATGGGAATAATGATCCCCCACAGGGTATAGATCCCATTGAGGGGTGTGAAAGTGGGACCGCGCGGTGTCTTTGATAGCATCTCGTGTCATTAATACTTTCCCACATAGTCAGAAAAATCTTGTAAAGTATGTTTAGCTGACGATGTGACCGATGCCGATCTCATTGACCATTTATTATTTTACAAGTGCGATGACAAAGTTTATGTAAAATTTATCGTAACTTTACCTAGTAAGTAACTGACGAATGAAATTTAAGGTTTACTACTATCGATTATGCATAATATTAGTGATTTTAACCTTTGAACAAATATTGGTAGTAATTAATTTTATGGATCAACACTAATCCTACTTCTTTGATGTTATGAATGAAGGATTCGAACCAATTTTGATATTTGGAGAATAAGTAATTAAAGTATATTTTTTTCAGAACTACGTATTAAGTAAATATTTATTTCTTTTAAGAATAATTAATAAATTTAAAATGAGTTATAAAAACGAAACCATGATATCACTCATAGTTTCTTAATCCTTCAAGTTATATACTGTTATATACTATAATCTAAATAGAAAAAAAACTATTTATATCTGAACAACAAGTTTCCCCTGAATTCCAAGAACTGCGAAAATCTATTTTTTGTTTGCTTTGTAGAATCAAATCTACCAATACGAACAAATCACTTTATTCTCATTTCTTACAGCTAAGCAGTACCTCTCTTACTCTTTGTGAGAGTCTATGATCAACCGAGGATTCCCAATAAAAATCCCTCCCAGAACTTTGTGTCATATATGCGCACCGCGACTGTCATTTCATTACGTAGCCTTCTTGATGGGTTTCCAGATAGTCGGAGAACTATGCAGCGAAAAGAAAAATAGGATGACAAAGTTGATCAAGCATGAATACTTTCTAACACTTATGCATTTGGTAGATTGCAATGATAAATAGTTTTTTTCACTGTGTTTTTCTCAGGAAAGTAAATGTAGGTAGGTACCTACCCAAATAAGCGGCTAATATTTTAACACATTTTATGACACAGAATTTTACAGTGTGAATGTTTTTTCTGCTGCCATAAGATCTTCAATGTCAGAATTGTTTAGTAATAAATTATAAAACAAAGCAATTAAATTGTCGTAATTTTAAATGATAACCCCCTTATAAAAGCGTGTAACTTAATTAAAATATTTTCTAGCATATGGCTGTAGATCGCGGAGACCATAATATTACAAGACATAATATTTGAATTTCGTCACGTCAAAAATGACGTTGATATTGTATTAAAAAAATATCGAAATATGTTTCGCTTTTGCACGAAAGCAATTTTAAATATAGTCTACAGATGTGTTTGGAGAACATTTTTCGTAGATATTACAAAAAATATCACAATGTGAATTTCACTAAAATACGGCCATTGATTTGAAATGATTTTTGACAAACGATTCACTGAATAAAAAAATAATAAAGATATTTTTATCCAAGAAGAAGAAAACCATGTAACATTTATTCCTTAATTGCATGAATTAGGTAAAAAAAAATCCGTATATTTTTCTGACCGTAATTATCGTTTTAATGTTTTTTTATGACGTAAATGAGTAGGTATTTATTTAATTCACCGTATAAAATATTTCAAATAAATTAGAATTTTCCACTCTAGTGTGCAGCGATTGATATCCCCTTGTCATTACACATCTTTAGCTCATCTTCATCGCAGAACAAGACTTATACTTAATACTAATACAAGACTTCCACAGATGATCAGAGAACCGCACGACATGTCAAGGCATTCCTGTTCAAAAAATCACATGGAATAGTCCATACACAACCATAAGCCTTAGTTAGCAAATAATAATAATAAATAATAATAACATGATCATTCCAATGCCATGTTTTATTTAACACTGTAATGAACCGTTACTCAAGGATTAAAAGAGTGATAACTGTTGCATAATAAATTTGTTAACAAATATATGAATACATTAACATCATATATCTATAATAGTAAATAAAATTGATAGACAAACTCATGTGCATCTGTCTATTGTTCCAGTTGTATGTTTGTGTGTATATTCCAACTGCCTATATTATAATATTTTCATTTCTTCTTTTCTATTATAACAACAGAATACCACCACCACTCGATGTTGGCTGTTGTTTCTAATCCTTTTGTATCTATTAGACGCATTATCATTCCTGTGTAGGTATTATGGTATGAGTGTTATTATGGTGAATTATTTTTTATTTATATTTAGATATATCACATCTCGCCCAGCAAGACATATTTAATATGAAATAAATAATAAATAATAACAACAAAAAATATGATAATAATTTAATAGGTTAGACAGGGATGTGCTATGATATACAATATTACGTGTGGATTTAGGGAGCACAGATGATCCTATCTAGAAATATTCAGCTAGTTACAAATTACAGCTACATTAGGTACCCTGAATTGTGGTTTAATTTTGGAAAAACTTGTCAATTTTTTTTACCTGTAGTGAAAATGAGAACTGAACAGAAAACTGCTTTGAAACTTTCAGAAACCTCGAAGATCCCATGATTTAGAGACTAAAAAAAAATTAATTCTCACTTATTCTGAATTTGTCTCTAATACAAAAATTTTACACGACAATTTTATTGATGCGTTTTATTTATATTATTAGTATTCTACACAAGTAATTGACTTCCAAAATTATATAAATCGAAACAAGCGTTTCGTTCTACTTGAGACTAAACAGCACGAGAGCGAGAGACGTTTTCGACTTTTTAAGTCATTGCTATCAATCTCAACATACAAAGATTTTACCCAAAAATTTAACAGGGAATTAATTTCATATGTGTAACGTATCAAAAGTCACGATGAAAACGTGACTGTATACATATTATAAACTTGTAGTTTTTATATGATAACAAATTGTTATAAGCAGTTATACATTGTAATGTAAATAAGTTAATTGCAACTGTTGCGTGTATGTATTTGAATAAACTCAGCAATAAAGTAAGACTTTAAAATTATGCTATGACATCGATGATAATAATAAATTTTTAATACCTACCAAGTTGCAATAATTCTATCATAAAATCGTGTAGCCATTTAATTTTATAATTATAATAATAATAATAGTTTATTAAACACAAATATCATTTACAATAATTGAACAATAAAATAATACATTTTTTTTTCCTAATACAATTACTCCCCAAAATTGAGCGTAGCTCTTGCTTTGGGGAGAAAAATTGTTATTAGTAATATATACCAATATATTCCATATTTAAAAATAATTCCTCTGATTTATATTTTATGCTTTTCCTGGACAGCAATATTCTTAAAAAAAAAACAAGATAAAACTGGATTTCAAATACGCCCTCAAATTAACTGAAATTTTGTATTGAATTTCTTAAACCTGAGCCAAATATTGCCATCTTGGAGACCACGAGCAGCAACCACGAGTATAGGAAGACTCCCGATGAGGTGGAGGGATGATACTCAGCACGCTGGGGTCAACTAGATGCAGACGGCGCAGGATCGTATGGTGTGGAAGCAAGTGGAGGAGACCTTCGTCCGGGAGTGGGCTGAGAAGAAGAAGAAGAGATAAATATTTATTAGATCGACTCGTAGAGCAAATAAATTTGATTTGCATTAGATTTTGCAATAATTTTGCATTGAAATTCTATTATGATTATCTCTTAATTGTAGATATTGTGATTACCTTTACATTCCAAAAACAATAGGTATTTAAATAAAGCAAAATCTTTAACTGCTGAATTTGGCGAGATTTTATATTTATTTGTATTTTTATATACCTACCTATTAAGTTATCTATAGTTCAGCTATAAAATTTAAAAAAATATGTTAAAGTTATTATTTCACGATATTAATAAATCCATATATCCTACGCAGCCCTGATCTAAACAAATAATAAATATTATTATTAGATGTAACACTTGTATGGTAAGGGGTAAGTGGTGGAGTAGCGGGCCACCCCCGCCCCGCGAGGACCCCGGGGGTTCCTGTTTGATGTGGACCGCGTACCATTGTCAGGAATTTGTTAAAAAACACATGACTTTGTGTAATTTAAAAGGTGTGATAGTGATTTGTAGATCCCCGCGGGGTGTCCAGTAACATGCACAGAGTCGGATCTATTTGTTTATAAGATCTATCAAGATTATTTTAACGCGATAATGTTGACCCCACTATTGACCTCACAATGTTGATCTCATTTGAATGATTCTAATTTATAATAAACGTACCTACTTAAGATCTCCTTTGCGAAACGTAATTAAAACACTTCAGAATGTTAAGATTTATATACCTGCCTAATTATTTTTATATTTTTTTCTACTATAACATTCTACTGCAAAAAAATGAATCAAAAGATACCTACATCTATTTATTTCGCTAACTATTATGATTATGCCTATCAATTTTTTTAAGTAATGATTTAGTTATGATAATGTAAAAAGCGTTTATTTTTATCACATTAGATATAATATTTTTATATTATCTACATTTTTTTATCATTTTAAAAATAAATAAATTTATTTTGTTTACTTGATCGTACTCTGAATTTGTGAGGAGAGTGGTAACACAATTGTGAGCGCTTAATTTTTTCTTGGATCGCATTGGCCTAAAACTGTACCTAATGGTCCCTATAGAATGTGATGTCTTCTCAAAAATAATAATCTACTGGCTACCTACCTTGAACAATTTGCAGTGGTAGTATTAATAAAAGAAATAAAATCTATGAAAATATTTAAATGTGTCTAATACATAATTTAATATTTGGCACGCCTTTATAGTTAGGTACCTACTGATTTTCGAAAAAAAAAATTGGTTTATATACTAAATTGTTTCTTATTGTCACAGCAAATAAATATTTTTTCGTAAAAATATTCGTATTTACATATATGGAAAGGATCATCTACACATCCGGATACTATCTCAAAAATCATGAAGTCCTATTTATCTGCATATGCAATCTAAAAAAAAAATATTCTTACCGCCAAATCATAATGGGAAGATTAAAGAGTCAAATATTAGAAATTTTTACCGATTTATTCTAAATCTTACGAATCAAAATTTTTATTATATTGTCGAAATACATATAGGTACATAACATTTACAAGTACTACAAATGAACTATTTCTGGTTATTTACAAAGTTTGCCTCTGCGCTCGCCCCCCACACTAATAACAGATAATATTTCTTATATTTTTATAATGCAACCAATAATATTAACACAGGAGATTCCGACACACAATAGAACAATAATAATAATAATAATCATTCAATGAAATTATATTTACTCAACCCTTGACGCACTGTGGAGGATGATCTTCTATCAAGAACACTTATTGTGTGTATTATTTTTAATCCGGTACTAAGTACCTATAGTTAAGCACAGGACATACATAATGTATCCAATTCTTTTGTATTGTGTTGTCCAATATTATTTAATTTAGTTAAATCTCAAGTGTAAGTAGTCAGGTATTTATTATTGTTTAAAGTCAGAGCAGGAAATGCCTAACGCGATTTAATTTATATAAATCCGGTAATGTATCAAAACACTTTGACATTGCCATTTTTACTCGTTGTCTTCTTTTCTCTTGAGTTAATTAGTGGATAAATGGTTTCTCATAAATAACATATTGACATAATATGTAAAAATTAATTTAAATAAAATAGATTTTGTGAATTTAATGAATGTGTCTAGATCGTATTGAATATCATTTTCTCCACGGCAGATTCGCTTTGAATTGTAAAATCATCAAAGGTATTTGGGTTAGTAAAAGGGAAGAATGAATAAGCATGAGCTTTACGTAAAAATACTTTAAAATTATGACTGCAGTGTATTTTCGGATAAGCCGCTTTTTCTTTTCCATTATCCTCGATATTTCCTACCTGCTGTTTGAGTCACTTTTCAAGCACAACCATCATTAAAAAAAAACAGTGAAAACCTGCAATAGCTAATGAAAACGTTTAATCGAAATATTTCATAACTCGAATCCTGTTGCCAACCTCTCTTACTGCAAAACGTTTTTTGTGTTGAGATATTAATCATCAGTAGATACATATACCTATATCAAATGTGTACAATATATTATTAACTACATATATACTGATAATTTGTTTTTGTTCCTTAAATGTATTATTATACACTGAAAGAGGTATAAGTCTGACTAGATTAGGCCTCATTCTTATCTGTTAGTTTACGAGTGTCCTGTAAAAGGCTTGAATACATAAAATATTACGAATAAAACATTTACCATTGTTATTGTTATCGACGGTACTTAAAATTTTCGTACAGTACTTACACTTCGTTAGTTTCGACCCAGCAACCGAGCTTCTCTACGAGGTATGCCACCCATACTGAATGTCTCTTCTTTAATAGATACGGAGAGGATGACTTGTTTGTTTATTACTCGCACTAAGTCTGTTAGCTTCCCCCTTTGTTGGATATGCCGTGAAGCTAGGAATATAGAGTAAGAGACAAGCCTTAATATTGAATTATGTATTTTAAAAATATGTAAATTGAGATCAACATTTTTTCAGCGTCGTTAAATTTTATAATCCACATCTAATCGAGGAGGTTGTTCAGGAATTTTTGATCAAATATTTACCCACCTTATTGTCCTGACATGGGAATTACTAATTCGTTACGCTTCACTGAGATATTATGATGGTGAATGGATTTTACAATATAATTTTATCACGTATGTACATAATATGACTGTGATTCACTCCAAAGTGCAAATGAATAAATAAATAAATAATAAGTTTATCATAAAATTCATGTGTATGCAAGGTTTATGTACATGTATTCCATAAAGTTTTAGAGAAATTTTAGTCATCGAACATTGTGTAAATATGTATTATATTTATAAACTATTTTTGAAAAAACAAACACTGTATTTTCCACTTTTACAATTTAATTTGTTTAAACGTTTTTCAAGACCTACTGTCTCATCTTCAGAACTTAAACTACTGTCAAGACCTACTGTCTCATCTTCGTTTAAGTTCTGAAGATGAGACAGTAGGTCTTGAAATACGTTTAAACAAATAAAATTGTAAAAGTGGAAAATACAGTGTTTGTTTTTTCAAAAATAGTTTATTAAAATGGAATTCCACGATGTAAATGATCACACATTTGAAAAGTTATTATATTTAGTTACGAGTAAAATGTAATAAAATTCCTTGATACAATATATCCATCTAACTGTCGATATCTCAAATTACACTGCTTTTGGGGTGGGAATAATAAAAGCAGGTAACTGCAAAGTTTGGATAATTATATAAACTAGACAGTATAAAAACATAGGTCTCTATCTGTTTACGTGTTCTATCACATCTCCTACTAACGGAGTAGCTTCAAATTACTATTACTTCTAGGTACTACTACACCGTCACGGCATATCCCACAAGTGGGGTAGCCAGCAGACCAGCTGTGTGTAATAAACATGCAAGCCGTCTTCTCTGTGCCAATAAAAACTTAAGACATTCAGAATGGGTGGCAAACCTCGTCGCTGAATTTGAGATAAAATGTCTTTATTTTTTCGAACACTTGCCTTTTACAGGACACTCGAAATCTTACGGAGAAGAGTGAGAGACCAATAATTATTCTTTGCCGGGTTCTCCACAGCTTCAAATTAGCCGCACGTAATCAACACGCCAGTCCTCCTGCCATGTTCATTAAAAATAAGACAGTTATAAAGATTTGCATAATTCATCTCTGATCGAAGATGTTTATTATCTTATTCGTGGTGTTACGAATAGCTGTCTTTTACAGGACAATAGAAAAATTAAACATGAAGGAGTTGGAGTGAGATTTTGTCGAGGATTCCGCGTTATGATAAGAAAGGTATTCGCACACAATTTGTAGAATCCTTTTCTTAAATTATGAAAATGTTTGTACGAGTATGTTCTTCATGAGTTCCTTATTGAATATATTATGTACAGAGTCGGTGTAGGAACATTGAGCAGTGCACACATACCCCCTACAATAATAACAATATTATCATAATGCTTAATACAATTATTGAAATTCCAACACATCTCCATTTGTAAATGCAGTGGAGTTGAACCAGTGGAAACGGGAAAATCAAATATTATTTTCATCATACAGTACATACACAAAATATAATCATTATCAACTTTCATAGCAATACACCCGAAATCGAGTAAATTATAATAAATAATATCATTTATCAGTTTCTCACATTGATAGTTTTGGCTGCATAAAGTGAAATTATTGAGAGATAATTTTATACAGTCGAAACGTCTTGAAGATAAAAAAAACTGATGGGCAATGATATCCATATATTAAAAACTAGAGCACATTGTCATTTACTGAGAAAATTCCATAACGTTACTAGAAATGAAACATTTACAAGAAATCGTATTCCAAATAAAAAAAAAGTTGACATTTCCGTACGCCAAGAAAATAAGTTAAAGAAATATATTGAAAATTATAATATGAGGTTCTCATGACGAATCTCTATTATCTTAGAATATCTATTTAATTCTAGTATGGTCTATGTTTATGGAAGCTACCAGCCATTTAATAAATTTATACATTTTATCACACTTAATTTGAAATATGCAAATGAACTCGAAGAGTCTTCCAAAATGTGTTTATGGCGTGTGTTTTTTCCTTCTTGTTCGATAACAATAGAATTATTTTGTGTTAATATAATAGAAAACAAAAGAGTTTTCTAATTACTAATATTTAGTTAATAGCCCAATATGCTAATTCTGATAATTGCTTTCAATACCGAAGCATTCATATTGTGATGAACCTCTATACAGGGAGCTCTCAATTTAACAGAATTTTTAAAATTAATATTATTATATACTCTATTCTATCTTTTAAGGCCATCCAGTCGTTTACGAGTGATCAGGGGTATTATATACTCAATAATGCGTAATTATGTAGCACTATTTGTTCCAAAAAAATTGAAGCATAATATGACTTTTACTTGATATGTAGGTATTTGTATAAGAACCCTAGCCATAGGCGGGCACAATTATAAATTATTTATTTCAATTATGAAAGAAGATTTTACAATATTAAATACAGCTTTATGGATCCATAGTTTGTTTAATACTTTTCCATCAAGGGTTGAGAATTTTGTTTCTGTAAATTTTACAAGAAATGGTAGATAATATCCTAAACTCCACTTTGTTTCTTTTTTTGGTATGATTAGAATCGTAGAAAGTTTCTCACGATTTTTATTTAGAGAATTATCGAACCTATTTATCAACTTCTCATTTTTTATATTAAATCTCTCAGAAAACGAGGTCTTGTAGGTTCTTTCAGATCATACTGTATATAAAATTCGGAAATACTATTACAACTAAGTAATTACTTTACGATATCAATCAGCTAAACCCAATAATTATATAAACAATAATATTTTGAAAACCATCGCAACTTTTCTACATATATAAAATATTTTCTAGGGAAATATAATTATATTATACCTATCTTGATACAATATTATCATTACATGCTATTCTTTACATCGAGTACTATTAGAATTAATAAATTTTAATATCTCGTACTTCATAAATCATATTTTTGGTATATCTTGAAGACAAGTCATAGTAATTTTGATGTGAATACAAAACTATAGGCAATTTTATACATGGCTGATTATTGAATATTCTTCATACATAATGTTCTATTAAATAATATGTAAAATTTTGTATTATTATTAGATATTCATGATATATATCAGTGATTATTTGATCGACGTTACAAATAAAACCGACATTTTAATTGAGAAATAAATTAAATATATTATATTACGTGGAACAATAAATAATCTATTTTTTGTATTTAAAATATCTGAAGATATCTATTACATCTTTTCTAATATTGTATGAAGCAATGTAGAATTTTACCATATAATAAAATAATTACTGAAAAATATGCATAATATTATATTCAACGAATAATCAATGTATTTTATCTATTAGTTTTTCAAAGTTATTTACATTTTTTATTCATTTATACATATTTATTATTTATTCCAAATTCAGGCTTCTAAATAATTATATTATGAAAGTAATGAATTTTCGATTCATTATAGCTTTAAATAACATTCAAAGGAAGGAAGTTTTAAAAAAGGAAAGAATTTTTCGAAAAACATTCTTTAAACAGGGAAGAAATCTGATGTCTATTCTATTCTATTTTCAAAGGCCATCCACTCGTTTTCGAGTGATCAGGGCAAATCTGATGATGATTATGGATGATTTTGTTTTGAAGCCGTTTAACAGTCCCTAGACCGTCTCAATGGCGCTTATTATTTTTATTTAACTATTCATCATCATCATCGCCCTCAACGCTCCTCTCGGGAGCACAGGGCAGAAACCAGCCTCCTCCATTCAGAGCGTCTCTGTGCCAATTGCGTCACCTCTTCCCACGACATTCCTTGCGCTCTGATATCGTTGTCATAGGAACGGTGTATTGTGAAAGAGGGACGCCCGGGCCTACAGAACCCCTGCGGACGGAAGAACAGTGCTCTTTTTGCCCAACTATCATTGGGCATTCTCAAAATTTAACTATTATGATGTCAATAATGTATTTATTTCCACTGAAACATTTCTTGTTAAAAATACATTTTTTTTATTATTAAGAAATTCCACTATATTAGCTAATATTTGCCGTTCACACAATAAACAAGAAGTAAGCTTGTAAATTTGGCTAATATGTAAAACCATCCAATAAAAAAGACTTAGATGAACCGAAGACAAATAGGAGTGATGTTTATTTTTAAAAACATTTACAATGTACCTATACAATGTAGGTATACAGAGTGGATATTGCACCTCAGTGAACCCTCTCGTTAGAAGTGTGGCCGTACAGACACATAAAGAGTTTTTATAATTAAAAATCACGTAGTAAGGAAATTATTTATAGTTTTTGTGAAAACTATTTAGAAACTTTGATTTTATAAGTTGAAATAAATATATTCTGTTGGAGTAACTAAGTCTCACGTTATTTGTTTCCAAACTTTGAATTTTATTTTTCGGCAGTGATCTCCATTTTTTGACTTTCGGCTAAAAAAAAATTGAAATAGGTACTATCTTCTTACGCATCAATATTAAAAAAAAAACACCAAAAACTGTTCATCTTCATCGTAGGTATATAAAAAATTAATTCAAAACTACTCAATTCAATCAAAAATCTGTAATCTTTACAAATCAGTCCATACAGGGATACAATGTTGTCGACTCCTTCCAAATCTGTTGATCTCAGATATAATTTGCTGTCGGCACCACAGTCAACAAAGAACCAAACAATAACAATTTACAAAAATGATATATTCTGATGGCCTCGCTCAAATTAATCAATTCACCCCAACCATCCCATAGCAAGTCGTAGGCCTGCCTGACGCAATGGGAATACCATTAGATACAGACATATTATTATTGTTATTAATACTGATTAGACATCTCCCACGTAACAACTAAACTTCTAATGGATGATCTTTAGGAAAATGCCTTCGGATAATAGATATAATACTAGATACACATCATCAAACGCTGAAGGTATGTTTGATATTTATCATATTAATTAAACTAAAGCTAGTGCGACTATAAAGCTAATGGAGAGTTTTACACCTCCTGTCACATTCTGAACATACATTTTTTTAGGTAATAAATTTATTAAGCTACACTTACGATACGTAATATGCTTACTACATATTATTATGAACTATTGTGAATATTTTTGAACGTACCTATTCTAGTGTTAACTTGAAGGCTCTGATATGTTGCGAATTTAATCTTATATAAATATGTCCATGGTTTATATTATTAAAAGCATAAGATAGTAATGAATAATGATATACCTATACCGTTTACTTATGATATTCTAATCAGTTATAGGGTAGAAGCTAGCTTCCTCCATTGTGTCATCCTCTTATCAAGAGATTCTCAGCGCTCTGATGTTGTTATAGGAACGTTGTATTGTAAAAGTTAGTCTGTTATGAAAACTTAGATAAATATATTTTGTTTGATTAGAAATATCAAACTTCCTGTCGTCAAAAAGTTATATTATACAGATTTTAAAAGATGTAGAAATTTACCAACTACGGATTGGGAACTTTGTTTACTGTCTCAATTAAGTACCTGATAATAAAATATTAAATTTATATGTCCTTATCATAGATAATAGCTAATGAAGTTAATTCAATAACAATAAACCTATGTAGGTATGTGCAAATACGTATCATTTAGTATGCAGGTATATTCAATTGAAATACAGACTTTCTCCTGATTACCTATGTAATAGTATATAGGTATAGTATAATGGAAACAATAATGCAGCCATTCAGAGAGAAACTCCTTTGCAATGCCGAATTTACTCTAACCCAGTGACGTATCTACATTTCGTATAGTCGAACGAAAATAAACCGTCACCTGAGAAGTGTAAATAATAAGTAGAGTAGCGAGGTGTATCACACTTTCTGAATGTCTTACTTTTAATATGGCATAAAGAAGATAACCTATATGTTCACTGGCTA
The DNA here is from genome assembly GCA_947579605.1 of Athripsodes cinereus. NCBI lineage: Eukaryota > Metazoa > Arthropoda > Insecta > Trichoptera > Leptoceridae > Athripsodes > Athripsodes cinereus. The sequence continues at coordinate 22,216,662 of OX388311.1, forward strand.
CCCCCACTTGTGATGGATACTCTGATAAAAATAGATAGATGGATAAATTGTCAGAGTTAGTACAAGTAATCTTATTTTGAAGATAAAATAGTTTTAAACAGAAATTAGAACATACTTGGAACATTGAATCTTTCGATTAAAATCCGAAAACTGTTAAGTAATAATAATTAAAAATCAACAGTTATACTAGACTCAAGGTGAGATTATTGTTGTCATGTGATATCTTCTATGTGACAAAATTGAAAGAGTGCTGTACCTACGTGGTCATTTATACAATTGCGTGATCATAATGAAAAATATAGTTCCACCACTGGCTTCTTCCATACAATAATGCGATACGCCCTCAGTTGAACCAACAATACTTATAATGTTTTATTAATGTATGTGATATTTTTATAAGATACAATAATGGATGGTTTATCATTGCAAACAATTTGTAAGTATTTGTTTTCCATTGTAAATTCACTAAAAATAATACAAAACACGTATGTTGTTTTTGATATTATTATTTGTCGGCCGCTTGCGCTCCCTTTGAGGGTCCATCCGAGGCCTTGGGGGGTCAACATTGTCTCTTGTGGGAATTTGGTGTTTTCAATGGACTGGGACAATGGGAACAATACCAACAAAACCATTGTACACCTGCGATATGAATGAGAAAGGTGCTATAATTATTACACACCGACTTCATTTTTTTTACTTCGATTCTACTGCATTGTTTAAATTAGCGTGCAATACCTTTTTGGGATATTTTCAATTTTAGTCATTTTTGAGTTATTTTTTTGTTATATTTAACAGCTACTATCAAAATATATTCTGGCTAGTTTTACCTACAAAATAAATATCTTTATAAATCATCATAGATTTTCATACAAGTCTGATAGTTAGTAGACTAATTGCATGTAATAAATGTGCATGTTATCCTCTTCGTGAGGATAACATGCACAGACATTCATATTGTCAATTAACATTATCACCAACGAAATATGGAAATTTACACAAATTGTTTAACCTTTAGTATATTTATTAATGGGTACAGTAACCTGGTTTCGACTTACAAAGTAAGTTTGACAATAACTTTATAAGGCGAAATCATGTTATTGTCACTCACAGTTCGTATTATTTCTATAAATCAATGAAATAATTTACTACTAAACAAAGATTTAGAGAAATAGTTTCGTTGTAATGATCTGATTAGATCAAGCAGATGGAACTCTGTAAAATCGCAATGAAAGAATCTTGATGAGGTAAAAGAAAGTAGACAAAAATCTTTTAAGTAGACTTTTTATAAAATACAAATATCACTCTAAAGAGAAATAATATGATCAAAAAGATGAAGGTATTAGTAATTCTAGTCATAAATTTGTAATAAAATAACCTCCCCATAGAATTTGAAGGGTGTTTATGAACCGGGACGCGGTTCACTCATTCAAAATATATGAACATGCCTCAGTACGTTACTGCATTATTCTGCATGATTCGACATACCTACATAGAATGCAAGTTATTTTATTTTAACAAAAAAATAACATTTTGAATAGATTTTATCAGAGATGAGCTTCAGCGTCGCGGTGCTGGCTGCCTGGAACTGATTATTACCAGCGGATCTAAGGTAGAAAAAGCCTACTGCAACATTCAGGAGCAAGCTGAAAACGTTGCTGTTCAGGGCGCTCTTTAGATGCTCCCGGATCATTAAATGGCGCCAGATACAAACTGTCCATATTATTATCATGAACATTCAGTTGAAAATGTGGATTTCTATTTTTAATAGGCTAAACTATTTACCGTGGTATAAAATTTGATCCACCGATTTTCTTTTTGGATTACCCAAATTTACCATTTTCAAAAGCCAGCTAGTGGTTTCATTATATTTGAAAGCACAGTGAACATCCTCTCTGAATTCATAAGCCATGGTGTGAGGCAATTCATTGATATAATGGTTCATAGTCGAATAGTCAAGAATAGATTTGCCCATATTTTATTGTGAATGTGTATTATAAAAGTATGCATTGTTGGTTATTAATGTTTTCAATTTCAACAGTCAATGTTATGTGAAAATGCAATATCTTAATACAAATGTTAGGTGACGCTATCATACGCAGTGTGCCACACATCATCTTCATTGGGGACATCAATCTACAGCCAATATAGATATTGTAAATGATATCGAGAGTAGGTATGCTCGGAATATTATCATTTTAAATTTGACTCTCATTTTTTTGAATTGTCTGAATAACATTTTGCTATAATTATACCTAGATGATTTAAAATTGGTCAATTTAGAACTTTTTCAGTAGTATGTTTTTTCTTAATTTTCGTTTGATTATTATTTTTTTCTTTATATACAGGGAATTGTAAAAATAATGTTGCTGTAAATGTACGACTTTTTACGATTACGAATAAACAACATAAAATAAAATAATAATATCAGGAATTCTTTTCTGTAGTACACATTCATCAAGGGAGGGTACATCAAGGGGGTATTAATTTTCGAGTGGGTTTTGCAGAGGGAAGCCCATAAGGTCAACCTCGAGCCTACTCTTTGATAAAAAAAAAACTTTCTATAGTCTAGACTGACTGGATGACATGATAACTGATGTTCATGAACTGAAACATCCAGGGGAAGTATTTTTAATTTAGAACTTTTTCACTAGTATTTTTTTTCTTAATTTTCGTTTGATTATTTTTTTTTACTTTATATACAGGGAATTGTAAAAATAATGTTGCTGTAAATGTACGACTTTTGACGATTACGAATAAACAACATAAAATAAAATAATAATATCAGGAATTCCTTTCTGTAGTACACATTCATCAAGGGAGGGTACATCAAGGGGGTATTAATTAGAGTGGGTTTTGCAGAGGGAAGCCCATAAGGTCAACCTCGAGCCTACTCTTTGATAAAAAAAAACTTTCTATAGTCTAGACTGACTGGATGACATGATAACTGATGTTCATGAACTGAAACATCCCGGGGTAAGTGGTGGGAACCCCTCCCTTAATGCAGTATACATTCATCTGAATTCAAAACATTTTTTTCTGTTACATAGATCGACCACAAAACAGCTTCCACACACCTTATTTCTTTCATAAGCATATCGTTATTCTTTTTCCTCTTCTCGTGCCGTATCAGGTCCCCCCGACGTTGGCAATCACTCTGGCGAAGGCTTCTCTATCTTGCGCGACCCGGAACAATTCCCCCACATGTCTCATCCCGGTCCAGTATATAGAAGAGATTTTTTATTCAAAGGAAGTATATTTAAGTGTAAAAAAAACAAGGGATGGATTACCTATCCGTTACTTTACACAGTCACATGATATAAATTAATTTAAATATTTAATGTGTGCGTACTTTCTCAAAGTATCTATGTAGGTTTATTTTAACCAAAACCTTATTCAACAGAAAATAATAAGGCACACGCTCAGTACAGTGCTTTACGAACTAAAGTAACGTAAGATTTTTGTGAATATGGTTGAACTTTCAAAAATAATTAACTTATTTCAAAAATATCATCATCGCCCTCTTTGCAATTTTACAAGAGATGTGACATGTGGGAGAGACGGGTGAATTTATAAACAAAGAGTATCTATGTAATATAAACGTGTTCTGTAAAAGAGAATCTTCAAAAAATGGTTTAAATTTTTTATTAGTAACATAATTATGATACATAGATTGTTTATAAAATTGATGTTGTTCATTGGTTACTGTTCTTTTGAGCACTCTTTAGATCAGATCGGTTAGTTAATATGAAGTTTGTATTTTATTTTGTTGTATTGTTCATATACACAAGTTATGAAACAAAAGAATAAGATAAATTTTATAATAGGTATTGAAAAGTTTTCAGTTTTCATCAGATGTTACCCATAAAATTCTCGTTCATTTCTTCCGTCCCTTCCTAAATTCAAATTGAAATCTTTTCACGCTATTTAATCTAACATTATTTTCTATAGCAATTATACGATTTTAAATCAATTAATACAAACCTTGAATATATTACACACAATAGCCATCCCAGTACCATTTATAAGGGGCGCTTTACCTCCCTACCTTGTGCCTCCTCTTCAATAATAATACCAAAACATGGAAAAATACTATACCACACCCTATTATATTTCGCCCCCAATGCCACGCGTCCCATTGAGCCTTGTTTTCGTTTCGCCTCTGTTCATTTTGCAATGTGTACGTTTTTGAAGAATATAAAATATTTTCAATCTTTTGTTTACTGCAGGGTTACAAAAAAATTGTTTAAAATTATTTTTATCACTTAAAATATATGTATATAATATTAATAATATAAATCTGAATGAACAGTAGGCCTAGTCAAAACACATTTAAGCGTTACGTTTTCGTTTCGTTTTCGTTTAAACGTTGACGAAGTTGCGAGAACGTGTCAATTTTCGTAGCTACTTGTGTATTTTAGCTACGAAAATTGATGCGTTCTCGAAGCATCCGGTAAAGAATTGGTCTCCCACTCTTCTCCGTAAGTTTTCGAGTATCTTGTAAAAGGCAGGTGTACGAAAAAATTAAAACATTTTACATCTTAAATTCAGCGATGAGGTTTACCACCCATCCTGAATGTCTTAATTTTATAATGGCACGGAGAGGACAGCTTGTATGTTTATTATATGCAGCTGGTCTGCTGGCTACTCCACTTGTAGGATATGCCGTGATGGTATAGTATAGTAGAGGTACCATTGATATAATGATTCATAAAAATATTTCACATAATACAAAACAAAGAGTATTTTCCGGAAAACGTTAAGTGCAAAGATATTTTGCGGCAATTTAAATGAAATATACAGATACGTATGAAATCGTTCATTTTATATTAGCATACATATAGTATAAATATACAGAAATGTTTGAACTGTCGTAATTGTACAAATGGTTGTAAAATGTAAGTGTTCACTATGTATTTTATCGCTACATAAATTTGAAATTGTTGTAATATTGTGAAATTATTATAAGCAATAAATATTGTGATTAATTTTGTTATTTATCAGTGTTAACCTGGACGTTATTAATTTTCATACAAGCGAGCCAGTCTTCTTGAATAGAGTCTTTGAGACGATCTAAAATCTAATACTTGCAACTATAAAATGAAATAAATCATCCTTTCACAAATATTCATAAATTCAGTGTAGCATGATGGCTGAAACAAGATGATATACTTACCTATTTTTGTATTTTGTACATATATTTCATTTGATCTTAAATTTTTATCGCCTTGAATACAGAGTTGGTCAATCAACAAAATAAATTCAAATATTTCATCATAATACAAGATATTTAAAAATTTACATATCTATTTTATTTATCTTGTAGTGTAGACAGAGAAGACGGAATGCTTAGTCCTATACAATTCATTAATTACAAATATCTCCACAGTCACACAACGTGCGACCGTTTTTTGAAATACTATCTAGGTACTTACGTAGGTGGAGAAAAATATGCCCTTCTGCAGCTTATAGTAGAGGGTAAGATAGAGGGCAGACGGGGTTTGGGGCGCAAAAGAGCATCATGGCTCAAGAATCTTCGGCAGTGGTTTGAAATACCGGATGCAGCAACCCTCATCAGACTGACCCAGGATCGTGAAGAGTATCAAGAGATGGTCGCCAACCTCCGATAGGAGCGGCACAAGAAGAAGAAGAAGATCTAGGTACTTGGTCAAGCTATTTCATTCTAAAATATGTGTGCTTTCTCACACCAGTAATTTCAGGTACCTACGCACTTTCTATGTCGTTTATTCACATTCTTTACGAATAAATTGATTATTATAGTTTTAAATCCTTTAATATCGAACAGATATGCTTTGGGAGATTTTTTCTTTGATTTTAAAAATTTGAATATTTTTTTAATACCTACATATATTGAATAAAATCAACCCTGAAATGACAGGGTTGTTCCAGTATCCATAGGTACACCGTATATACCGACACCATCATAGAATCAACCCCTCGGTTCGCTCAGAGCGGCTATTTGTTATTCAAAAGGAAAACAGCAACGTAAGCATCTTTTTAATGAAATTATTAAGTTTTAACACTTGCCACTCCGCAGACTGAATTTATAATAGTAGAAAAAAAAGTTTGCGCTAATGGAATTTCGATTTTTTTACATATTATTTTTACTATACTGGCTTTAGACCCGGCTTTTATCTGGAAATAAGCATCTAATCGACTAAATATACAAGGAATATATATATTTGAGTTCCTCGGTAGCCTGGAGGTAGAGTCTCTGCCTCGTGAACCTGGGGTCCGTGGTTCGATACCAGGTGCCGGCGAACTCCCCTTTCACGACACAAGCTTTTAGTAGCTTACTTTAAAAGGTGTATAAGGTAGTATTTGGGTTTATAACAAAAACCCAGATATATCTTTAAAAAAAAAAAATTCTTAATAATCAATTTTTCAGAAATCTTTCCCCGAAATTATGTAAGTAAAAATTGATAACAAAAAATAAATTTTGCAAACACATTTTACTACCTAAAAGACAATATTTTGCGCATAAGATCACAAAAAAAATGTGCATTATAGTAATACAAATCTGAAGAAAAACTTAACGTGATAAAATAACAAAAATGAATGTTTATGAATTTGAAAATAAGAGGGAGAAACTAAATATGTTGATTGAATCAAAACCATTGATACCATTTGGGATCTCCATGTTTAAAGCTCATCCATTCAATTTTTGTCAAGATCGAGAACGAACATCCCCTGGATTTAGGGGGAAAACTTTCAGTAAAATCACATTTTTTGCAAAATTATGAATTTTTTTTCAAAATATCAAATTTGTGGCAATACTGAAAATTTAAATTCTTTTTAGAAATGCCCTTATATTAATACTACTACTATACCATCACGGCATATCTCACAAGTGGGGTAGCCAGCAGATCAGCTGCATGTATGAAACATGCAAGCCGTCCTCTCCGTGCCCATATAAAATCAAGACATTCAGGATGGGTGGCAAACCTCATCGCTGAATTTAAGATGTAAAATGTCTTAATTTTTTCGAACACCTGCCTTTTACAGGACACTCGAAAACTTACGCAGAAGAGTGGGAGCCCAATTCTTTACCGGGTGCTCCACGGGGTGCCCCTTATATTACCAATTTATTATATATCTGTAAACAAATAAGATTTATACAATTTATTATTAGCAACATGTTCTAAGGATGCTAATTTTCATAGTACACCTTGATGCGTTAATAAATAAATAGATATATATTTATATTTATCAACGGCTTTAAATATTTATATATGCTTGGATTATTGTTATTATTTTCAATAACTTCCACCATTTCATTATTCTTTTCTTTTCTTTTCTTTATTCGTTGCTCTTGTTACGGTTTCTTTATTAGCAGCGAATATTTTCGACAATGATTTATGATTATCCATTGTAATCTTGAATTCTCCAGCCGACAACTTGCATCGGCCACTGTCGTATAAAAGAAACTGGTAATGAAATAATTTATTTTTAAAAAAAAAAGATATATCTGGGTTTTTGTTATAAACCCAAATACAACCTTATACACCTTTCACAGTAAGCTACTAAAAGCTTGTGTCGTGAAAGGGGAGTTTGCCGGCACCTGGTATCGAACCACGGACCCCATGTTCACAAGGCCGAGACTCTACCTCCAGGCTACCGACGAACTAAAAAATTTGATAAGTTATTTTTACTTAAATACAGTTTTATATAGTCAAATTTTACAAATTAATCTTATTTTTCTCGTTATCTTTTGTCTTGGTCTAAAGTGGTTATGATCTCAGTATTAGGTGTAATTTTTATACAATACATGAACTGTGGTTCACACCATGGTTCATGTGAATTAGAGAGGAATGGAGAAGAAAATCCAAACTCGTTGCAGATTGTAACTCATTACATAACATAATTTTATATCTTCTTACATTATTGTCTATACCTATCTATACAGAGCCAGCGTGTCTCAAAAGCAAGGTAACTAAAAATGAGCATACAAGTTGACATGACATGCAAAAATAATTCACACAGATCGAGCTAGTCCCAAACTAAGATAATATGCATCTTGTATTAGAGGTACTAACGCGACGATACATATATATACAATGTACTTACAACTTATGCATGTAATACCCAGACTCAGGACAACTTGAAAAAGGTCATTCTTCAATTTGCCCTGGCCCTCTTAATGTTAAATAAAAATTAGCCATTTAGAATGGGAAGCATACTACATAACAAATGGTTGATGGATAATGTTTTAAGAATGCCTGCATATCTCAGGGCTATCGAAAACTTACAGAAAAGAGAACATTTTTTATAGTAAAGCAATATAAATAAAAGGCTTTGGTTAATGTGAAAAAAAAAATACTTAGATGGTTACTAGTGGAATCAGTCAATGAAAATGATGGTGTTAACGTGAATTTAAATATGTTTCCAAATTAATGTAGGCACAATGTTTTATATTTCTACAGTTATGTTGAACTGCCAAACTCTTGACTTCTATTATATGAGGCTTTTTGAATTAATCATCAAGCACAAGTTTTACATTTATTTTTCCTTTGGTAAGTTTTTAATACCTAATAATATTATATTATGGTTATTTTTGTATTTTGACAATGCTCCATTGACTATAAAGGGCTTTTATGAAAATATTTTAATATCAATATTATTATTTTTATTATATTTTATATAACGTTGCAGTATTTACTAAATTTAAGGTGTGTTTTATTCTAGAAGGTAACATACGATTCGTTTAATTTAATACCTTTTATATGGGAAACTGATTTATTTCAATAAATTTTCATATTTGTATTTGATACGTACCTACATACATATTTGATAAGTATAAATATCAAAGACAAAAATAATTTTCTTTTGCGGATTTTTGGTGTAATGAAAGTTTTAGGGTATATCTAATTTCTTTGCTATCGATCATATACAAATAAGCTCTACTTAGTTTAAATTATTATAAATGAAACACTTATTTAAATTTAGTACTTCTACTTTGACTTTATAAGTCGTGAGCCGGCTATTAAGAGCTTTCGCCCCTAACTAGCGCCAGCCTGATGATGACGGCTACTTTTACCAAGAACCGTCAGTCAAAAATATCGAATTTATACTTAGTTTACTTAAAGTCAAATAAATTTCTCAATATCATGTAGGTATTCGACTTATCAAATTGTTTCTATGTATTCTATTACTGCACTTATTTACTACAAACATATCTACCATGGAATTATTGCGCAAACAGTTTACGATCGGAAAAATATATTTTTTCATTATAATGTGAATAAATTATCATAAGTATTAAATAACGTTACTAGTGTTAGAGACATATTTTAATTGTTTTTATTTTCCAAACGTAAGTATAAACGTAATTATTTGTTTAATGTTTTAACAGTAATAATAAAAAAATATATATTTTAGTATCTTTCTATGACCACGTATAATATAAACAAAAGATAAGGAAAATCATGTACTGATTTTTATTACTGGATTTTTTGTTTGATATAATTAAATGCGAGTATATTGTGAATAACCTATAGAAATTTTGTAATCTATGCTTGTTCAAGCGTTCGGTATAATATTCATTTTTAATAGTCGAATGCAACCTAACACAATTTTATTGCTGATATTATTTTCTAGACTTTGAGTTATTATAAGAAATAAAATTCATTTTATTTATATTTTTAATTTCAGAAATATAACAATAGCAAAAAACTTACTAGGAACTACAAAATTCTACTAACTAAAAATTACTTCTATCTTAAAACACATATTCTTATAACAATTATAGCAAATGGAATTTACTGCCTCACTAGACATGTGTCTGTTCTGAGGCAGAATCTATGTAGGTACATAATATATGTCGTTCTAAGTTACTTTTGTTAGTTATTGTAAACCACCATAATAATATGTAGTTAACGAAACAAAAAATATCAATAATAAAAGCAACGAAAAATAAAAAAAAATGTTAAAAAATAATAAAATGTAAAAGAATGATAATGGAGCCAGTTTCTCTCCCTCCCTCCATCCATCCGTCTCCCTCTTTCTCTCTCTATCTCTCTCGTCCCTCTCATCTGTAGTAACAACCTCTCACATTCTTCCCTTCCCAATCCACGTAACCAACCTGTAAAAAACTAATTTTACTATGGTATACCTACTTCTTATTACATAATATATGATTCACACAATGAATATAAATATTAAAAGAATTTGATAAAACAGAGTTTTGACACAAATAATACCTTTGCATCAAAAATCTTAACCAATTCACAAAAAGGACATAGCTTCCTATAAATGTTTTATCGATAAATAATGCACCTATCTATGCAGGTATAATTTTCGTAATCCAGGAATATGTTGAGACGAGGTTTCATAATTATTCAATATGTTTTATCGATAAATAATGCACCTATCTATGCAGGTATAATTTTCGTAATCCAGGAATATGTTGAGACGAGGTTTCATAATTATTCAATATGTTTTATCGATAAATAATGCACCTATATATGCAGGTATAATTTTCGTAATCCAGGAATATGTTGAGACGAGGTTTCATAATTATTCAATATGTTTTATCGATAAATAATGCACCTATCTATGCAGGTATAATTTTCGTAATCCAGGAATATGTTGAGACGAGGTTTCATAATTATTCAATATGTTTTATCGATAAATAATGCACCTATCTATGCAGGTATAATTTTCGTAATCCAGGAATATGTTGAGACGAGGTTTCATAATTATTCAATATGTTTTATCGATAAATAATGCACCTATCTATGCAGGTATAATTTTCGTAATCCAGGAATATGTTGAGACGAGGTTTCATAATTGTGTCGTTGAGTTACGAAATCCGCTATAACACATTTTTGTAATACAGAGAAAATCGATAAAAACTATTATTTAAGTATTAAGCAATCTTTTTTGAAATAAAATAACTTTATTGATTGTAAGATTGGTGTAACAATTTATTTTTAAAATAAATATTGTGATTAAATAAAAAAAGACGGTTCATTTTGTATAAATAAAATTTCACGTGTCGGCTTTTGATAGGCACATGATGTTAAAGCGGGTTTCGTAAGACACACAGGATGATATAGTGGATTTTGTTAGAACTACATTTAAGTGCAACATGATAATTTATTCCAGTGGCGTCAATAAATTAAAATGCTGATATTTTATTTTAACAATTATTTTTTTATATAAATAAAGCATGAGTATTTATATTTCAATAAAAACGTAAATTTAAATGAATTAACAAAATACGTTTTATTACTTGCTTTTTTCTACAGAAAATGTAATATTTTCGAAACTTGAGGAAATTGTTGCCGTATGTAGAATTATTTTTTGGTCACCAAATTTTTCAAAAACTTTTTTTATAGGAAAAAAATTGCAACTATCAAACTTAAGCGGCCCCACCCGTTGTTGAGTAATATGTACGAAACTTTAGGAAATTTATATTCGAAGTAAATTTTATTTTTGGCGGCAAAAAATAAAACCATCAAAAACAAAATCTAATTCAAATGTAAATTGGCCCCACCCGTTTTCGAGTATTTTTTCCCTTAGAAAAGTTTTGTATTCGAATTAGATTTTATTTTTGCCGGTTTTATTTTATTTTTGTCGGCAAAATAAATACGTCTTATTAAGTACCGAAAGGCATACAATTTTAGTTTTGATTATACAACTTACAAAAAAAAGTGATTTTAAACATCAAGTAAGAATTCGCATTACGTGAAAGAAATGATAATCTACATACATACATACCTACCATCACGCCGCTTCCCTCGCGGGGTAGGCAGAAAGGATCGAGCGCCACTTCCTTCTATCTTTGCATACATCTTTCGCTTCCGTCACTGTCATACAATTCCTCATGCATGCTCTCCTGTTCAATGTGCTCAACACGTGACCGTCCTGTAGGATTTGATTTAAATGATCTTGCCATTTAATCCTTGGACGTCCACGTCTCCGAGCACCATTCCTAGATCACTTTCACTTTCAGCCATCAATACCAAATCATCGGCAAACATTAACGCTCTTACATTCATCCCATTCATATCAACACCTACATTCATTTCTTTCAATGGACGAATACAATGATCAATGTATAGGTTAAAAAGCCATGGCGACATAACGCACCCTTGTTTTACTCCTTTTGTCAGTGTGAACCATTCCGACAGGTTATTGTTCACTCTAACACACGCAGAACTTCCTGTATATAGGGACGCAATGGCGCGAATTAGCTGGCTACCCACCCCACACATTGATAGTACTTGCCACATTTTCTCACGATCTACTCTATCATAAGCCTTTTCAAGATCAACAAACGCGCAGAAAAGCTTCTGGTGTTTCTCCAGGAGCTTCTCTGTCACCATTCGCAGGGAGAAAATCTGGTCCACACATCCTCTACCACTCTGAAAGGCACCTTGCACATCCCATACATTCGTCTCAGTTACTTTTCGAACTCTTTCAATCAATATTCTTGCATACAGCTTCCCCACCGAACTCAGCAGACTGATAGCCCGATAACTCCCGCATTCTAGTCTTGACCCCTTTCCTTTGTATAGAGGGCATATCACAGCTTTTCGCCAGTCTTCTGGCGTGAAACCTTCCCTCCAACACTGGTTAAAGAGTGCATGACACCATTCGAGAGTCCTCAGCCCACTCAAACTGATGAATTCCGTAGAGATCATATCATATCCAACCGCTTTGCCATTCTTTGCTTTCTTCAATGCATTCTTAATCTCCTCCATAGTTATTTCTTCATCCCTTGTTTCATTCGCGTTTTCCCTTTCACTGTTCTGGCTTGGACATTCACCTCCACTTTCAAACAGCTCCTCAAAATATTCTTTCCATCTATTCACAACGTCAACACCATTCATCAACATACATCCCTCTTTATTTCTAATCGCATTCATACTATTCACCTCATTGTTGCTTCTTTTACGCTTAACTTCTTTCCAAAATATTTTCATATTTTCTTTCACATTATCAGACAATTTCTTACACTCTGCTTCATCTACTAATTTCTTTTTTCCCTTTATCAGTTCCTTTACAGCTTTCTTACATTCCTTGTATACTTCTCTAGCACTCTCAATTTTTCCTAGATCTAGATTACGTGAGGCTAGCACACCCTTCCATGCATTCTTCTTTTTCATAACTGCGTTTTTAACATCATCATCCCACCATGCATCGCCTTTTTTCCGTCCAATCACAGTTTCTCCACAGATATCTTTTGCACAGTCTACTAGCACTTGTTTCATCACACTCCATCTCTCATCTACATTCAAATCATTACCTTCATTTGCATCAAATTTCATACACGTTTCTCTTTCATACTTTTCCCTACACTCTATCTCATTCAACTTTTCGACTTTTATCCTCTTAGCTTTCTGATCTTTATGTGTTTTAGACCGCCAGCCAGAGAACAAGCATATTCTTGAAACCACAAGAAAATGGTCTGTTTCCAGCTCAGCGCCCCTATACACACGTGTATCAATGGTGGCCTTCCGAAGATTTGAGTCAATACATACATAATCGATTAAGGATCTCTCACACCCTCTCTCCCAAGTAAACAAATGGACATCTTTGTGTTCAAAAAATGTATTGGATACAAAAAGATCCCATTCCATGCATACCTCTAGCAGTCTTCTTCCATTATCATTCACTCTTCCATCGCCGTGATCACCTAACACGCTTTCATAGTCTCTTCTTCTCACTCCAACCCATCCATTAAAATCTCCAGCCAGTAAAATCCTTTCATTGTCTTTCTTAGATTCTGCTATCTTTTTTACACTATCCCAGAACTCATCCTTTTCCTCTTCTCTTGCATCGTTTCCAGGACCATAACCTGCAATCAGGAGTAGTCTAGTTAACCCTACTTTGAGACGAATCCAAATGAGTCTTGGGCTTACACACTCATATCCATTCATACATTCTGCCATTCTCCTTCCTAGAATTACTCCTACTCCTTGACACGCATGCTGTTCTTCAGGCACTCCAGACCAAATTTCTATCATACCATCGCGCTCACATAATCCATTACCTTTCTCTTTACCTTCCTTTTTTCTGATAATCTATATTGTACATAAAAAAATTGATGACTTTGGCTGAGGCACAAAAATGTTTCGGAGACATTTTATTTATTATGCATATATTTTTTTATGCAGATTTATTTTCAATAAATGATAATATACCTGAATTATTTCATCATAATAATATTTATTTTTATTTCATAAATAGCATGATAAAAAAAAGTGTTCACCTATGTCACATCAGAACTGCGCGCCACTGAATAAATACAGCAAAACGCACGAAATTCACTCAAAATATGTCAATATTTACTTACCGTTTTTGGCGTTGTAAGTAAACTTTTCAACTTCCTGTATGACTTATCTTTTTCCTTTCTCTATTTTCTTTACATTTTTTAACATTAAAATCTTGATCACTCATTATGAATCAGTTTAAATTGCAATTATTTAAGAGAACCCAGAACGCCAAACTCACCAGATAAGAACAATTTTGTACCGGCGGCCATATTGATTTTTTGAAAATACTGGACTCTTATTGGTTGGTTGTGTTATAGGGGATATTGAAAGGGACATTAAGTGATATAGTGGGATTCGTTTCTCAACCTCGTTTTATTTATTTTTTTCTGAAAAAATGGTGAATGTTTTCAAGTAAACAATTTTCTAAAGTTATAGACAATTCGATTACGAATCCAACGACATATATAACTCAATTTTTGTTAAAATGTGTTATAGCGGATTTCGTAACTCAGCGACACATATTATTCAATATGTTTTATCGATAAATAATGCACCTATCTATGCAGGTATAATTTTCGTAATCCAGGAATATGTTGAGACGAGGTTTCATAATTATTCAATATGTTTTATCGATAAATAATGCACCTATCTATGCAGGTATAATTTTCGTAATCCAGGAATATGTTGAGACGAGGTTTCATAATTATTCAATATGTTTTATCGATAAATAATGCACCTATCTATGCAGGTATAATTTTCGTAATCCAGGAATATGTTGAGACGAGGTTTCATAATTATTCAATATGTTTTTTTCATTCATTCATACCCATTCATGGCATCACCCATAAATGGTGGTAGCCAGCGGACTAACTGTACGCAAAAACATATAAATTGTTTTTTCGTGTTTAATAAATTTAAGACATTCAAGATGGGTGGCATACCTCATTGCTGAACGACAGACAATCATATATTTTAACAATAGGTATTTGCCTTTACAGGACTTTTGAAAAATTACAGAAAAGATCTAGAATATCACAACAGCATTATTTTATTTTTTGAAAATGTTTTCTTAATAATTTAATCTTTGTGTCCTCTATCCACATACAAAAGGGAAACCTTCAAGAATGGATATCCTGTATAGAAATATGTATATGTGATGTAACGAATATTCGTATTCGCATTTGCATTCGCGAATATTCGCATATTTCTAAGTATTTGCATTCGCATTCGTATTCGCAAAAAAATATGCGAATGTTTTGTGAATATTATTTCGGTAATAAAATATCGGTATTTGGTAAAAGTATCGGATACTTACCCGGTACATTGTAGTAACAGGTACTGCAAGAAAATATTCTTTATTCCTATACCATTAATATTTTAAATTCCTATACCATTTTGGATACGGGAAAAGACCAGGGTGACAGATGTGGCTCAAAGAATTGCAGAACTAAAGTGGAACTGGGCTGGTCATGTGGCACGTATGTCTGATAATAGATGGACAAAGAAGGTGCTAGATTGGAGGCCTAGAACAGGACGCAGAAGCGTGGGCAGGCCTCAGACAAGATGGTCCGACGATATTAAGAGAGTGGCGGGCCTGCACTGGAAGAGAGTAGCGTCCAACAGAGATTTATGGAAGTCCAAGAGGGAGGCCTTTGTTCAATACTGGACACAAGAAGAAGGCTGAGATAGATAGATACCATTTTGAAAATTCGGCGACCGGGGGTAGAAATTTTAATGATTTAGCAATATTGTAGAAAATCTCAGAAAGTCAATATTCACTATTCGCATTCGCATTCGCGAATGTCGGCAACAAATATTCGCATTCGCATTCGCGAATATCCAAAATCACACATTCGTTACATCACTAATGTATATATGAATACAATATATTTTTTCAGAACAAGTTCGAATGAAAAACAAAATAGAAACACAACATTACAGTGAGACTACTACTACTGTATTTAGCGAGTAGACAATAGTAATTATTAATGAAACTCATTAAGGCGTTGAACATCGCCGAATCAATTTGACATTCGAGACCATCACAATCATCTTGTTCATTTTATCTCAAGTGAAGAATGCCGTACAATGTTGCAAATAATGAAAAAAAAATTCTCGATGCAATAGCACTTCTGACATATTGAGATTCTTATATGCAAGTAAACCCCAGGTGTGGACGGTAAATTGAATAACATTGCAACAAAATTAATTTTACATTCCATAAAACGAAAGATTTGGGTTTAAATTCTTGAACCCTTCAATTTAACCAATCAAAAATACTTTTGATTTTCATTGAATCGTGACTTTTATTTTTTATAAATTCTAAAAATCACACCAAAAAATGATAACTTTATCCATAATCAGTTAACGAAACTTGGTTGCCTAATTGCATATTAGGTAGATACATAAGTTCGTACATGAGTTCGTCGGTAGCCTGGAGGTAGAGTCTGGGCCTCGTGAACAAGGGGTCCGTGGTTTGATACCAGGTGCCGGCAAACTCCCCTTTCACGACACAAGCTTTTAGTAGCTTACTGTAAAAGGTGTATAAGGTTGTATTTGGGTTTATAACAAAACCCAAATATATCTTTTATTAAAAAAAAAAAATATTTGGAGATGAGATTTTTATTTCAAACTATTGATTCAACTGTGGGGGTTGTTGTTGAAGTAAAAACCCTGATTAGTTTAAAATATATTTACTTAATATGTCGAATATTTTAATATACAGATCGTCCTCTTCGTGCTAAAAATAAAGCAAAACATTTGTGATAAATGGAAAACGTATAATACTTATTTAATATAATATTTCCGTATTATGGTTGCATGCCCGTACCTGTTTTCTATAATATATCATCAGACCACAGTTCTTCGACACTGACTTCGCAGTCTCTTTATGTTTATGAATGGATAAATATGGCCGATAATAAATATTTTACAACCCGCCAGACCAAAAGTATTTCACACGATGCTTTGGGATTATAAAGAGGCCGATATGTAAAAGGTACTATATAAGTAGGTACACCATAGTACATAATACTATGGTCGTACTTCAATCTTAGAATAAGCGTTTATATTCATACACAGAAAGGTTAATTACTCTGTATGCAATAAATTTATAATTTAATATGAGTCAAAACCTATCTGACTGACTTCATATTATAGGTAGGTACCTATGGATATCCCTCCACTTCTTAAAGTGTTTAATTTCCTTGTAAATTATATTCCTTTTATAATAGCGTATATGTATTAGTAATGTTGCCTTCACACTTGTGAAATATTAATTGCAATGTGCATCGAATACCTTGCGTTGTTAACAAGGCATGTTAAATAAAAACTGTTCAGTTATTGAAAATTACATACCTACAGTTTAAGAGTGAGATACATTTTATTATACTGATCAGTTTCATTTATTATCTCTTATGATAAGTAAAATATAATATCGTTTAAATTTCAATAATATTGATATGTACAATTATGCATTGCGCAGAGGCGGAATAAATTTTTTTAATACTCGTTATGGGACAAACTTTTGTAGACATTATTTGTTTACAATTCTCCACCAATATCTCGGGTTATTAAGTGACAGATCCGAGGTTCGAATACCACTACATGCACATCTCGTCAATTATAGGGTATTGCTTACTATGTAGGACAAGAGTGACATTTTTGTTTATAAAATTAAGTATACATTAATTTTCTGGGCGTCCTTTACACGACAGCATGCTGTTAGTAAATAATATTTAATAATTTAACTTTTTTTATTTTATTTTATTTTACATAACAATTACATATAACAATACATATAACAATACATAGACTATTTGATTAAAACTTAAATCTAAACATCCTCCTTATAGAGACAAGTCTCGTGTAAAGGAGGGTATTGTGAGGTAACCTACATTAATTAACTTATTTGGGAAGTAACATATAACAATTTTATTTTATAACATAACATACATAGACAATTCACACAGATCGAGCTAGTCCCAAACTATGATGAATCTTGTATCCTATTGTGGTACCTACAATATTTTTTATTCATTATTAGCTAATAGAAACGTAAAAATATCTTAGGGGACCCCTTTTTAATTATAAGTTTCATTAACCTCTGAATCGAGTTAAAAATTTCCCCAAAATGTACGGAAGATATCGAAAATTGTTGAACAAGTATTATCCTTTTATCTGACGTAAAATCATTCTGCGATTTCACAAAGTGAAACTAATAGTCTAACAATAATAATGTTTGCTATGCAAATATAGAATAACATTAAAATGTGAATAATAATGGTGTTATGTAAGTAAGTACTCAAATGATGAATGTTCGTGTTGATATTCAATATAATACACCGCAATATGTAAATGACACACGAGTATGATAATGGTCAATGCTATAGTAATAATGAAAATCAATTTTCTCTGGCGTGAGCGGTCATAACACCTATGCTAATAATGTTAATGATAATGGTGTTGCCATTTTGTGTAAATATTGTATCAATGTTGTTAATATTATTTTAAAACTGAAGTAGAAATATTATTGTTGATCGTTATTTTTTACTTAAAATACCTAATATTAACTTTGTGTAAACGTTACGACTTAGAAACACGTAGGTACACGGGAGATTTGCGAGGTTGATATGGAGAAAGCTAGGTAAAACAAACACTTTACATATATGTACATATACATACCTATATTATTTGTAATTGTTCTCGGAATGGACAATTTGGTCTAGTGAGGCAGTTAAATTCTTCCACATTGTAATACCGACATTAAGCTTTATTCATTTTTATCTTTTTTATTACTTTAACTTTTAATAATTTCTGTCGTTTTGATCATTGTTTTGAAGTTGTACATATTTATTGCCTTATCTCTTTTTTCGTAATTTTTAACTATTTATATTTATGTGTTCAAATGATTTATCTGTATTACCGTTTTTGTACAGGTATATTTCTTTTAAGATCTTTTTATTTTTATGTAATCTGTCTTTACCTTAATCACTCGCAAACGAGTGGATGGCCTTGAGAAGAATACAATAGGATAGAATAGAATATGTCTTTAAATTTTACTGTTTCTTAAGTTTTCATCTTTCTATGTACCTACCAATGTATTGCCTTTTAATATTATGTTTATTTTGCTATACTTATTTAATTTTTATTTTTTTTTAATTTTATTTTATTACACCAATAAATAACAAATCTTATACATATTTTCATTGATGCTGCCCAACTAGGTATAACCTGTTCTAGGGCAAACATCTCACAAACATATCAATCATACTGAAACATATACACAATCACAAAAAGCATTCATCTCCTATATTAACACAATCACATTCATAACAAGAAAAACACTGCTGCAAACCATCCATACATGAAACAATACACAAACAAACCATTTCTCCATATAAAACCAGAATAAAAAAATAACACATCCCTAACCACACACATCACAAATCCCACACCACATACAACACAAGTATAACACCCCACATAAAACACAAAACAAATCATGGAACAAATCCTAAGATATCCTGCATTCTCTCCATTGGCAGATCAGACACCCACCCATAACATGCTCTTTTAAATTCAACAAAAACAGTGATTTCTCTAATCTTTAGAGGCATGATATTAAATAGTCTAGGTGCCATCCACACAAACTGCCGCTGTCCGAACACTGTAGATCTGAATGGAGCGATACAACCAAATGACACCATCTGTCTCGTGACCCTACTTTGCTGTGACCTCCTCCAACCATGTCTAATTGTGTAAAATTGAACTAGAGCCTTCCTAAATATAGGTGTCTCACAGAAAGAATCTTCCTATCATCAAATAATTGAGTGGTTGGATACCTCCTCTGCAGTTTAAACATTATTTTTTAAACCCACTTATGTGACATGTGAAGGACTCGAAGATTATTACTGTAGCATGCACCCCAACCAACAATACCATAGCACAGTAAAGATTGTATTACTGCATAATAAACAGTCCTAAGCGTTTTATCATCCAGAAATCCCCTCGTACACCTCAGAATGTATGATGCTTTTCTAATCTTTTTATTGAGTGCCACAATATGATCCCTCCATGTCAATGATTCATCAATTATAACTCCCAGGTATTTGATATATGGAACCCTTTCCAGCACAGGACAATCACAGGTACCTACTCATGCCATTACAAGAGTGAACACATATCTGAAAATCATCACTAGGTCTAGTACGCTTGTTTATTGTAAATTTCAAATATTTAGTTTTTTCCACATTGAGAGAAAGTAGAGAGTTATCCAACCAAGATTTAACAACATTAATACCTCTCTGACACTTATCAGACGCAATCTGCCAATCTTCTCCTTCAAATAAAAGAACAGTATCATCGGCAAAACACAGAACCCTTCCATCAACTGGCAATCCTAGTAATTCATTTACTTACATATATTGAGAACAAAGTAGGTCCCAGCACACTCCCCTGCGGAACGCCATACATTAAAGATCTCAAAGTTGACATTGTACCATTGATCGAAACAAAACTTATGAGTATGTATATTTAGTAGAAGAATAAACGATCCATTAATTTATTTTGAAACTCGATTTTCATAATTAACTTCATATTTTTTCAGGTGTATTTGATGCTTTACAATATGTGATGAATGATATTGAAATATTAAGCTCGAAGAAAACAAAATCTATTTAAAAGTGAGGTTTTATAAATTCCAGTAGTAATCAGGGATCTAAGTTAATATAATCCTAATACATCGCAACATAGATACTTATTATAATATGTACATTCATTCATTCATTCATTCATACCATCATGTCATTTTACACAAGTGATGTAGTTAACGGAACAATTGCATGTAATAAACATGCGATTCTCCTCTCCGTACCAATAAAAGTTAAGACATGGGAGGCATACCTCATCATTGAATTGCAGATAAAATTTAATATGACTAAATACGTGATATTTTAAGAATACCTGGACCCTTTTACATGACGCTCTTCGTGTGAACATTCTATATTCTTTAGGACATCTGTTTATGATAATAATATTTAGGTTACAAATGGCTAAACCGCATTTGATAAACAAGCAGGTTGTCATCTTTGTGCGAATAAAAAATGACACATTCAGTTCCTTATCGTTGAATTGAAAATTTAAAGTGTCATAAATATTTTATAACTTATGTACCTTCACTTTATTTTTCATAATAATAGCACAAGTACGTACTAACCATTACCAATTTGTATATAACTATTCGTAGATTTTTAAATTATATATTCAATTTATTTAAATAAAAAATATGATGTTTTTTGTAATAAAAAGGAAACAATAAAACAACAATTAATTTTTGTAGGTGTATGATTATACATAAATGTATTTAGGTACACAAATTATATTATTTAGGTATGTGGCCTTTTACTAGTCTGTGGTTTGTTTCATATTATCGTTTAATACATAAAAAAAAATAATGTCTTATTATGCGGAAAATTTTATTTGCTGTGGCCAATTTTATTACGTAGGTATGTAGACATACACGTTGGTAAAATTTGGACGTAGTTAATGGTATAAATATAATGGTGTTATACAACAATACGTCATGCTACAATATCAAAGACAATGAATCAACTTCATAATTTTAACCATCTACTGGATGGAACTCTTTCTCTAAATCAATCATCAATGTTTGTGCATGATATTCAAAAGTTTACTGAAAAAAGTGGGATACCTTTTCAGGAACACAAAACTATCTAGTAGGATTTTGCATATTAGATGGTATGCCACAATGTCACTTGTGCACCAATGAATGCAACAAGGATCTATGGTCTCTGTAATACAGGAGAAGCGATGCACTATTTGTCATAAAAGTGCACCGTTCTTTTTTCGTCATGTTTCTGACGACTTGCAGGACCACCTTTCACAATAAGACAACAATAGCGAGCGTTGGAAATGACATGATTCGATTTACTCAGAGGCGTTCTGAACGGAGAGGGTTGATTTCTGTCCATAGTTCCTTAGAGTAGCGCTGAATGCAGAATGGTGATAAGAAAAGTTGACCAATTAATAATCCAAGTAATACCTATATTTACTGTTAGCTCACAACTTATAAAACTGTTAATGTTGATTCAACACAAAATGTTGATCATATTAATTTGTAGCTGGTTGTGCTTGACACGTTGTTGCACATGACCACTTAAATATAATAATGCTGGCGTATTGTTGAGAAATTACGCATTGTTATAACGTTATTTATAACGATAAGATTATTATTTAAATTTTAATTGTGTGCGTACATGTTCAATTTTAAAAATATACGATGACACAATATAAAAATAATTATTACTATGTTTTTCATTCCTTTAACAAGGCTCCCAAAGTTGAAATGGTTATAGGCGGGGTTTGTTGCTAGAATTGAAGATTAACGATGGACATTTAGTCCCCATTTTGGGTCGTGAAGTAGAGATCTCGTGAGGATAAACCAAAAAGAAAAATTCGCCTACACGATGGTCTGATATTAGAAGAATCACTGGTGGCTGCAAAAAGCCCAAGACTGCAAATTGCCTAGAGAAATGTATTTTTTCAGCAGTGGAAAAGAATGTTGTATAACGGTAGTAAATAAGCTAACAAATTTAAGGTACTTATTATGGCTACCAGAACATAATACAATCGATTAAGGCTTCTACTATACTATACCATCACGGCATATCCTACAAGAGAGGTAGCCAGCAGACCAGCTGCATATAATAAATATGCAAGCTGTTCTCTCCGTGTCGATTTTTTTTTAAAACATTCAGGATGGGTGGCCAACTACATCGCTGAATTCAAGGTGTAAAGTGTCTTTATTTTTTTGAACACCCGCCTTCATCAGGACACTCGAAAATTTACGGAAAAGAAAGGGAGATAAATTCTTTGCCGGGTGCACCATAGTAACATAATATCATATCAACTGTATTGAATTTCCTGACTGAATAGCCTTATCTGATTCGTATTGCTGGCTACACCACTTGTTAAATGCCGTGATGGTATAGTAGTAAGAGTATTGTTTGATACAAATAATTAGTAGAAAGAAACGAAGAGCTGAAGAGATCTTTAATCAACAGCAAATAGACGCAGACTTTTTTTACTATTTACTTTACTTATTATAAAAAATTGAAAAAGCATCGTCACACTTGCACCATGCAATGTTTTTGGTTGTATGAAATTATTTTATTCCAAAACGAACTGTTATTATTTTCATATCAGACTAACAAGATTTTGATTTAGATATATTACACAAACAACATTATCTTAAACGTATAAATTCAAATTTTACAATTCATAAAATTACAAAAGACGGTCTTTCAAGTTTGGCGGCAGCGAAACAACGATATTTCATACGCTAAATAATAATAATAATAAAATCATATTTAATTTTATTACAATGGTACTTATAATGTTATTCCCTGTAGTTAACGTTATTATTTACGACTCACGGTTAATAAAATAATTTGATAACTATGTACTAGTCACTGACGCTAACTGACTCTATAGAAAACTATTAACCTAAAGTAAAAATAAAACAGCTAAAAGCATTGTGACTAAAAATATTCTCAAGGGTTGTTAATACTTATACAATAATTAGAAAGTTATTAAATCTTCATGTGTCTTTTAGGACGCCAGATAAGTATAAATATAGAGTTACAATCCATTGGATTGGTCTGCAATGATTTTCGATTTTCTTCTCAATTCCTCCTTATTTTCTCCCAGTTTCTTTAATTCTACGTAGGTGCTACAATTAATGTCCTTCTTCACTTGGCCCACATAGATGCCGCTTGGTCGGCATCTACCATTTCTGCCTTCGGTCTTGCCCTCCGCAATGGTGATGAGCAGGCCTGGGTGCCTGATGTTGTGGTCAATCCAGTTAACCTGTTGTTGGCTGATTTTTTAAGGAGTTGCCTACTTTAGCCTTCCCTGATTAACACTAGATAAATCACCCATAATTATATCGTTCGGACTATATTAGCTGCTAAATAAATGTTATTATTTATAAATGTACTCGTATGAGACCTGCCTTAAGTAAGTATGGATATAGATTGGTATATTGATGTATGATTGGTATATGGATATAGATATTATTTTAATATCTACAGCTCTAAAACCGCTTTTTCAAAAATACAAAGCAAGAGCCGCCGCCTTCCAATGTTAATATAGGATGATCCTAGGTACCGAATTAGGCTTTGTGTTGCAATCAAATCAGATACGATCTTGTGATGCTTATCTTTACTGAAAAATCGAGATACGTTTTTTAATACTTCCATGGTTCATATTTTCTTAATTGTCTGTTACTTACTTACTTTACGTGTCCGGTCTTTTTTAAATCTTCCCACTCCAATAAGCGGCGACATTCATCGCCTTGTCGTTAGCTATGATAAGGTCTTCAGGACTACAGCCGTTCCCCATCAGTGGGCATATTAGTAGGTGGCTATCATCCTGAACTGCGCCACATTCACATTGTATGTCGTCCTCTGCAGATAGGTATCCCCATTTCTGAAGGTTTTTCTTGCACCTTGTGACACCAACCCTTAGTCTATTCAGGGTTTTCCACAAAGAGTATGGCAGATGTTCTGTTAATGTTTGTATATCTAATACAATATCGTAGGGATAGTTTTGTATATCAAACAAACTATCATTCATATATACTTGCTTTTATGTAAATTGTTACCTCCTTTCCAGCCTTGTATAAGCACTATCAAGAAACTATTTTATCTCACAAATCAGATGATGACCTATGTTTATTGTATTTTATGTAGCTTTATGCTTACCCTTCTTGTTGGTGATATGATGAAAACTCTTTTTTTTCAGAGACCATAAGAGTCATTTAGGATATTATAGTGTTAGGATATTATATGTATTGTGTTAGGTCGTTTGGAGCAACATTTCTTTAGAAATATATTTTAAAACCAAAGCCTTTCTCCCGTGGAGTCCGCGGTACAGATTTTGCCTCCTATCGCTTTCTGTAAGGAGATGTTCGTAAAATATCACGTTTTAAGACATTTAACATATTTATTTCAGTGATGAAGTATGCCACCCATCATGAATATCTTAACTTTATTGGCACGAAGAAGACGATTTGTACGTTTATTACAAGCGATTGGTTCGCTGGCTGCCTCTACTTGTGAAAATATAAAGAATGCTTTGATTTCCAACATGAAAGGACCAACTAAGTCACACTCACTCTTTTAAAAAATCTGACTTTAATATCAGCTCAAAATCGTTAGAAGTACTTAGGTATTTAACAAAATAGAGTACCTACATTTTAACATTCGTATATCTGATATATACAAATAAAAACCAATTGTTATTTTTCTGATAATGTGTAGATTTCAGAAACAATAATACAGCCGATTTCGAAAAAAATTAATAGTATTTTACACAAAAGAAATATAATGAGTTGGATAAAAGCAAACCACTACATATTTAATATTCGATTTACGCCAATTTATCACACCGCTATCTTTTGTATATAATTTTTTAAATTCTTCTCGTTTCTAAATTGTACTATATAAAAGGAAAATAACATACAAAATGATATAATACCTACTTATAAAATCTATACAAATAATTACATGCAATCTTTAACCGATTTATATACATAAAAATTGACGTATCTACCTAAGGGTTACCCTTAATTCGTATTTTATATAGTATTCAAAGACATTTTACTATAACAAGACTGCACATTTGACCAAATTCAATCATAAATACACTTGCCTCCATTGCAATGAAATTTATATTCCAATGAAAAAAACAAAGTAAATTACGTAAGATAGCAATTGGTAGAGTGTTGTCCCTTTCTAACATATTGCCAGCTTGTGCTAGAAAGGGACAATTATTTACCGACTATTATCTCAGGTGGCACATTTTTTCAGGAAAGCGTACAGTTTTGTTATAGTATAGTAAAATGTATTTTTTTTTTTTTTTATTTATTTATTTAAAAAAATGGGCAACATACAATAAAATTTTACAAAATATAACATAATAACCGTTAAACATATTTCTTGTACTTGACCAGCCCATCTTTGAGTTCATTATTATTATTTTGCTAGTATTAAAGAATTGTCAATATGACGCTCTCTTAAATAGGCTGTCTAACCTCAAGAATATCAACTATCAAATGGATCGAGTCATCCTAAATCATACACAATTAGGTCTAGTTCATTATGCAAAAGTAACTAGGTACTTTGAAAGATTGGATACTATAAAAAATATTGTTTTGAAGTTTATGAGACGCTAGATAGCCTCTGTGATTGTTAAATATATTATAATATTTTAAGTACTGTTTTTCTACTTAGATTTAATAAGAAAAAATCTAGGTAGGTACCGATATCTAGTGTGTCTCCTGTATCTCCTGTGCGAGGCATCGGCTTATCAGAGTAATATAATCTAGGCGGGCAATATTATATTATGATCCGCCATTAAGATAAGACTCACTATAACACCTTATATGCTATTATTAGAATATATTACCTATGTTAGTAAACCACACACAAACACACACATAATAAATTATGTTGTATCAGTGACCGAAAATCGACCATTGTTCGAAATCAATGTTCGAAGTATGACATAATCGGCATCAATTAATGCATTGAAGGCTACCCACCATCCACCCGGATATCAATTTATGCAGTGCAATCTAGCTTTAAATTTAACATGTTTGTAGAAGAAAATGAAGGTTTAGAAAGCACACAAAGACTGCACTGTTGCTGGTGCCCTTGTGCAGTGGATGTAAAACGGAGTCAAAATCAAGTCATCCATCATTATCATTAGCATCATCACGTGAGCCACCACGGTATCTACTTAAACAAAAAATGAATTTATTTTTCAAATTTAGAAAAATAAATTTTCCATTCGTAATACATGCAAATTTTTTTATATTGTCAATTGATATGCGAATATAAGCATTTTTTTACGATAAAAAAACATATTTTTTCGAGAGATTGAAATACGAATCTAACATTAATAATAGTAAAAAATATATCGTGCATAATATGTTCTCAAATGTTGATTACCAGGACCTTTGCACTATTATATCATAACCATAGATATTCATTATTATATTCCATAGATAAACACCATAATGTCAGGTTTCCAAATAATAATACATAATAGGCACATTCTTTAACAGAGACATTACAATTCAAAATGTTATTATTTTATTAGACACATACCACCTTTGGTATTCTGAATTAGATCAAAAAATTATTTAGGAATGCACGGGAACAATATAATGTACCTAATGCATAATTCATAGCATCATTTATTTATATCCGTCATATATGTGGCATCTATCTAATTTTATATTAATTAATGTATCGACATTTCTATAAAAAAAGATCTTATGAGAAAAAATACACGTATAGATTTTCTTTTCCCCTTGTCCTGCTGGATTGGAAGCTTATAACTCCTAGATACTTCCTCCAGAGATCCTTTTCTATTAATGTTTTCAAGTCCTCTGGCCAAACCAAGTCTTTCAACACCTAAATGGGAAAAATTGTTGTCTCTTATTAAAATAAATATGATCATTTGTAACATGTTCATACCATTTGACATCCAAAATGATGCTGTGCGCCGGCGCACCCAGCAGAGACCTGAAATCACCGTAATACAGGAGAGACGATGGTCCTGGCTGGGACATGTTTTGAGAATGCCCAATGATAGTTGGCCAAAAAGAGCACTGTTCTTCCGTCCGCAGGGGTTCCGTCGGCCAGGGCGTCCCTCTTTCACAATACACCGTTCCTATGACAACGATATCAGAGCGCAAGGAATGTCGTGGAAAGAGGAGACGCAATTGGCGCAAAGACGCTCTGAGTGGAGAAGGCTGGTTTCTGCCCTGTGCTCTCGAGAGGAGCGTTGAGGGCGATGATAATGATGATGATGATTAAAATATGAAATAAATAGAGTCACAATTTATGAAAATAACAATTTAAGATAAGTTCAAAATAAGAGAAGAAGCTTTTATTATTATTGTGTGAAAGTTGATGTACAAAAGAAAAAGTTTTATTTCCATCCATTTCGTCTCGGCGTTTCTCATAAGAAAAGTAGCCAGTAGGCTAACTCTGAATATAATTTTATTCTCTCCGTGCTCCACATAAGTCATTTACGATAGGTGGCTGATCTCATCGCTGAACTGAAAATAAATTTAGTATTGCACTTACCACTGGCTTATATGACTGTTTAAATATCTAAATGATCTTTGTGTCCATTTTCCTTATTTTCCTATAATTTTGGAAGAATTTTGTTGGAGGGAGTCCTTCTGGCAATCCCTGAGCCCTCCCTTGAAAAAAATCTTTTGTTTCGTTGAGTCTGGATGATATAGGAACTTTGCTCTTGAAACATCCAGGGGAAAATGGTGGGATAAACCCATAATGACCATTTTCCTTCTGATTGAAGTTATTTGATATCTCACAGTATAACACTGACAATTTAAATATTTTCAGCAGCATAATTTTTCCAATTGCAAAAGCTGTTTTATGGTACGGTAGATTTCATTGTATATGATTTATTTATCGTAAATTATTTATGATTGCAAAAATATATAAATAAATCGATATTAACACTCATAGATTAAAGAAAATAATAAAGTTTCAGATGTTTTGTTAATAAATAATATACAATAGGTGGATAGATATACAATATAATATGTAATAATATACACACAACGTAATGTTTAGATCCATATCTGTGTGTTATTATTTTAAATGTTCTTTATTCTAATCAAATTCAAATCCATTGTTTTATCATAGAATCAGATCAAATAGAATATATTGCTAGCTGTTATTATTTGAATTCTTTCCCTCTCACTCTTCAATCTAGAGATAATTGGTTAATCTATGGATATAGACAAAATAATAAATAGGTATCTAGGCGTACGCATAACAATAGTTTGCATTTACTGTTGTTGTCTATCATCTATGATTATTTTTTGAAATGAATTTTGTTATTATTTTGAATGATTGCATGTTATATGTGCTGTGTAGGTACCTACATAAATTAATATTAATCATACTTATGTATATACCAATATATAACATATATTTACAAAATATAATATTATGTCACTGTATGTATGTACTTGCGGAGTGAGCAGAGAACATTGAAAGTCTGGAATACTTGCTTAGCAGATGTTTTTACTTTTTAAATATATTCATTGAATTTCCCAAACTTATTTAAAACGTGTCCATCTGCAAGAATATAACTAATATGATACACTTATTCGATCCATCAATAGTCATTACCTTCAATGTTCTTCTCGAGACCACAAGGTAGAATAGCCACTTTTCATCTTTTTTACGTGTCCCGTCGGGTGCATCCGGCGTTGTCGAGCATTTTGTAAGAAAGCTTCCCTGTCCTGGACAGTGCGAAACAGTTCCCCCACAGTTCTGACACCGGCCCATTCTCGGATATTTTTAAGCCAAAAAAGCTGTTTCCTGCCGACTCTTCTGTGGCCCTCGATCTTCCCCTTCATAACAAGCTGAAGTACGATGTATTTGTTGCCTCTCAGAGACTTTTAACATGGGAATTAAAAACAGAGTAACATTTGATAATGCTCTGAAAGAGTTTTCACGATAATTAAATATCTTAAAAAAAACGATGCTTTTTTTGCATTGAATATTATTTGCTTGAAAAACAAGTCAACAATACCTTCTCTTCTGCATCACACTATGAGAAAACAGGTCTTTCATTACCGGATTAGTTGGGAAATATCGCAATCTAGCGATAAACTCGCCCTCTGTACATCCAATCGTATGATTGATAACTTTATGATACTTTGTAATGATTGATGTTAAAACAAATGTATAATTTAGAATTAAAATGAAGTAAGTATTAAATATCTTATATAGGTACGTGAAGTTTTACGAA
Source organism: Athripsodes cinereus (assembly GCA_947579605.1). NCBI lineage: Eukaryota > Metazoa > Arthropoda > Insecta > Trichoptera > Leptoceridae > Athripsodes > Athripsodes cinereus. The sequence continues at coordinate 22,246,787 of OX388311.1, forward strand.
TAGGTACCTACGTATCTTTTAGAGAACCACTCGAAATATTAGAGAAAAGAGTGGGAGATCTAATCTTAGCTGGGGATTCTACTGAGTTAGTAATAATATTTACTTAACTATTTTGTCACAAAGTATTTAAACACCTACACGTAAATATAATAGTAACAAAATTACAAATAATAAATGATTTATGCAATATGATGTTACTGCATCAGCTCACCCCCACATTAGCAACAAACAAGAATTATTATTAAAGTTATTGTAATATAATAATGTTGCATAAACTCAATCATAATACGATTGTTAACCCCAGAACATCTTTTGAATCACATTGTTGTTAATACACTTGCGTTCCGAGCTCCCCTCACCCCAACCTACCCAGAAATAAATATCCTTTTAAAAACTATTAATATCATTTAATAACACTAGTTAGTAAGAATATTGTACCTACTAAAGAAAACAGTGTTCAACAAGCTGAAGGCTGTTTAGTTTTATAGCTCGACTGTGGCTATTATCTTTCTCTTTCTATACATGGTATCACAGCAATTTCCACATGTGTGGTAGAATAACTCCGTGTATTGAACATAAAAATCACCTTCTTTTAACTATGTATCTCTTATGTTATATGAATAATGAAATCGTTATAAAAAAAATATGGAAAAATTATACACAGATATACAATATTGTTAGAGGGTTTGTGTATTTTATTTTTCTTCGAGTATTGTTTCCGAATTATTGTGCTGTGAGATATATAGTTTAAAATTATTTTACTTAGTCTTTATTGGGAGAGGACAATTTGTTTGTTTATTTATAGCGGTTCGTCCGCTAGCTATCCCACTTGTGGGAGATATTGTGATGGGATATAGATTGATGGATGCAACTATAAAGTACATACTTTAAAAAAGCCGACATTACTTACTAAAACATCTATCAATAAAATACAACGATTAAAACACTTTATCCATGAAAAAAATAGAATATATGAATGATTAAATTTGAACGCAGATCACGATCCTTAGAAATAGGAGAACAATTAAAAAGTTCAAAAGAAGCCAGTTTATTTGTTTAATCAAATGTAAGGTAAATTTTCATACACAAAAACTGTCAGTTTCAACGTGTTAATATTGCGTTTCGTTCAAGATTTATTTAATAATGGGGGCGTGCGGGGTGAACTGATGCACTTTGATAGAGTTTTATTGTCATCATTATTAATGTGGGCAATATCCTTATTCGCTATTGCGTACAGAAACATGTGCAGCAGCAGCAAGTGATTTTCACCCACTGTCTGCTCACCATATTGCCTGACGGTAAAAATATTAGGACTTTATTCAGATCTAACATCTTCATTGTGAATAATTAACACAGTATCTATCTGAAACAATCTCTGAAACAGATCAACACTCAAGGTTCCTACCTCTTCAACTTTGAATTCATTTCGTGAAAAAATAACGGTACTTGTCTTTTTACACCACATATTTCAACTTTTTTCATCGCATGTGTTTTGTGTTTTTATTATATTTCTTCTTAAGAATAATCACGCCAAGCAGGTTCACTCTTTTCCTTTCCCCTTAGTTTCCTTGTTTTACTAATTTTAATATATTATTTTATATTTACAGTTGTATTAAATATACCTATTATTTAGTTTTCCCGTACTTTTATTTTATTTTCATAAATGTACTATTTTATCGGAATGGCTATTAAAAAAAAGAATATGTACCTACCTATGTATATTTATCATATTGTGTATAAACTGTTGTCAGTATTTGCGTACGCAGTTTTCCTTGCGGTACTTGCTGTACTTGTACTTGTGTAAGAAAGTGTATTTGTATGGAACCTCAGTGATATTATAAACAGTAGGTAGGTACTACTACTACTATGTATATATGAATATTGCGGTGAATTGAGATATAAATAATAATACAGTAACAATATCATCACATGGATGTGGTTAGAAGAGAAATCATTAATGATTATAATCATTGAGACCATATTCTTGAGTCTCTTTGCCTACTGCAAATGAACATACTGTGGGTGATTAATTCATACTAGTTTATTGCTTACTTATGTTTATAATGTATTGAAAATATCTTTCAATATCATCATTCATCATCAAACTATTATTTATATTGTTATCCGCTCATACAACCATGGTATTTCACGTAAGTGAGGTAGTCAGTGGACTCATTGTGTACAATGCACATGCAAGTCATCCTAACGCCAATAAAAGTAAAGACATTCAGAATGGGTGGCAAATTTCATTACGGAATTCAAAGGGTGAAATGTTTTTATTTTTTCGAACACCTACCTTTTACAGGACACTTGAATATTTACGGAAAAGAGAGGTAGTTCAATTTTTTTACTGGATCCCCCGCGGAAAAAAAAACTTTCTCTCTATTCTTTAGTCATTTTCGGTCATATAATCCTCTTTAATGTTCCACCCTCTTTAGCTCTGAGTTCGCTGTATCTATTTTCCTCCAACGATCTTCCTTACATCATCCACCTTGATTTATATCGGGTTTTCGTATGCTTTCTCCCATCATGTTATTGGCATAAATCGTCAATAATAAAAGATGTAGGTTTTGCCATAATCTCAGTAATAATAAATACAATCATGCTAAAAACAAACCTTCTTGTATATGATCAACTTTATTATGTACCAAAACTACTAAAATAACTATTCAAATGGAAACGCTGTGATTTTTATTAACGTTCAAACTATTGATGTTTCCAATCTATAAAAATAGTATTACCATTATTTTCCACAGCAACTATCTAGTAAATAAAATTGTAGTGAATAATATTAAGTATTGTAAATGTACCTATACATTTTTTATTATTGTTCATGAATCTCTGTGACATTTCAACCCATTTCTTTCTAATCCCCTCATCATCAAACTCCCTCCTTCATATTTTAATAGGGATGTCAAATTAACATCGATGTTTATTACCTATTGAAAATAATTGAAATTTAACGATGTTTCAGCTATTATACCTGTCCTGAATGTCTTATTTTTTATTGGAACGAAGAAGACGATTTGCATGATCATTACATGCAGATGGCTTACTTTCTATCCGATTTGTGAGAAATTTCGTAATGTTATGATAGATAGATAGAATAAACGGAAATTTTACACCTACCTACTCGTAGTTTTGTCGATCAGGAAATATCTCTTAAACGAAGATATAATCAGCAAAATCTTCATAAAAAAGTGAATGATTTCCATTTTCAATAACAAATTCATATGATTAAAATTAAATAGGTTTAGCTTATTAGTGTTACACTTTCAAGACCTTAAACATATATTCACAAATATTAGGACTTAGAAGCAAAATTTCATAATGTGAAAGATCTAGTTTGGATATTTTTCGAATATGGTCATCATCTAAATATATACATAAATGTATTTTTTTTTTGCAGATCTGAATAATTCACTGTTATATCTATATTCGAGATTAATATATTGATATTTTCTCTAAAGAAATATGTCAAACACAAATCATGCATAAATACAACTTATGAAACAATTCAATAATAGGTATTAAAATAATAATAGAATATGATTTTTGCAGTAATCAATTTTTAAAATTGAAAAATGATCATCGAATGTTAAGATGCTACTTTTCTGAGAGATTTTATTTTGTAAATTTTCAAGAATCGAAGATATGTCGTTACAACCCTTTCCAGATATAACGACAAGTCATAATGTTACATTACGACCACTATAAGTCGTTATATCGTAACCACGATACAATTCGTTACAGACTATTGCCGGTGAAGGGGAGGACGGGCGTCGCATGTCGCATGGGCGTCCCGACGATTCGTCTCGCGTCACCCGAGAAATGATACAATTTATTCCTGCATATTGTTCCACAACTTCGTTATAAATATCGTTACCCTATTTCAGATGATACAAATCTAAGATTGAATATCACAACATAGTTTTCTTTTTTATATGCATTAATATTTGATTAGCGTTCTTTTTGTGTAATTTTGTTGGGTTTTAACATGAACACAACTCACTACTCTTATCCAAGAAGTTGAAGAGCCTTGAAATGTTTAATGAGAGACCTAGTAAGTAAAAGTGTGTAATTTTATTTACAAATCATGGAGTTTATAGGACAAATTTACACTTAGTACTGGTAGATATGATTTATAAGAAGATATTTCCCTGAAAAGGAGCCTTTAATTTTGTTTACAAAATAAATTAAATCATCATTATCGTTACTGATACGTCCATTGATGAACAAAGGTATTTCCCTTATATTTCATCTTATTTCAAATCTTTCTTTACTTTTTCATGTTGCATTCAATTACTACCGATCACTCACTGTGCATCATAAGACAACCTCGCCTGCGGCTTCTGTTTCCCGTTCCGTAATTCAAAAATCTTTCTCAGTCCATCAAGAGAATTTAGAGTAAAATGGCTATGTGACCAACTCAGTTCCACCTCAGGTAATGGGAACTCTATAGTTAACAATTGATTACGAGAAATATCTCAAACATATCTAGTATTAAAATCTGTGAACTACTTTCAAACGAAATTGATTTCGCTTGTTACACAAAGACCTTACTAATAAACAACCTTGTTTTTGCTTCATCGTTAAGCAAGTACCTATTTATTGTCGTTTGTCAAACTTTTTTCAAAGGCAGTTACCGGCGACTATTACTTAAAATACACCAAAGGAAGTAGGTACTTCATTTTAATTTTATTAGCACTTAGTTTTTATTAGCCCTACGATAAAGTACATAAATAAGATTATCTCAGAGTATCTACACACATTACATTATTTAAAACATCGCATATTAAAAGTGATGGTTAAAGGTGCTTTCTCACCTTGGTAATTAATTTTAAATTTATTATTTCTACAAAAATAGCAAATTTGATTATAATTAAATTGAATCAAAAAGTATCTTATAAACTCTACTCCTATTAGGATAAATTAAAATAGACGCAAATTATCTATGCCACAGATTAATTTCAAGAAAGAATTTAATACGCACTTGCAGATACTATGAACAAGAACAGTAGGTAACATCAATGACTTGGATAGTATAAAAAATATATATATATATAATTAACATAAGTATCTGACTGGAAAAAAATTTCGTCATTGTGAGTGGGAATATATATCTATATTTTTTTACATGATATCATCCAAGACTTTTTGATAGGAAGTTGTAATGGTTGAACCCAATATTTTTTTCTTATTTATTGTGAATATTCAGTTGGTTATTAACTTGATATGATCTTTTTCATAATATCAATATTCACTTGATTTTTGTTTTATTCACTTCAATACACTTTTTACACTAGTAAGGCGTAAAAAATGTAATTGTGGTACCTACCTTCGTAGGTACCTAATTGAATTGTGTTTATTTCAAAAAAAAAAATGAATATGAATTTGATTTTTTTTTTACAAACAATATAATATAAATTATTCCTTGAGTTCGAGAATTGTTTCATGGCACTTAAGCTATGTCACCACTTCACAAGAATTTGAGGGAGGTTTATTTTTATTTGAATGCAGAGAATTATTCTATGTTTAAAGGAAACTGATGGACATTACGCGTGTTTTTTTATCTTCAAAATACATCGCTATTTTAAAAAAGAAGATTAACTTTTTCACTGAGTTAGGTTTAGATATAGAAAATAATAAATTTTAATTAAAGGTAAAAGTGTGCACTGTTCATAATATACAATGTAGATGTATTATTATTTACTCAGTAAATATGAATTAAAATATGGAGATTATTCTAGGACTTAATTACCTACATTCATAAAACATCGCGTCATATTACTAATTATTATTGTAAGTAGTAATTGCGAATAATTTATATTATAACAAAATAGCCCGTTCGTAGATATGTCCATTCATTTTGTTCTTTACTGTGCAATACAACATATTATGTCATAATAAATTATCATAGAATAATCAGGTATACAAACCAGTGCACACTGTATGACGTATATTTACAATATGGTCGCTATAATTGGACTTGACAGAGGTAAAATAATGTAGGTACTCCATAAGAAATCTTATCCTTTAGGCAGAATGTAGGTAAAGAACAATAGGTATAAATATCTAAAATTAGCTTCGATATTACAGTTTATATGATACCACAGGTCAATCCTTAGATTGTATAAACATTGAATATAATCTATTGTTCTGCATAATTGGTCGCAACATTATTATCTCATTTTCGCAAATATACCTATGCATATCAAAAAGGTTTTTTCATTGCATTGATGTAAGTCAGTATAATGTCTAAAATTTGTATTTGTATAACAACATTTGTGAATAGTAAAGTAGAGTACTACGTGAAAATAAATCAAAATACTCGACGTTTAGGTACGTTCACATAATCTGAAAAAATCCCTTGTGTTATTTGCATGTCTAGATTTGTGAATTTGATGTTTGTTTCCTGGACGAAGCAATGTAAATTTACACTATTAATGAATAGATATGGTATAACATTATCATGTATTTGCACATTTATCTACATAATATTATGTTAGCCCACATTGCTTCTGTTACGCAGACTATGTAATTTGAACTAATAAATGTATCGGCTAAGTAAATAACCATAAATTTAAACATGAATAATATTATTTTCATTACATATTACACATTATATTATTATTAAACTAATGCGTAGGTAATTACTCTTTACACTGGTATAATGATGTATAGTAGGTTCAGTATATAATATTACTAGGTATGTTATGTAATTTCTTCGTATTAAGATAGCCGTAATTATTAAAATACATATTACGATACTATGTATTAATGAATGGAAACATTGAGACCACATAGATTAAATGAGATTTATTCAAATATGCATATTAAATAAATTTCTCATCCTAATGCTGAACATATTCACCTAAATACATTGAAATTTTTTAATGCGTCGTTTATTCATAACATGATCTGAAGAGTGCCACATTGTGAAGCTTTTGTCCGACACTCTCAGTAAAAAAGCATAGCAAATGCAAAATTTTTTTAGATTGCAATATTTTAGACATAGTGTATAAAAGGTTTATAAATTAATTCATGTTTGAAAAAGCAAAATGTTTTCTTCTACAAGGTCTCGTTTTGGACGTTGTGGACATCTCTCTTTTTCAATTCACTCTTTTATGGCAACGACATCAGAGCTTATGGGAAGTCTGAAGGAAGCGTACGGAAGAGCTGCCTGAATTCGTGCTTTTAATAGAGGAAGCTTATGGCTCACGGATTAAAAGGTGATTGGTTGGTTGAATCCATGCCATCTTCACTTATGAACCAGGTAAGCAAAGAAAATCGTCCATTCTAAAACATGAATTCATGCCCAGAGAAACTTACAGTGTGTTAATTATTACTTGTTTAGATTTGCAATCGACGTTTTAAAAAAAACTGCGATCGAAGTTGGCTTCTAAGTTTCACAAAATAGTTTATGGTATCAAGAGCATTCCCAGGGACTTTTATGGAAACGAGTAAGAAAATAATTATTTTCGAGTTGCTAAGGAGACAAGAAATAAAATTTATAAACCAAGAATAAAACTGCACTGAGAAAAATACTCAAAACGAATCATTGGTACGGTACTATCAGATTAGGACCAGAGATCGTACAAACGATTCATTGGTATAAATCTATAATATTAACTCTTCGCAAACAAATCATTGGTAAATTTACCAACAACTTGTTTGCGAAGAGTTAATATTATAGATTCGTACTAATGAATCGTTTGTACGATCTCTGGTCCTAATCTGATAGTACGTACCAATGATTCGTTGTGAAATTTCGTTAGTATTTTTCTCAGTGTGGATAAATTGAAAAAATATAAATCTTTAAATTATCGATGCTTTAAATATTTCATTATTTGATCATAATGTTCCTGGGTGGGCATGTAGGTGTAAATATATCAGTAGATACTCATGAGTAGACGTTGATTTAATTAACAAAATCTGTGGCAATCTCTAGACAAAATTTTTACATACCATATATATGCTTTAAATTATTTTAAAAGTATTAATGAACTAAATATTATATCCATACCCATATTATGTATATCAAATATAAACATATTGTATGAGATTAATAAGTTATACACTATCTATGTATTAGAAAATTCAGTGTAATATTTTTACTTACCATAAAATAATTAACGTAAGACATATAATTATTATTTTTATCGGGTCTATATTTACCTTAATTACTATTTTTAAAACATTAAAATTTCCAAACATTAAATGCAGATTAAATTTTTCATTTACGACGATATTAGTAGTAGAGTGAAGAAACTAATATGTTTCGTTCCAGTGATTCTCAAATGTAATTAACAAGAAAACCAATCGCTCGTTTAATTGTTTATTGGATAGGCTACCACTGTGAACAATAAGTTTTGTAAGAATAACAAAATGTAAGCCAGTTGACAATGACGACGAATAAACTCGACCCAAGTCTTATATAAGTTTTACGTTAGGTACTGTATAGTAGAAAATTGTGAAAATCTCCTAATACTTCAGACCAAAAAGCACCGTTCTCTCTTCCACAAGGTTTTCGAAAATCTCAACGACCCTTTTTCATAACGTGCCGTTCTTATAATGACGACGTAAGAACATCAGAAATGATATACGAGAAATCTATTTTACCACTAATTCCGAAGTGAAGTCTAGTAACAATAATAATTTTTAAAAACGAAATATTCCTTAGTTCAAAGTATTAATAGGAAAATTTGAATTTCAATTTTGTACGAGGTTCCAGAGGTGGATACTTAATTAAATGAATTACACAAGGATTTAATTTAGTTTTATTGTAAGTAAGGTTATAAGATTTGTTGGAACACTATTCACAAATCGAAAAACCAATAGCGTGAAAAATTATCGCGGATATGTTGTGATTTTATCTATTCAAAATATGGGTTTGTTTAATTTACTCATTTTGACGAGCAATTTAAATATTTTTATATAGTAATTTCAGTGTATTTTGACTATAAAACAATACGAAAAACGTGTCAATAAAAATATAGTTTAAGAAATGAAAAAAAAATAAGTAAGTTTCAAACAGTCCGATTTTCTAGTTGCAACGTAAAATAACAATATTTTAATATTCAGAGAAGAGAAAACCTATGTAATCAAATTGGATTAAAGTTAATATTGTAGATATAATTAAACAGTAGCCGAATGTAAAATTATTGTCTATTAAATAAAATATTTTTATGGCAAAACATCTGATGCGTTTAATTATATCAATTTTAAAAATAAATGGTTCGTGTCCCTCGCCATATCGACACCTAACAAAGAAATATCTCAATCATGTAAACACAGGCTAACATTTGAAAGTATAATTAAATTTATCCATAAGAGAATATTTCTATATCGATTGCAAATGAAGATAATATTCTTAAGTGAATAGAAGAAACAAAAAAGCCAAAGTAGAGCATGACGTTAATTATATCATGCTCTCAAAAAAATTGATTGTGTTGAAAAAGAAAGCATTTATTTCGGTGAAGAAAATATTGAGATTATCAACAATGTCACATCCATGGGTTAGTTGGAAGATATCGCTTCTGCGATAATCTCGCTCATTGCACAATATCATTTATTTGTATCACATTATTTAATAACTTTGTAATTATGTATGCTCTTTATTGCGCAACAAAGTTTATTATTAATTATTGTTATTATCTTTTGAGGGTTTTAAGTGTCTATGATGAATTTCAATATGTTATAGCGATTAAACATAACTTAGTATTTGGAAAATTATATTGCAGTATTTTGAAGATATTAAATAGTTTTATTCAGATATTTGAAGGATAAAATTTTATATTATGCAATTATTCCACTAATTTACAAGTGTACTTTTCATACCTTAATGAAGTACCTACATTAATGAAGTATTTGAAAATTCTAATGTAATATGAAACTTGATAAAATTAAAAAAAACGCATAACACTATACATACAACATTTTCCGGTTCAATACAATATTAGTACATTCATAGTAAGCAGAAAAATACCTATCTTTTATATTATCAAATGTTTGAGAAGCTCATTGATATTTAACTATATAATCTCCTTATGTTTGATGAGACCGAGTCAATTAACTACGCAATATGAATATTAAACCAGCTTCCATTTAAACAAGTTTTCAAATGTTTACTCGATTTACATATTTTTTAACACCCTTCTTGAATGTTTCTTATTTTATTATCATGCAGAGGATGATTTGTATATTTATTAGATGCAGTTAGCCAATAAGCTATCCTACTTGTTATAAATAGAAAATAAATTTTAAGTAAAAGTTAGTGCATCTTTTATATAATACTTAAATTTGGCCATTCTAACAAGGGATAGACTTTTCATTTTAGTTCCACTGAAAAATGCTTAAACTAACAAAAATCAAAACTTACGGTTATTAACTCAAAATTATACATGTAAAGAAAGTCCACTGATATAAGAGAGGCATATGATATTACAATACATTGTTTTACAACAAAGCTTTCAGTTCTTCCTGCTGGTGCAACAAAATTACTGTTAACCTACACAAAATACAATGATACGTTAAAAGTTCTACTAGAAAGTTCAAAACTCAATTACTTAATTAAAAAACTTTAACGTTTTTTATAAACACCTTTTATTTCTATTTATGTAAATGTTGTATTTATGTATATTGTCTACATAAATATATATAAAAAATGTGTAAAAAAAGTTAAAGTTTTTTTATTCATTCAATATGGATACACAAAAAGTAAAGGAACACATTGAAAATGTTCAAAATTCACTTTAGATTCATAATCAAGTAACTGTTTATAATCTTTAAATAATTTTTAAACCATTGTTGTTATTAAAAATAAAACTATGAAGGACCGTAGTGTACCAACCAATTCCTAGTTTAGAAAAATAACACATTTTTAAATCCTATAAAAATTACCTAATATTTAGGAATCAGATTATAGAGAACAGTTTTGAAACCAGTGTCCAATAATCCATACTATTTGATGTTTAATACCCATTAATACCATAATTAAAGTCGTACAAACATATAAAATATTTTGAATGACATTAAGGTGCTGTCGTGGCTCAATGTCGGTCTTTGCCGGGATTATTAGTTCAGAATTATTATTATTGCATTTAGTTTTGTAAATATTTAATAATTCAATTAGCTACCGACAAAGTGTTTAACAGATTTATACACCCATTTCTATATATTAACAACTAATATGAATATGTTAACTCAAGTTTGTTATACCTATTAATATATCTACATTTGGTATAGTACCTACCTATAGTAGAATGTAAAATCCATTTTTTTATTACCCGCTTACAATATTTTGTCAATTTAAATAATTTTATATTTGAAACGGATTTAAATCGAAGTTTTAGAGAATAAAGATAAAATAAACTAATACATAATATATTTTCACTACGATTGTATTATTAATAGGATACCTGTAAATATTTTTTAATTTAATCCAGAATACCCAAATTCTTAAGAGTGTATGAATAAACCTACTATATTTCCTAGAATTTTGATAATCTATTATCTCGTTTTCCCATTTTTATAATTATTTTACAACGTTCGTCGGTAGCCTGGAGGTAGAGTCTCGGCTTTATGAACAAAAGGTGAGTGGTTCGATCCCAGGTACCGGCAAACTCTCCTTTCCCGACACAAGCTTTCACCTTACTTTGAAAAGTGTATAATGTTGTATTTGGGTTTGTAACATAAATCCTAATATGTCTTTAAAAAAAATAATACACTCATTTTTATTTATTTATTTATTTATTTTATTTAACAATAATTATACAGACATTACAATACATAGACTATTTGATAAAACTTAAATCTAAACATCCTCCTTATAGAGACAAGTCTCGTGTAAAGGTTTATTTATATAAAACGCATAAGTACTTATTCATAATTTTTCAATAAATTTTCCCGATGCAACCACTTCAGAAAACGTGATATGGGACAATATAGATAGTATAGGTGCTTTTAAACAAAATGCTTTATGGGTGTGCAGAAGATGGAGGTTTTCTTAACCAGACGTAGATGAATATTTTATTTTTTGCATATGTATACATATTGATATAGATTCACAGCGGGCCGTGACCAGTATTGAGGGTTGCAATTTATTCACTGTGTCGATGTTTAGGTAGTAGAATTCCATATCGAAATAAATAAAACAAGTGTTTTTTTATTTTATTTTTTTTCATAGAGACACTCACAGAAAACTGACAACACAATACATAAATTACAAACATACAATAAGATCTGGCCAGTTCCCCAATTAAGAGCGTCTACAGCATGCACAATCAGAGAATTCAATTAAATTAAAGCGTAACTCAATATCTGCGGTGACAAGGCAAAGGGGCACAAGTCAGCCCCGCAGCACCGAGCCACCCACACAGAAATGCAGACATACATCACACCCCACAAAGTAATGGGATCAAGGGTAGCCCATGGTACTAGGTAACCCCGGATGCCAACACCTGCGAAGCACGACACACACCCACACCTCCGCGGAGGGAACAACTCAACACCGCAAAACCGACCCACGCCCCCTCACCCCGCCACCACAGATACAATGCCACGATAATGATAATCTCTATGTAGAGATAATCCTGCTAATGCACATCATCGCATTTTTATTAGGTTTTATTGTACTATTGTTTTATTCTGTGAGAGAGACGTCTTTCGTCTTATAAGGCATTGACAATGTCCTTATAAGACGAAAGACGTCTCTCTCACAGAATAAAACAATAGTACAATAAAACACTTGTTTTATTTATTTCGAGGGTTGCAATATTATTTATTGTGTTGCACTGCTTGGGTACCTGGCCGCACTCATTGAGTGCAGTTGTACTAGCCAAATATTATTATTATTAATTTTGTTACATAACTATTAGAATTGTTTTTTTTTTTTAAATAAAAGATATATCTGGGTTTTGTTATAAACCCAAATACAACCTTATACACCTTTCACAGTAAGCTAAAAGCTTGTGTCATGAAAGGGGTTATTATGTATTAATTGATATTATGTATTATGATGTATTGGTATAAAGGCTTATGCCGTCTATTGATTAATAAATAAATAAATAAACATACACGTAGTATTGTATTCTACTAAAGGATACACATATTATGTTGTCTTGTCAGGATACTCTCTCTTATAAGTTGTGTAAAAGTGTTTGAAATATGCAATGAAAATCCATTTTTTTCTTTCTAATTTTTTTCTGATACGGTTTATGAAATATATATTACAGCTTGTTGAGTAATTTATTGTGTAAAGGTGTACTTGTGTTGTGAAAACAAATATCTTTACTTTTCTACAAACCCGATACGCAGTATAAATACTTACTAAATAACATGGTAATGTGAGCAATACAAATGGGAGAGTTAATGCGGTTTGAAGAGTGGTCACGAGCCTCAGGCTAACAGTCGATATCTCTACCCGTCAATCAGCTACATCACGTCTTTGTAATTAGGTACTTATGATGTACTTGCAGATGAATTTTCTTATGTAGATATCCCATCATACAACTACTACAGAACGAGGCGACTTAATACCACTTTTACGAGATATTTTTACTTTAAGGTAAGATGATAATATTAGCATAGGACGATAACGCTGTTTCATATTTTTGCCGTTCTTCCTAAATTATTTTTTATAAATAATTGCTTGATGACCTAATTCAGTAGCATAATAATATTATTATCTCTTCTTATATTTTTTTGCAGATGCCAACACTGCCATAGTACTATGGACTGACAGATTAGAGAGTTGAAAGAAAAAAAATTGTCACCTAAACGAATAAATAGGAGTCTTTGGACTCTGAAATATCCGACAAATAAAGTAATTTCAGCAGATGATGTACTTGATAAAATAACTTCACAACAAGAAGCCGACAGATATACTTGTATTGGAAAACTGAGAGAAACTACCTATAATAATAATAATAATAATAATAATAATAATAATAGTTTATTAAACACAATATCATTTTACAATAATCGAACAAAAACACAATACATTTATTTTTCTAATACAATTACTCCCCAAAATTGAGCATAGCTGGTGCTTTGGGGAGAAGTAATATACATAATATCTATATTGTTTTGCCGTCAGCCGGTAAATAATGTTATAAAATACTTATCAAATAGGTATTTGCTTTAAAAATAAAACAAGAGAAATCATCTCTTCTTATTACTTATATTCTTCCTTTAGACATCAGGGTTAGTGTTTGCAGAGGTGTCTTCCTGAGACGTGGAGTGAACGACGTTTTTGTTTGGATTTTCCGTGAAGAACGATGTTAGAAATGTGATCTTTTTATGTTTATTTATTTATTTAAACATATTTTCACAAGTACAGTTTTTTTTTTCATTTACACAAGTATACATAAGAATGAGTCCATTTTTCGATAAATATTTATCTTAACTAAGTATATTTTAAAATTGTCAATAAGATACGTTGACTGCAGCAATTTTCATAAACCTACATAATTAAAATCACTAAGAAGTGTTACTTGACAATATTTCAGACACTAAAAAGAAAACAAATTTTTATTTCTTAATGCTATCCTGAACTGTATAGTGCAAACTTCGACTTTGTATAATTATTGTTTATATTGAACAACAACAATTCCACGGATATTAATCTGTTATTTACTCAGAAACAGCAACTCTGTAACTAGTTGATTAAATTGTAAGTAATACATACCTAGTACATACTTGGTTATTACTGCAATACACCATAATACCTGTACCTATAGAATTACTAGTAGTTTATTAAAATATTATATCTACTATAGGTAGTTACAAAGTCTGTTTTATAAACCAGAGGCGTATAATTTGTATGCTTTTCCTTGAAAGTCACGTAAGTTTAGGATTTTCATCCCACGTTTCGGCTCGTATATTGAAATCCTTCAGGATTTTGTCTTCTCACTACGACCAAATCGTTATCTGGTGGATTGCTGCATTACACAATTTATTTATTTTTGTAGATGAATCTGGGTTTCAAATAAACTCAAATACATTTCAATTTCTTAATAATAAGAATTTTAATTATCATTTAGGTAGAAATTTAATTATCATGAACTTACATTTTGAAAATTCAGCTATTTAACGTCTAGTCATCTTGTTATTTTGAAATACAATAAA
Source organism: Athripsodes cinereus (assembly GCA_947579605.1). Lineage (NCBI taxonomy): Eukaryota > Metazoa > Arthropoda > Insecta > Trichoptera > Leptoceridae > Athripsodes > Athripsodes cinereus. Next base: position 22,261,916 of record OX388311.1, read on the forward strand.
TTTATGCCCGCCTTATGATTTTTTTTTAATAATGTAAATAAGGGTTTAAAAAAGCCTAAAAGCATATCGAAAACATTGAAATTTTTCTTGAAAAATTCTTATTAAAAAATACATGTTAGTACCTATAACAAGGTATATAATTATGTAGATTATTTTTGACACAACAAAAAAATACATATATTTTAGGTAAATGTTCAAATTCAGGAACTTGACCACTAATATGTCCATTGATGAGAGATGGGTGTAGTCATGGATATTAATTTGATTTAGGGACTTCAGTCCTGGAGACTTGATCTTAGGGATTTAGACCAGACACGAAAATTATGTGAGTAATTTTGAAATTTCATATGATATTCAATAACTAAATTTGTCACCTCTGAACGAAGCCATAATGTACCTAATCGTTTAGAAATATGATTATGGCGTCAAACAAACTTATATTTATCTATGAAATTAGCAGGTGTGTGAAATTATTATTATAAATTAAATATTCTTATAAATTAATGTGGCAATTATAATGCATGCAGGAACTCCTTAAGCCTGTACCTACCTTCCTTCTCGTTGGCATTTTACGTAATACGTCGCGTATAAGATATTTAATATTTTCAATTCAGCAATGAGGTGTGCCACCTATTCTGAACGTTTTATTTGAAGAATATTATTATTATTATACCATCACGGCACATCCCACAAGTGGGGTAGCCAGCAGATCAGCTGCATGTAAGAAACATGAAAACTGTCCTCTCCGTGCCAATATAAAATCAAGACATTCAGGATGGGTGGCAAACCTCATCGCTGAATATAAGATGTAAAATGTCTCAATTTTTTCGAACACCTGCCTTTTACAGGACACTCGAAAACTTACGCAGAAGAGTGGGAGACCAATTCTTTACCGGGTGCTCCACGGGATAAGAATATACACCTAATTTAAATAATCTTCTAAGGTAGTGTTCCCCAAACTTTCTAAGTTCAAGGTACACCTATCAAATCAAGAAATTTTAGGGGTACATCAAATCATAAAGCAATTCTTACTTAACAAAGCACCTCGCTTTTATAGCTCTAAGCTATTTTTAGACATAATATCTTCACATAACCTTGATTTTTTCCGCGGCACACCAACTGATGATCACGGCACACCAGTATTCTGCGGCACACGCTTTGCGGAACACTGCTCTAAGGTATTTTACGTAAAACATCAAGTATAAAACCTTCAGAGATGAAATATGTCACCCATTTTGAACGTTTTATTTTTTACTGACACGTAGAGGACCATATTTATATTAATTGCATGCAGTAGGTCTACTGGCTACCTCACTTATCGAATGTACTGTAACGGTACAGGACATAGAACCGTTGTAATATACCTTAACTTAGGCATTTTGCAAATGGTTCGAAAAAGTTGGAAAATTTTCAATTAATCAAATTTTATAGATAACAAAAACACATTCCTAAAAACAGAAAAAAACAAATAACGGAATGTGGTTGGTCAGTTAAATTTAGTATTTCCAAGTGAAAGGTCTGCTTCAAATCTCACTGCTGGCCAGTGGCCTGCCCAGCCCAGCTTTACGATACAAGCATTACATAGTAGGGATGTATGTATGTTGATATCATAAATTGAGATTCATCGAATAAAAAAAAATAGTTTAGTGGCGCGATTTATATTTTGTTACCATATTTACAAATCTTCTACAAATTTTATAAAAATATGCATTATTCCAATTTTTTTCACGCTATAATTACGTTTACTTAGGTGAATACATGTAGAAAATAAAAATAGGTAGATTCTCAACTATACAGACAGCATAAAAATCAATTAAAATTAAATGAAATTTAAAATAAAATTAATCGAGTAACAAGTAACAGTTATGTTTTGTCATTTACCTAATGGTAGAATAATTTCCATTATCTATGCCCGATGTAGCTAAAACTGGCAAAAAATATCTTTATAGAATGAAAGAAAAGAGATGTAAGACAACCCGGAATGCGCTGCTCTTTTTCACAACATATTGGTTTTTTTTTGCACACCGTAGATACGTACAATCAATTAGATATACCTACCTAGGTACCTACTTCATAATTAATATAGATAAATAAAATGATTACGTATATATATTTTATTATAAAAGTAGGTAATTATATACAGCTGATTTCACATTGTTACATGAGCAAAGAATACATTATTTACTATACATTGTAGGTATGTGTACCTACATATTATTTTGGTCATATTTATTATGTTTTGATACACATTATCTACAGGACGTTTTTATTTTGTATTTCTTTTTTAAAAGTCATGGGGCTATAAAAAAATTGTCTATTGATTTTGTTTTTGAAGATTTAGCCATTTTTTCTGTAACGAAAGTAGAAATGTAATTCAACTAAAATCCTAGCAAAAACAAATGTCAAATTAAGGTTGGGCAATTAGATTGAAAAACAATGGAATTGGGGTGATTTGGTTGTATTATTTGTTATCAGTCTTATCAAGTAAATACGTGATTTTATTTACATGTTGTTTTCATTCAATCAATGTCACAGTAACTAATTTGTTTATGAAAATATTCTAGGCTGCTATTTCTACAATGATCTTCAGTTAGTATTTTTTCCTGTTGAGATCATATTTGCCAAAAAGTGTTATGATCTCAGTGTAAGGTGTGATATTTTGAATATACTATTAGTAAATATATGAATATATGAATATATATAAATATATAAATATATGAATCCCGTGGAGCACCCGGTAAAGAATTGGTCTCCCACTCTTCTGCGTAAGTTTTCGAGTGTCCTGTAAAAGGCAGGTGTTCGAAAAAAATAAGACATTTTACATCTTAAATTCAGCGTTGAGGTTTGCCACCCATCCTGAATGTCTTGATTTTATACTGGCACGAAGAGGACAGTTTGTATGTTTCTTACATACAGCTGATCTGTTGGCTACCCCACTTGTGGGATATGCCGTGATGGTATAGTAGTAGTAGTAGTAAAAACGCAAGTTTGTATATTTTTTTAATCAACCTGTATGTTGTTAGTTGCATAGTAAAATAATATATTACATAGTAGAATATTTGATTATGTCTACTTTATTTAATCTAATAGAAGGTAATTTCTCATTCCCATTTCAGACACTAAGTGCCGAAAACATAACCTCAAAGCCACAAGACATTATCAAATCGTAATTCAGTTTTATATTGATACAGTAGCGAACCTAGTTACCATTTCACCCGATACTTTTATCAAACAAAGGTTCATACATTTATTTTTATCACAGCACCTCCCATAAAAAGGTGTATGGAGTTGGTAGAGACTAAACTGCGTGTAATAAACATAGGAAGTCGCCCTCTCCATACTATTAAAAAATGGAATTTTCAGACGGATGAAAAACCTCATCGTTAAATTGTAGATGTTAAATGTGGCATGTTTTACAAATGTCTTTCACAGGATTCTCAAAAATTTAGAAAGGAATGAGATCTATTCTTTCGTGGTGATTCTACATAATATGAGATATAAGGTAACTAATTTTTGTAATGATGCAGCGCTATGCCAAGAACGATTGTCCAAAAAATAGTTTCCACTTACATCAATCATTGTTTTTCGCAAGAAAATAAACCTCAAGACCTTAACAGATAAAATATTAGGAAACAAACAGATGTTGAAAGAAGGACAATCCAGAAAAGAAAAAAAATCACTTTTATTGTGTTCCGTTTTTTGAATTCTCTAATTGGTTAGTAGATTCAACAAAAGATCGAAGATAGAGAATCAAAGTTCGAGGATTTTTTGAAAAAGAAAATGCAAAGTACAGTAGATATATAAATATTTGTGAAACATTTTCTTTCAGTCAGTTGAATTCATCGTTGTTTATTTATGTATATGCATTACCTACTGTACATTACAAGTAGGGGATTCGATCCCGACCCTTTTTTGTAATCCCGGGATTTCGGGATTATCTATAGTTGATCCCGGGATCCCGGGACTAGTCCCGGGATTGTATTGGTAATGTAAAGTGGTAACAAAAAGTCAGTAGGTCATGTCAAAATCACTTTTTTTACTTATCTGGCAATGAATTTAAGTTTTGAATCTGTAAAAAGTCGGTTAAACAAAATTACACTTCAAACTTATTCTTAAATAAACAAATAAGGCACTTCTGTTTATGATTTATAAAAGTAACAATTTAACTTTTTTTATATTCTTAAATTGAATTCTCGTATTTGTATTTATTTCATAGTTTTAACAAGAGATGTGACGTATTTGAAATTAAAGTACTTAAAACACAAGTACAAAATACAATGTACGTATTTTCATTTTGTATTTCAAATACGTTTTCGCAAAAAGTATTTTGTATTTTATTTGAAATACTTTTTTTGAGTATTTTGTATTTTACACAAAATACTTTTACAAAATACCTTTTTATTTGTTTGAAACAAAATTCTGCCATTAGTTGATATGCGCGTATGCAAGCTTTTTTTTTGTCAATTTGTTTGAATTACGAATACAACGTTTCCATTAGAGTACTCCATATTTGAGATATACACACATAATAATGATGATTGAACTAATTATACATGACGTCGTTGAATGATCCATGACCATTCCAAGGGTGCTGTGATTTCTTCTGAACAAGGGTGCGTTTTCAACTTTCTCTGCAGGCAATCTGTTCCAGGCAATTGACGCTGAGACTCTGGCTCTCCTTTCTGTAAATTTAGAGGTATTTGCAATATTGAACTCTACGAGTTTGTTCACGGCATTAGAAGCTGAGCACAGTCTTTGACTCAAATTTTTGTCAGCGGAATAGGTCAGTGGGTGGTGTGCTACCTTGTGAGACAGTGAGACACAGTTTAAACTCCACTCTCTCTGAGACTCTCAGCTAGCGTAGACTTCTTAGTAGTGCAGTGATGTGGCAGCTCTGATTCTCTCTGTAAATGATTCGGAGGCAACATTAAAAACCATCTGAAAACCATCGAGAAAGGTCTGGAGCAGTCCTGTATATAATATGATGTTACAGTAGTCCGTACGATTTCAGATTCAGAGTATCCATCCTGATTTATTCTGCAGCCCAAGTTCAGGAATTCTCTAACCTGCTTGATACTCACTCCATTTATGACTATTTTCGCAGTCGCCTCATCTCTTCGAATGACCATACATTTTGTATTGTCTTTATTTATTTTTTATGTTGTATTTTGATAGTTCTTCCTAAGACTTTATTCAACTCATCTTCATTTTCTGCAAGCAATGCTTTATCGAATCATGTCAACCCTTTCTCCATTTATCTATACTCTTGTCCAGTTATTCATTTCTTCTATCTATTCATCAATGGCTCGCTGTATATAATACTTAAAGAATGCTGGAAATTTTGAATACCCCTGTCTTACACCTTGTTCGACTATTTGTAAAAGGTATTTTAAATAAGTATTTTAAAATACGTATTTTGTACTTAAATACAATTTTGAAAAAGTATTTAGTATTTTGTATTTGAAATACATTTTTGAAAGTATTCTGCACATCTCTGGTTTTAACCCAGAACAGTTTTAGTTTAGTGGGGCAACATATTCTATAATGTTATTATTTATGTTTGTTTGTATGTACTATTTTGGAATATTTTTTTAAAAAATCAACTTAGACTTATTTAGCTTAACCCATAACAAAAAAATACATATGTACTTCAGGGATCAATGTTTAAACTCGTATTTTTAAATCAAATTGCCCAGAGACTTCATGAATTATTTATTCGAATTAGGTCGATGAGTGATTTTTTTATGCTATTTTTAAAATATCAAATCGCTCAAGCATTGTTAAAAGACCATTCCAACGCGATTTGCAGCTAAACAATAAATTAAGCTCTCTTCCATGTTCCTTTTCAATAAAGTTTTGAAGCATAGTATCATTCTTCAAAGATGCTCTTTTAAATATAAGAACCACTACGAACTTTCTTTACGACTTCAATAATATTCCGGTCATTGGTCAAACTCACCATTACCGATTTTAATGACTAATCCTGAGTCCAGGTTTTCATTATCACCATCCAAATCATCAATAAAAGGCGATAGCCGTTTATGTATTTAATAAATACCTAAATAAATAAAATATCATCACTGATAGGTTCATTTGCAGGTATTTTTCTATACAATAAATCACAAACGGCTAAGTGAATACCGTGTGCAAAACATACTATGTAGGTGCTTAGCATTAACAAGTTTTCCAACTGTAATTTGGTTTGGACCATCAGTAACTATTGCCACAATATCGTATCTAGTGAGATATTGAACTCAGAATAGCGCTCTTTTAAGATACTAACACAAGCTTCGGCTGTCAGTGATTCATTGATGTGCTTGAGTACCAAATATTTGACTTATTGTATAATTGTATTAATCCCGAAAATCCCGGGATTTCTAAAATTTAATCCCGAAAATTTTGGGACTGAAATACGACCGGGATCCCGGGATCCCGGGATTCGGGATCCCGGGATCGAATCCCCTAATTACAAGCGATTGTGATTTTCGCCAAAATTTTCATTAATTCCCTCATACCATAACGGTATTTCCCATAAGTGAGATAGCCAGCGCACCGACTTACCACAGGACAAAAACAGAGGATAACGGGACCTTAATCTCCTTAATCTCGAGAATGAGAAGTTTTTAAAACATTTTTTAAGTCATTTTGCAGTGCATTTCCTGTTGCACGCGCGGTATCGCCCCTGTTGGTTGTTGCGGCTCCGTTTGTTTGATCCAGCAGCGGCCATGTTCATTTTACATAATTTAATTTGAATATTATACAGAAATAATAACGTGTCATTAAAACAGCGGCGAGCAAATGTTTGTTGTGGCCGCGCGGACTCTCCTATCACCTCCATACCTATTACATACATAGGTACTTATATTATCTTCAGCCACTATACACATACAGACACCTTATACTTATACAACCGAACATGTCTACCTGACACAGAGACGTGCACGTATATATTTTTTTTACTTCCATGATGTTACAAAAAGAACATCATCATTATTGCTCTTAAATTTCTTAAAGAGTAGGTTGACCAAGATTATGGTTATGTAGTTACCTGCATGTCTTTTCCATAAAAAGCAATTTTTGTTCACCACAAATTTTTCTTTTTGTCACACTCTGAAAATTAGGGTCTAATTATGCAATTTTGCATTTATTTATTTAAATACTGTATAACGTTCGATAAATAAATAATAAATACTATTTTTCGCATTATCATTATAAAACCGAAATATCAAAACAAAATAGAATATGTCGAATTTACAACATATGAATAATATTTGACATATTGTACTTGGCACAAATCGTCCCACAAGGGACGGGTTGCCGTAATCTTACATATAAATAATAATATTTGATACAAGATTCATCAAGCATAATAAAATATTATAGGTAATTTATTTCTACAAAGAAGATAAAAGAGCAAATTTTTTAATCAAAGTCATCCCGCAAATAATGCCTGCAAAATTTATTATCATAAAAACTTTTTAAATATCAAAAAATTCATAATTGAAAATACAGAAAAGATGTTCATTTTGGTGCATTAATATTGTATAACTGTATTTTAATTAAATTTGAAAAATACATAATTCCTATGGTTATGTATACAATTTTTACTATGGTTATGTATTTAATCAATTAATGTTTTGGATGTATTGTATCAAATCCACTAATTAATTGAGATTATACTACTACTACTACTACACCATCAGGGTATACTCCACAAGTGGGGTAACCAGCAGACTATCTGCATGTAATAAACATGCAAGCCGTCTTGAGATTATATTTTAATAAAATTCTCTATTACTAATCACTTCACTCTACACAAAATAGGTTGGATAAGTATTGCACAATTTCATCATTATTTTCATAATACCTAAAGCAATTTCTTAGGTGCATTTTGGTTTATTATAAAATTTGATTTCATTATCGAGTACATGCATTTTCACGTACCGTCACTGGAGTTCCAACACAGTCAATACTAACAACTCTGATATGAATGCTTGCAGATTGATCAGACGATCGGAGACCCGTCAGTATAACAAGGCGTGAACCAACTACACTCCAATTATATCCATCCATCCATCCACAATACCAACACATTACATGTAATATATGTATATTTATCTCGCACTCTCTCACACACTGAATAACGTAACCTTCAAGACATGAACAACAGCCAAACAACTCGAGTACAGGATCTATAGTATTTAAATAAGGTTGTACTCATTTGATAGAAAATCGATAAAAGTATAATTATGTATACTAAGCAAAATAAAAAGCATCGAAATCTTTCTTGTGTGTTAATTATTAACTACATATAGGTACATTTTATTTTTTTATTATTTTATCCTATGGATCCTTGCAATAATTTTTTTTTCCAATTTTACAGAATTAGACAGTCTTATAACATAACATGTTGACAAAATATATACTTAACATGCGGACCATCAAAGATTCCAAACTTGCTTACTTAAAAAAAGATACAAATAAAAGTTTAACAATTTATTTTTCTTCATCTTTATCTTTTATTAGACCCAGAGGTCTGTTCATGCAGGATCCTCTTGCGATGTGGAGACGGAGAAGTTAAACGAGAAAAGGATTTAATAGGAACAGGAGTTAAACAAATTAAAATTCCAAAATTAAAATTATGTACTTGAAATTAAAATCAAAACCAAAAACACCCATAAATCAAAATCAACACAACTTCCAGAGTAAATAGAATGTTTTCGCTCGCCGACCAACCCCACACAACGACACCAATCCAGAATGAATGACAAAGCCCATTCAAACACACAACCAAATATCCAATGTCCCAAAGATGCTTTGACCGAGAGAAGCCAAGCCACCAAATTCATCTGTCCCTCCCCTCCTCAAATGGAAAAGACTACATTGGGCCAAGCAGTGAGAAACTAACATGAGTCTCTAGGGACTGCTGATGACAACAATATTGCAAGCAAATAAATCTTTCATAGCGATTGTGTGCCAATGTAGCTATTTTTTATGATATTCCCAAATGTTCTGTAGGGCTACTCTTGACAAAATCTAAACACGATCTTAATCATACAACGCGCGAAGTGACTATTGGCCAAAAATACGGGCATACCGATCGCGCGGTAGCGGTAGCGCAGTGTTTTTGACCATAGTCCCTTCGTGCGTCGTATGACCAAGATCAAGACTAGATTAAGATCGTATTTAGATTGTGTCAAGAGTAGCCCTGCTGATGTCGTTATTATGGTTAGATGTTGAGAATAGCAATAAGATAAGAGTTCATTATAACGAAGAAAATGCGATTTTTAATTCTAATTATCTTTTTCAATCCTCGCAAAGTTTTGAATAAAATACGATTCTCCCTATTCCTAAAAAAATATATACTGTAAAAGAGTGGTTTCAACCATTTAACACGAATACCTACCTAATATTATGTATGGTGCTGGACCATAATACTTACTTTCTTACTTCCTATAGCCGAACAGCCCTTGTAGGACCTTTGCCTCCGAAACAATAGATCTCCAAGCCTTTCTATACTGAGCAATGGACTGCCAGTTGTCTTTGGCATTGAGCTCCTCTAGATCTCGGTCGATGTTATCCAACAATCTTTGTCTTGGTCTGTCTGGACCGCAGTTAATTTCAATATTCATTAATATTGCAGAATTCATGCATCAGTTCCCGTCCAAATCTACAAGCAAATATAATGTTAAATTTATGATGAATCGATGTGAGATATCGCAGCACTTTAAATATATTTTAAATTAATCGATGTACTAACTACCTATACAACTACAATAATAATAACATAAACAGAATGGGAGAAAAGAAAATTAATGCTTTCATTACGAATGTATGATAATAATTTACAAGACGTAGTGTGTAGGTACATAGTTTGGGAACGTCGGCAGTAAAATGTTGAATTACATGCGTGATCAAGAATATAATATAGGTATAGGTATAGGTAGGTACTTTATGCCTCATCCGCATACATTTTATTGCTGTTATTAAATTATATGAAGAATGTTGTAAGTGCCATCACTAATTTGAACGAGGCTGTGAAATGAGATTGGCACTGATTTAATTTTGTAGCTTTCATTACATACATTTAGTTACATAATATTATACTAACTATCACGATGCTTCCTTTGCGGGATAGACAAAGTGGATCGAACAGTATGTACCTACCTGCTTATTTATTAATTTATTTATTTACTCTTTTTGCACATCATCATTATATTTTTTTATTTTATTTTATTTTTACTATATTAAAGAATCAAACAGTCATAACATAACTTAACAATTAATACACTCAACATGCGGACCAGCAAAGATTTCACTCTTGCCAGAAATGTCTTAGACTTGAGAAAAAAAGCAAAAGTTAAAAAATTTAAAAAAGTCAAAGTAAAGTTAAAAAATAAAAAATCCCAAAATACTAGAAATCAAAATAAAATCACCAATCCAGTATGAGTTACAAAGCCCAGTTAAACACACAGCCAATATCCAATGTCCCAAGGATGCTATGATCGAGAGAGACATGCATTCAAGCACACCCATCCACCCCCCGCTCAAATGGAAGTGATCCTATATTGCCAAACAGTGAGAGACCAAGATCAGTCCACGGGGACCGCTGATGAGAACAACGACCGCTGATATATAACAGTGTTAACAAAGCAATATAAAATTTAAAAAACTAGGACGATATGCAGTGGCGAGATTATCACTATAAAGTGATTTCTTCCATCTAACCAAATTCCATTCAACATCTACAATTCATCGATGAGGCATGTCACACATTCTGAATGACTTATTTTATTGGCACGGAGAGGACAATCTGCGTGTTGATTAGAAATTAGTTATTATTACTTGCAGTAAGTCAACTGGGTACCCCATTTGTGGGATGTGTCATGATGTACCTATTATTTTATTTCTCGTTTAGGTATGTAATTTTCACAAATTGAGCAGAAAAAAGACAAACCATACAAAACTATCTTTGCATATTATATTAACACATTCACATATTTCATGTAGGAATATGTAGGTACCTACTGTGTACATAGTAAACACATTAGATTTTTTTTATACCTTTACCTTTGTTTAACTGTTGCTTGGTACATTCAAAACATAGAATTTGCTCTATAATTCTTATCAAAACTAAAAAATGCATCAGACATTTTTTTTTTTTTTTAAAAAGATATATCTGGGTTTTTGTTATAAACCCAAATACAACCTTATACACCTTTCACAGTAAGCTACTAAAAGCTTGTGTCGTGAAAGGGGAGTTTGCCGGCACCTGGTATCGAACCACGGACCCCATGTTCACGAGGCCGAGACTCTACCTCCAGGCTACCGACGAACTCATTTACAAAATATTAAGTTTGTTTTAGGATGAAAATATTGTTTACACTGAGTTTGAGTTTTATTAATAATATGCACACACAGTCCACCTACATTAGTTACCAATTTAAGCACGTCGATACAATAAATAAAACAATTTAGACAACACCTTAACACTAAATAACATATTTTTGCAAGAGATTTGTTTTAAACGGTTTTAGATAATTGATATTAATATCATGTGTCAAAATGTATTAGGGATAATTATCGACATAATCATATACTCACACACTATATTTCATACCCACACACACGTGTTCAATGAAAAAACTAAATTATCCGAGATATAAGATTATGCAAGGTAGTCATGTGCTTTATATAAGTACCTACTCAAAGCGCTACAGTAAATTCTGTTTAATTTGTATCATACAATACAACACACCTACATAGTATGTATGGTATCAGGTGTTAACGCAAAGACAGAAATTATTTAATTATTTATAGATTGGGCGGATACGAATTTTAAATTAAAGAAAATTATTGTAACTAAACTCACGTACTGCTTGTCGTCATGAATAATAGATATTACATATTAAATAACACACAGTTACACTCAGGTATTATCAATTAAAAAACAATTATAAATATTTTTACTCCCTTCCTTTAATGTGAATAATTGTTGTCATCGCCAAATTAACACTTCTGTCGGTAATTAAAATTGTAGGTAGTTATCCAAAATTATACCAGTTTGCATAAACTTCGTCTTTAATGTTTAGCAAAATAAATGGCATTTTTTTTATTGTATTTAATTCGTTTGTGGATTTGTAACATGTCATATTTACAGTGTTCTGCACACCACCCAACTTGAATATCATATTTTCACTATCACGGAGAGGATGACCTGTATATTTATTAAGTACCACATCCACTAAAATGAACTTTTTAACTTATCTACTATTTCTCATTACTTTTGCATTGATGACGAAGAAGTTGGATAATTTGTTTTTTTTTGGCGACGTTTTCCGAACAGCCTCAATGATCCAAAAAACCTATTTTAATAACAGGCTTCTTCAAAATGATTCAACTCTTTTTGGTTTTTAATCTAAAATTAATGGAAATCTTGTAAATGGAAGTCTTTAGACTTCTGCGCTATCCGGGTGGTCGGTGGGTCCATCGATGTATGGTTTCAAGTCTCTTTTCCATCACTTGGGCAGTGTCATTAAACCTACGAATTCTGTATAAGGGTGAAGAAAAGAATTGGTAAGGACAAAAGTTTCTGGATAAGATCTGATCATAACCATAAAGCGTTGTGATGACTTTAAAATGTGGTGCTGGCGCAGGATGCTCCGACTCTCATGAACGACTATACGAATCAACAAGTCGATCAAAGCTGAGCTTCGTATCCAGGATCGCTAGTCCATTATATGCTTAAGTCCATTTTATTTCTCGGATAAATAGGAGTCCTTGGACTCCTGCAATATCCGAGAAATAAAGTTATTTCAACGTACCTTCTTGCACTACTTCGAACACATAATGAGAAGAGATTTAGATAACCTGAAAAACTTATTATTGTGGGAAGTGTCGAGGAAAGAACATGTCGTGATCGTGCGCCAACTAGGTGGAGCGACAAGATCCAGGAAACAATAGAATCATCTGTTCCGGATTCTCTGCCCTTGGCCCAACAGACACAAGTAGGGAGAGGTCATTAAGAGATTCTACTACTGCCACCATCCTCAGACATGAGGAAAAGAATTTGAGAGAGACCACTATAACAATTTATGTTACGCAGGGATCCTATCACTCTCAGGCGCAATATTTGATTAACCTTTTTGAGAGTATATGAGTGTTTGATCTCCTACGTCGGGTAAGGTAAGAGGTTATATTTTTATACATAATTATCGAGGTTAAGATTGTATCTACTGTAGATAAGCCGTACGGGCATGCATTATGTCAGTTCGATATGTGTTATTACAATTATTACGTATACATAATATATATTTGCTCCCACTGATATTTTTTCTTATTATTTTATAATATCGAGTGTAATTATTGTTGCTCTGTGCTGAAGGCTATATAATATTTTAAATACATATATTGATAAACGATTATTTACATAATTATACTTGTTACACTTATGTAATAATAATAAAACTCACTATTATTTGTATATTAAATAGATAAACATGTTATGTGATACCTCACTATGTGTATATTATAAACTACACATACCTACATATTATTATAATATCTATCTAATATTGGTGATTAATATTTGATTAAAATTATGTATATTATAGGTAATAAAATTCACAACTTGCTCTAAACGGGAGCATTACCTTGGGTAAATGTTATTTTGGATGAAATATTAAACTAATAGCCGTGTACCTCTCTCTCGTAAAATTAAATTGATATCGTCACTGAGGTAACTAGGTAAGTATACTGTGCATACCAATCAAGTACCTATGTACTTAGATATGAAAAAAATCGCGCGTAATGGTAAAGAAATAGCTTGGGGGGGAAATTGTTGACACTTATATATTATGAAAGCGAAACTTGGACTTAGTTGAAGAAAGACGAAAGTGGAATAAAAGCTGCTCAGATGTGATCGTTGAGAAAAATGGTTGGTGAAATTTTACGAATTTTATGAGGAATGGGTGTAAGTATTAGAATAATAAGTAAATGCGAGAGGAGTGTTGCGAATAGAATGCGTGATAATAGTAGCGATGGTTTGGAAATATATAGCGAATTGATAATGAAAGAATGACGAAGAAAGTATATTTATCTAAAAATGGAATTTTAAAAAGCACATACGTCTGAGAACTATGTGACTTGACTTTGTCGATCAAATTCTCAAAGACGGCCGCGCGTTGAGTAAGATAAATGACGTGCATGTACGACAAATTGAGTGAATGTGGATGATGCGAAAAAAATATCTGAGGATAGATCAATATGGCGTTTTTTCCTTTCTGCCTAGCCCACATGAGATACGACGTGAGGGTATAGTCATTTTTTTTTCATTCGTATATTCGTAAATGGCGGCGTACAGACAGCTGGATGCGAACGTCAATCATCAAGCATCAAGCAAAAATCTTAAATCTTTCGGCGACAATTCGGAGCATTCTCCGAAGAAATATTGGAATAAATGCCTGATTGATATCGCATCCAGCTGTCTGTACGCCGCAATTCTAAATGCCGATAAAAAAAACACAATATTTGGCACAATTTACAGAGTATATTTGTTGTTGCACTAGGTACTATGCATCGGTTAACACTTACAACAGTACCTATAAGTAATAATTTAATATGTAGGTATTAGTGATGTAACGAATATTCGCATTCGCGAATATACGCATATTTCAAAGTATTCGCATTCGCATTCGTATTCGCAAAAAAATATGCGAATGTATTGCGAATATTATTTCGGTAATAAAGTATCGGATATTAGGTAAAAGTACCGGATACTTACTCGGTACATTGTAGAAAAAGGTACTGCAAGTTAATGTTCTCTAAGAAAACCGAGGAGTTTTGAAATATTTTAAATTCCTATACCATTTTGAAAATTCGGCGACGGGGAGGTAGAACTTTTAATGTTTGAGCAATATTGTAGAAATCTAAGCAAGTCAGTATTCGCTCGCATTCGCGAATGTCGGCAACAAATATTCGCATTCGCATTCGCGAATATCCGAAATCACACATTCGTTACATCACTAGTAGGTATACATAGTCTCAGTCACAAAAAACATGTACCTACCAATGATTTGTTAACACATTGCAAATTATATAATTTATTTACTTTTATATAGTTGCGTTGCGTTGCGATTTTATAGTTTAGCAATCAAAATATTATGACAAAGTAGGTTTATAATAAATACTTATAAATTGTTGGATTGCATATTATATCAATCCAATTATTATAATATTATGTATGTACATTGTACATTTTGCCGAAGCATCGGTGTTCTTAATTAATAATTCTCCTTTAATTTACTTTCTACTACACCTATAATATGGACTTTAATAACCTGTTCAACATATATATTTATATTCCTAAAACACTTAAACGGACGATAAACAATTTGTAATAACATGAAGGTATCAAAAACATTGAA
Organism: Athripsodes cinereus; assembly: GCA_947579605.1. Taxonomy (NCBI): domain Eukaryota; kingdom Metazoa; phylum Arthropoda; class Insecta; order Trichoptera; family Leptoceridae; genus Athripsodes; species Athripsodes cinereus. The sequence continues at coordinate 22,277,341 of OX388311.1, forward strand.
CCTATACTTATATATAAAATTTATTAATCTCTGTCTATACGTTTGTTTATAATAAAAGTTTTTTTCTCTTTCACTCTTTTGACACGCCTTCTCCCTTATGTTGGGTATCTATTGGGTTTACTGCATGTAGGTAATCAATAACATAACTTAACATGTATAGACAATTCACACAGACCGAGCTAGTCCCAAACTAAGATGTGAATCTTGTATTATGGGTACTAACGCGACGGTACACATATATACTATGCACTACACACATATACATGTAACACCCAGACCCAGGACAATCTGAAAAAGGTCATTCTTCATTTTGCCCTGGCCGGGAATCGAACCCGGGATCTAGTGACTCAAAGGCAAGTGCGTTAGCCTCCACGCCACACCCGTCGTCGTCAATGAAGTGATACATTCTCTATTACAGTTAAATGTTTTTCTTACTTTTTGAAAAATACTATACTGTATAGGAAACGTAAAGGAATTGGACATCAGACTGAATCTCAGATCATTTAAAAAGTTTAGGAAGCTTAAAAAGTTATTGATATTCTAAACATGGGAATATTCTCGAGAAATCTGTTTTAGTATTAAATAGGCTACAACTTCAACTTACCTACACAAATGATTTACACTTTATTGAAAAAAAATATTCGTCTTTTTATAGATCTTCCAAAGTTGTATCCTCATGTGACGTTGAGGACCAGCTATCCTTCCATCTTTTTGGTGGTCTTCTTCGTGAACGCGAACCAGCTGGTATTTCCTTAGCAGCAACGGTACTTACTACTACTACTACTTTACCATCACGGCATATCCCAAAGTGGGGTAGCCAGCAGACCAGCTGCATGTAAGAAACATGCAAGCTTTCCTCTTCGTGCCAATATAAAATCAAGACATTCAGGATGAGTGGCAAACTTCATCGCTGAATTTAAGATATACAATGTACATCTTAAATAAATACAATGGTACCTAATTTTAGTAGTGTGTTTATTTAAATTCAACAATTATTAAACAAAGGTTTATCGTCAATAACGACGACCAATGTTCTCGTTACATTTTTTAATAAAATACCTGAATCTACACACATACAAAACAGAATAGGGTACAAAAGGCAAACCGACATGTATACACCAATACACTTTCTCATTCATGAAGCTTATATGTAAATTACACAAGTAAGGTAGCCAGTGGTCAATCAATATATTGAACATGAAAAATCTCTTACTTCTTTCATATAAATTTTCCACACTTTTCTGTACGTTTCATAGTGCTGTAAAAATCTGTTAATTTTACAATGTCTGAAGAAGAAATTACTTGAAGATGCAATATAAGAGAATCAAAGAAAGATTAAGAAAGCTTATCAACAACCTGATGGTAGTTTAGTTTAGAGTCTCGGATTTCTAAATGATAGGTCTGTAATTTTAGTTGTATTTTTGACTTACTTTGCTGTTACATCGCAAAGCATTTTTAGATTCGTAAAATATCACGGATAAGACATTCCGTTCAGAATGTCTTAATTTTTATTGGCACGGAGAGGAGAACTTGCATGTTTATTACACGCAGTAAGTCTGCTGGTCATCCCTCTTGTGGGATATGCCGTGATGGTTCAGGTATTTTTTTTAAAACTCGAGTAGTCTGTATTTTCTAAAGAGCGGAGCGAATACAGCGCCACCAATTTCTATTAGTGAGAAAATTCTTAACTTCATTTATGTCTTTCGTTGTATCACTGTAAAGGTGAACCCTGTATGTACAATTTAAATATACACATATAAGATTGTATAATATATTGATGTATTTTGTTTAACACCTTAAGACACAATTCGTTAGACGATTAATTAATCAAATTGAACAGCTTTTACAAAGCGGACCGACTAAATTCAAAATTGGAATTGGTTCTCGCTAATACCTTTAACGCGTCAGGGGTGGAGCAAGGAAAACAATTTATTAGGTACGTACCTATCTATTATTATTATTATTAGTATTCGATACAGTTTCTTTTGTTGTGTTTGTTTTTTGTGTACCTTTTTATTTGATCAATACAATAAAATAGTAACATAATCTTTATTTTCAAGTCGATTTATAAAAATATAGGTATTATTAACGTTTATGAATAAAAGGGTGGTATAATAATAATTATAAAATTTTATTAATAGAATAGACATTGAGGGTAAGGTTACCACCACTTACCCCCGGATTTTTCAAGGACATCAATTCTCGTGTCATCCAGTCAGTCTAAAACCAAAAAAAATTAATACTAGAGTGGTATTGAAATCCATTTTATGAGCTTTTCTTTGCAAACCCCACTCGAAAATTAATACTCCCTTGATGTACCCTTGGAGGAAAATTTCACTCCAAAGAGGAAACACACACATATAAATATTTTCTTTAATTCAAACAACAATTCTTCTTGTTAGGCCATTATGAGCCATTAGCATGATAGTATAATATCAGTAGACATAATAGGTGAGATAGAACATTTTTGAATTCAATTGTTTTCTAATTTTAAATTTTATTCCATTTTAACTTTGTAGTAGCTGGTGAGTGGCTATTAAATGACGTATATAATATAAGATATTCATTTGTTTTGTTATTTTATTTGTTCATGTTTAAGACTTGGACTATAATACAAGCTCGCTCCGGGCCACTTATGACTCGTCCAATTAAATACAAATGATTAATCACAATACGTATCTGTATTGTCTGCCGAATCAGAGGAGTTAAGGAACTCCAATCCCTTTTGCAAACCCGAGAAATATTTTCATAATTTAAAAGTGTAAACTTTTTTGTTTCAAATTATTGCATATTATGAAGCTTGGAAAGTTATCGATTATAATATTCCCTATTAATGTATAGATACCTAATTATTTTTAGATTATATTAGATGGAAATATCAAAATATTTAAATGATAAGTAAGACATATACCCATGACATATTATTTTATATTTTAGGTAATTGATTAGTGCTAAACAATGCGTGTTCATTTTCAAAGTCATAATCCAGTGGATTAGTATGCAAAAATTGCGGCTTTTCTTTTAAAATTGTTATTATTACTATTTAAAAAAAAGATGTCCCTATCTGGATTTTTGTTAAAAACCCAAATACAACCTTAAACACCTTTCACAGTTAGCTAAAAACTTGTGTCGTGAAAGAGGGTTTGCCGGCACCTGGGATCGAACCGCGAACTTCATATGCAAGAGACCAAGGCTTTACCTCCAGGCTACCAACGAACTCTTGACGAATTATGTATACCTTCATTTTTTTTGTCTAGAATTCTATAAGTAAAATAAATTGATATAGGTATTCAACAGGAGGTACTAGTGCATACAAAATTGAATATATAAAAATAAACGATTTAATTTGATACAAACCGCCTTATTCACAATTAATATTGGTGTGTGTATGTGTGTATGTATGTTTGTGTATTGTGTAGCGAATGAGTGAAGTTATATTCTCACCTCTGTGTTGTTATTACCTTATATTTAGCAGAACCGTTCCCGGAGGTGAGCGCATTCCTCTGCGGGACCCTTCAGGTGTTGGACTCAAATAAACTGGACTGCAATAGACTGTTGGGATAAGGTAAACAAATTACCAAAGAGATAATAACACCACGAGGTATCTGGGTAATACCAATGCTGAGAAGAAGACTCTTAAAAAGAACAGTCACATTTACAACAACAACAAAAAACTTTTCATTGATTATATCGTCATTAACTTTGTAATACTTCATTTATATTTGTTAAATAAAATAATTATTTTTATAAAATAAAAAAAAGCTCATTAGAGTAATCAGTGGAGCACCCACAAGTAAATATCATATGGATTATCCTCTACATTCTTATATTACCTACTATTGTTTTCTTTGGTAAAAAATATTATTGAATTATTCCTTATAGGTCTCCCAATCTTTTTTGCAAGTTTTTGAGTATTCTGCAAAATCTTGTTTTACGCCTTTGGCATCTCATGGCTTGCCTCTTCGTTCTGGTGCACTTGGTACGTTAACTATTCCCACTCATCGAACATCTTTTGTCACATCTTCCTTCACTATACATGCAGCTCGGTTATGGAATGATTTGCCTTTACTGATCAGACTTGCTCCTTCAATTTCCATTTTCAAAAGTAGACTGAAACATCACTATCTTGCTCTCAATAACCCATCATAATTCCATCCCCTTCCTTGTCCCCCTTTCCCCATTCCACTTTATGCATGTATTATATATATATTTTTTATTTATTTATTTTTATTTTTGTATGGGTATATTTTTATTTTTTTTTTTATGGTTCTGGCATACTTTATTATTTTTCTTATTTTTTTTTTTTCAAACATCAGGTTGGTTGGCAGAAATTGCCATTTGGCAATAAACCCGCCTTTTGTACAATGTACTTGTCTATTGTCACAATAAAGTTTATTTTATTTTATTTATTTATTTTTATTTATTATGATCTTATATTATTATAAGCCTTATTAAGGTTTTAACATTTTCAAATCAGCGATGAGTTATACCACCCGTCCTGAATGCCTTATTTTTTATTGGCTCAAAGAGGACGACCAGCGTGTTTATAACATGTTATTAGTCCACTATCTGACTTGCAAGAGTCGCTATAATGGTAGAGATAGAAAACCTTTATTTAGAATTAAGAAACAAAGTAAATATTTTTTTTTAAATGCGATGGATGGACTCTGTCTGCGCCGATGCAACCAGACTGCATATCACAAACTGGAAGACAAAAGTCAAGGACAGACGAGAATGGAAGAGAATTCTGGATCCAATCAACACCCATCCAGGGCTGTCAAGCTTTTGATGATGATGATGGTGAATTTCAAGTTTAAGTACCTACTTATATATTTAAATTTCATTTTCAACTTTTCGTTAGGTATTTAAATTTAAGTTAAAAATATTTTCTGTTCTTTTGCCATAACTGAACTCTACCTAAATATTTAAAATACCAATGTACCTATAGGTACGTTATCTTGATCATGTTTTAAATAAATAAACAAGTACAGATAAGTATAAAATTCGTGATATTCAAATCACTGTTCTTTCGGCGTTCATTTGTTTCACGCAAATATTATTACCATTAAGAAAGCGTCTACCTATATATTATAGCTATTTACCTGGTGCATATATATATTATTATTATTTAGTTTTATCGTATAGTACGCATTATTCGATCTTAAGCGGACGAAATAATAATAATAAGAGCAAAGAGGAAAGCGAGCAATCATATTAATATCAGCACAATAATTAATCAATGCTACTCGCGTAACGTTGATGATAGCAATAAAATTATTGTTAACTACAGTTATATACAGATGCAAATACTTATACACCAGTGGCGGAACAAGTCAGTTTTTAGTATTAGTCATACTGTCATACAGAATAGGTGCAAATTTACTCAATATTGGGTGGGGTGCTTAAAGAATAGTAAAAAAAAATACTGAACAGGCACCTACGTAGGCACTTGTTGCATACTTACAAAATAGTCTTAGGAAATATTTCATCCTCACTTTATCATAAATACCTATAATAATTTATCCAAAATTGGTGGTTTATCATATGTTTCCGATTTGAAAATGTGAAACACCTGTCTTTTACAGAACACTTAAAAACTTACATTAAGAGTGGGAGACATATTATTCTTTACTGAAGATTTCATAGTGCAGTCTCTAATATAAATAAATAAAACACAGATTATCTGTAATATAAATTAATAACTTCTTGAAAAACAACAAAGTCAATAGTTATTATAATGATTTGCTGGTGTAGAATACTAGGTATTTACTTGTATTGATAAATAGCCACATTTAGAAAACAAAATTATGTTTTGTTTTGTGGAAAATCACTGCGAGAACTCAAAACCTACTTAGATTCTCTAAGCATGCAGTGTTTTTTGCATCTAAGGAAGGCACGCCTCTGTTACAAACAGGACACCCAACATCCTCTTTACAACATTCAATATGAATTTAATATGACGTTCATTTCTATTGGGGAAATTAGGTTCCTTATTAGTATATAAACTAGTAACATAAAACGCAAATTATAGGCTGCAAAAATATAAAAGTTCGCATAAGTAATTACTGACTGGGCGACTAAATGTGAGCGACGACACAATACTTAAGAGCCGACCGGTTAATACATTTTGTGCGACCATCAAAATTAGTTATTTTAAGCACCTGTTTAGTATTTTCTGTCACTCACCTAGTATAACTGTTGCCCATTTTTACAGCTCGGTTATGATTTTTTTGTCACTCAAAATTAGTAGTCAATTAAGTCTCTTGTTGCTCAGATAGTATTGAGCCAGTTCATTGTTTCTCGACCACATTTCGTTTTTCGGTCGCCAATTTAAATATTTCCCATAAAAAATACAACCTCGTGAGAACCTCCAAAACAAGCAATTTTTTTTATCATATATCAATATAATAATTTCATTACAATGAAAATACAATATATTGTCAAATAGAGGTAAATGAAAAAATACCAAAAATAAAGATATCTTAAATTCAGCGACGAGCTTTACCACCTGTTGGCACGAAGAGAACAGCTTGCATGTTTATAACATATATAACATAGAAGGTATAGAAAAAACACCATGAATCGTGCATTTCATTTTTGCCGCACATTTTTCAAAAAAAATACATTTTCATATAACTCGTTCAACGACTAAACTTTTTTTACAATAACTTAAACAGAATAACATTATCTTAAAATAAAACATTATTTAGTAATGGAAACAGCGTACACCAAACTAAATATATTTACTATTGAGATGGTTTTATTTAACTTTATTATCCTACTTGATTAATACGTAATGAATTAGTTCGTTAAATAATATAAAAAGCCTAGAAGCCTTGTTGTACATTTGCCAGAATTCCTTTGGGTATATTTGAATAAAAAAAAGGGGTTACAAGCTATTAGGTACAACTTTAATATTAAAATTATGACCCAAATCAAATTCCCTAATTAGGATTAACATATGTTTTGTATCCAACCTTAAAATATTATTGTTATTATTGGTTGTTATAATGAGTCGTATTAATAAAAACAATGTTGAATCAAATAAAATATTTTATGAGTTATCACTTTATGGCGGCTATTGTTTATAAATTTTACTAGTTTATTCATCCCTATGTATATTATTGCCTGGGAAATAAAATACTCTTACATATTCTATGCATATATTATATCATACATACTATGTGAGTTAGCTACATACTTATTCATGCTCCGTGGAGCACCCGGCAAAACATTGGTCTCCCACTCTTTTCCGTAAGTTTTCGAGTGACCTGTGAAAAGCAGGAGTTCGATTAAAAAGACATTTTACATCTTACATTAAGTAATGAGGTTTGCTACCCATCCTGATTTCTGTTTTTTTTTTTTTGTAAACACCGAGAGGACGGTTTGCTTGTTTATCGCGTGCTACTTGTCTGTAGGTTGCTTCACTCGTGGGATGCACCGCGATGTGTGCATTTCATGATAAATTGTGAACTTTGAAGTACATAAGTAGCAAAAACTATTTAAATATTTCTTCACAGAAATACGCTTATATCCTGAAAACGAAATAATAAATCTGTAGTGAGGTTCGAACCACAGATTTTCCATTTAGAATCCTTCGAATCTTGTGCCAGTTTCTTCTAACTTAGTCTACTGTTCTACTACGCATGTAGATAGGTACCTAGGTGCTCGAAATTTGAAAAATGAAAAGTACGTATTGGATTGCTCTACATCTATGAATTGCCTTCGCAACGTCGAAAAAACACTATTCTTGCTTTTCAGCAGTAGGTACATATAAACTGACTGTTGTAATTATTACAGTAAAACTATTTTTGATATTCCAAATTACATTAGATATTGCATCATTATTTATTCTTTTACGTATTGGCCGCCTATCTTATCCCTAAAGATTTTAAATATTGCTACCTCAGGTCAATCGTATACTACATTCAATTCGCATTCGTAAACTTGTGAAATGAAAATTTAAGAACATTCATTATATTCAGTAATATTTTTTATGCATCAAAATGATAATGTCATATTTTTGTCAAGAAAACATATTATAATATAGAGTCTATGGAACGTACCTACCTTTAACCTTCACATTTAGGAAAATACTAGATTAAAAAATATGATATTTTAGTATCAATGTACGGACAAATATTTAATTTATAAATTTAACGTTCTTAATAATCAAAAATGTTTCGTGATTACCACGTGGTTATTGCCAATGAAATCAAACAAATTATAAATTTAAATTGATTTGCTACAGAGTTTTGTTTTTAATAATTTAAAAATACTTAAATTGATTTATTTTTCAAATACAGTTTGTCCAATTAAAATCTCCTGAACAATACATTTAGAAAATGTGCGAATAAGTTATGATACCTACCTACTCTGTCTTTGATATAGATATATGATTATATTTCAAAACGATGTAAATTTGATTCAATTTTCCACAAACAAATTATACTTTTGCGCAATATCGTCTTTAAGGAACCAAATTCAAAGTTGAATTTCACGGTGAATTTTATTGCGGTTTGGATTTGGAAGTTTTGCAATTTTATAATTTGACCTTGCTATATATGTTTAAAACATCTTAAACATTATAAAAGCATTATTTTAAAAGATATTTTGTATAGAAGGTAGATATGTGTATAGGTAGATAGATACTATAGTAAATGTATAGGTAGGTATGTGATATGTATGATATAGGAGATTTGGTCAATATTAGACAATATCGCGGCGCGGGTGAATTAGCTTCAGTTGCCGTGAAATAAACCGCATCCAATATTTGTTATTGATTGGTGCTGTATCTTCAAGGAATTTTAATTATTATAAATTCGTTTTGATTAAAGTATAAATTAAATGCCTTTAAAAGAAACACCTAATGTGTTAATACAATGCTAATAATTTCACACAATATTTAATTTAATTTCTATCTTTGATCTATCTAATTATCAGCGACCATAATTAATTAACCATTATTTTTTCTTGAATTTAAACTTTTAATTTGAACTTATTCCAAGTCTACCTGGTTATTTCTTCAGATAGGCGGGGACGACTGATGACCGAACAAATCTATATTTCGTAAATATTTATTATAAATATCACATTATTTTCTCACAGATTTTCACTTACGTAGGTAAGTACGTTTGTGTAAGCATCTTGTAAAATACGGAAGTGAATATTATAATATCTAATTAACCTTTTTTGCTTCTAAAATATTCTCAATTGCAGTTTTTCAAGCAAGTACGCTGATATTAAAAATCTGATCCTCGCGATCAAACCATGACTGTATGTAGTTACACTTTTCTTTCACTTTTTTTACTAGTCCTTACACTTTTTCTTTCAGAAACATACCTACATATGCGTACTTTCATTATCATTTCTAATACATTAAAAAATATTGTAAAACATTTAAGAATTTTCTAAAGAAATGTTTTTACTTTAACAACCGTTGGCAACCAAACAACAACGTTGGCAAAGCGTTTAACAAAATTGGCACCTAGGAACTACATAATATATCGTCGATTTTTGAATTTGTATAAAAATTAACCGAGCGATAATTAAAGAAGTTCGCATTCTTATTTCAATACATGATTTTCTCGTTAGCTACCAGTTTATGATTTGAATATTTAAACATGCTTAAAATTCATTAACAGCATCTCGTTGAATTGCCTATTTAAAATATTATGAAAGTGCTCAAACAGGTAGTACCTACTTGGTATATGTGCAGTGGTGAAATCCTTATTTCATTCCTTATTAATATATATGTCTGCGGCAATTACTCACCTACCAAAATAATAATAATCTGAATGCAATTAGAGTTAACTGTTTATTATAGGTATGGCCTGAGTAGTTAACAATTTGTTTAAAGTTATCCGAAGAAATTATTATTGAAAACATGTCTAAAGATCAATAATAATAAATAATAACTTAAAACATGAAGGTCTCACAGGCCCCGCTCTGTCTGCCGGGAAAGATATACAGAAAACTAGAAAAAAACTAATTTATTCGAAACATAAAACATTTGTAAAAAAGTATTCAAGTAACACGTGATAAAACTTTTTATATAATATATTTAATAAAACCTTTGTGTATTTGAGCGTTGGTTCTGATATCGGTTGTTGTGAGTGCCGAGACGTACCTACCTACCTACCTAATCTTCGCATCTCGGAATTTTAAGACCCGTGTCGGACTTTTTGTTTTTGGTTTATTGTTTTGGGAATTTATATTCCTGATGGGACTAAACGTGATGAGTCTTATTCTCCCTCCTGCCATTTCACCTTCCCCTGAAACACTATTCTGCTTGTGAAGAATCCGGACCGGGCCCTCGGGCATTTAAGGTAACCATAAATTTAAAACAAAAAATGAAATTACCATAAAATTACTAGGTGTAATTTAAAGTTTTGTTTGTTTTACATCACTGTGGTATGCTATGTAAATATTATAACAAATTAAATTACATGTTGGTCTCTAGTAAAGATTCTCGTTGATTCGAGTTTGATTGAAAAATAAATCACTTGCGCAAATTAAAGGGGAACAAATTGTTGAAAAATAAATATCTGTTATTTATCAAAATCCTATGTAGACCTTATTCGTCTTGGTATGGATAATTTATATCTTGCTTCTTGAAATTTAAAATTGATTTGAGGACTAATATTAAGAAGGACAAAACCAGATAACACTATAGATAAAAAATGCAACATTTTTTATGTTTACAATGGTCACAGTAACTCAAGGATCAGAGGTGTTATCATCTCCCCGCGCTGCGCGGCTTCCCAAGGGCCGGTACCCATTACACTACCGCCCTGGGCCCTATCATGTGTTGGACCTGCCCTGCTCTGATCTGTTCTGGCATACAAGTACCTATACATATTGCAGGCAGGCAGGTATACCTAATATACAACATGGGCACACAGTATGTAGTAACTCCGATATGGGAACTACTCAGGTGCGTCACTCTGTCTGCTGAGACCATCTACGAATATAGTTTCATGAGAGAACAAAATATAGATTCAATAATTCCCATAGCTCCGTGGAGTATCAAACAAATAATAGGCCCCCACTTCTTTCTGTTAGTTTTCGAGTGTCCTGTAAAAGGTGGGTATTCGTAAAACATGACGTATAAGACATTTAACATAGGTATTCAAAGTGGCAATCAGGTATACTACCTATCCTGGATTTCTTATTTTTTATAAGCATTATTGCTTTGACAAAAAATATCAATTTATTTATAATTAAGAAGATTGTGTTATATTGCAGCACAATATTGATGTTCTATCAGGCTGGTGTGATGAAAACGGTCTATTACTAAATGGAAAAAAATGTAATGTTATGCGCTTTACTAGATCAAGGGAGAGACTGGTTTTTGATTACAAACTTGGAACGGTTGTTCTAAATGCTCTCTCAGAAATAAGGGACCTCGGTATCATTTTCGATGATAGGCTGAATTTCATAAAGCACATAGAGAGCATAAGGGATAATGCAAATAAACTACTAGGTTTCATATTTAGAATGTCAAAAAATTTCAAAAGAATTGAAACATTAAAAATAGTATATTGTGCTTATGTTAGGAGCCAACTAGAGTACGCGACCACTGTCTGGTTCCCAAATTACGCTGTGCACATCAATACTATTGAAGCAATTCAACATAGATTCTTACGACACGTGAACTACCGCCTGGGTATTCCCATTGATGGTCTGAACTATGATTTTTTGTTCATGGAGATGAGGCTCGTTAGCCTACGTGATCGCAGAGTGTTGTTCGATCTCCTTACACTGAAGAGAATAGTGACTGGCTCTCTGAATTGCCCAGAGTTGCTTAGCTTAGTAAACTTGCGTGTCCCGAGTCGTAACACCAGAAGTCAGGCATTGTTCTATGCTGCGGGATCATCATCCATTTATATCTATTATTCATCGATGAATCGACTCCATGTAATAGGGAATAATTACAGTGAGATTGATATTTTCAACGATTCGGAGTACACTGTGAGGAGATGTGCTGTGAGCAGGTTTATTCGAGGATACATGCTTTCCGTTGAGAATCCCCTGTAGTTTTAGTACTAGTTTTAGTATGTACTATTGTCATTTTTTTGTATTCGTTGTCACTTATGTGTTGATTGTGTTTGTTTCAAGTGTGTTTTTGTAAGTTATTGTACTTTAAAGCCTATTCACCCGTATATTATGTTAATAAACAAATAAATAAATAATATTTGATAGATGTTTTATACCTATGTTAGTAGAGAAACATGTCAAAAAAATAAAAACATCTATTGTAGATACAGTACAAAATATTGGAAAATTCTTTTACAGTATCTATACATAACTATATATAGGTATTTCATATTTTGATATAATATCATTGTGTTGATTCGTTCCACGATTATAACTTTTACACCAGCTGATATAACAGTGCTTACTACGAGTGTAGGTAATACGGACACTGTAGAAGAGTGACTATACCTCTGTCTCTGGTTATTTTGTCAGAACTGTCATAACACCAACTGACATTCTCAGCCAGTAAAGAGGTACTGAATTCTTGTCAGACAGTTATAATATTTCTAACCGAAACAAATATATTCACCTGCCTACTTTTCTTTTAAAAAAATTAGACAAAATATAGTACTGTACCTTCCCTTCCTCTTTCTATAATAATTGTTTTTTTAAATATTGCGCTATTTAATTGTTTAGAATTCTTCTTCTTCAAGTGCCTTGTCGGGTCCCCCCAACGTTAGCGATCACCTCGGCGAACTTGTCCCTGTCCTGCGCTGCTCGGAACAGCTCTTCCACACTTCGGATGCCGGTCCACTCCCTTATGTTTCGCAGCCAGGACATCTGTCTCCTACCGGGACCTCGGCGTCCCTCAATTTAGAATTAGGATACTTTAGAATTAGGATACTTTAATTGGCGATGTAAATAATTAACTGTGTCATTGTCAAACCTGTGGTGTCTATTAAAATAAATAAAAAAAAAGTATTTTTAATTCAGCGATATTGAGATAATTATGCCACCCAATTCTAAATGTCTTATTATGTAGTTTACTACACGTTCATTACATGCAATCGTTCCGCTGGTTACACAATAAACTATGCTGTGACTTTATGTATGTATATATAAGAAAGTACCTAGTTAGATTATTTTTATTATAAAGTAAGTGCCTAGGTAGGTACTTCCCTTAGTAGTTAGATTATTTTTATTTTTATTTGATTTTATTTGGTTTCAATTGATTTTATTATGATGGATTTTGACAACTAATGCAAATGGCGTGTAAAAAACACATAAGAATACTATACTATACTATACTATACTATACCCTCACGCCGTGTCCCAAGTGGGGTAGGCAGAGAGAACGGAACGCCAAACAGATCTATCTTTACACACTTCCTTCGCTTCCTCCACATTCATACAGTTCCTCATACAAGAACATACAGAACATTCCTCATACAGTTCCTCACATAAGAATGATATAACATTAATTGTCGTTTCTCTGTTTTGTCAGGTGAAATAAAATTGTGTTTTTCAATATATTTTACAGTGTTTAAAAAAATATTTAATTATATGTTTATTAATTGTGTTTGTGTCTATACTATACTTATAGCATTATATACAAACTTTTTTAGTATGTGATTGATATCAAGGCTAAATCCAATATTTTTCTAGGGAGGCAATAATATATGTATTTCAATTGATATTAGTTATTGATACCTACCCACCTCATTTTATTCTGTATAGGTTGGTTCTTGACAATTTTTGTGAACTTGAGATCCCGTTTTATCCAGTATGTTAGATTGATAATGGAAGCATCACTCGTGTATTGGGTGCAATGACAGAAAAAAACAGAGAAAGGGTATGTTCGATTTGACTTTAAGAGAAAGTCAGCTGTGCTCTTCGACTTAAGTATGTCATATTTTCCCCATAACTTAATGGTATTTCATAATTCAAAGGATTTCAACTACTTCTACAAAAAATCAGAGAGTATAGTATAGTATTCATAATTTTACGCTACTTTTTATAAACTGCAATAAAAATCAATAAAAACTGATGAGATACTACAACATAGCGATGTTATTGAACGCATCTCGGGTGATGATAATTTGTAGGTGGATGGATGTAGGTAGGTACAATGATAATTATAATAATAGGTAATATAATGTATATTTCTGTTATACCTGTTATAATATGTATAGTGGTTGTTGTTCTGCCGACACCACCAAAACAACATAGCATAATAACCTAACCTAATATAAATAATCACTATGGAAGGTGTCGGTGTGGTTAGCCACGGTGTGATCAGGGATCACATTCTACATACCTACATATCACTACGAAAGGAGCAACGCAAGAATGATGAATGTCAAATCAATGTTGTTTTCAAAATTTTATCATTACTTAAGTTACCTATTTATTCTTTTATTATACGTGTCTTGTCGGGTTCCCCCGACGTTGGCGATCACCTGGGAGAAATCTTTTTTGTTCTGGACAGCACGAAACAGCGCCGCCACACCTCTCATCCCGGTCCACTCCCGAATGTTTTGAAGCCAGGAAAGCCGCTTTCTTCTAACTCCTCTACGGCCCTCAATCTTCCCTTCTATGACCAGTTGTAGGATGCCATATTTTTTTCTCTCATTATGTTACCAAAATATGAAGTTTTACGGTGTTTTGATTGTTTTTGATTATTATTAGTTTTTTAAATTAGGTTAAATATTTATAAGGGATATTTTTTATTTCACATTCAGTATGTAACAGGTGTTATTATGTACTAGAAATGTAGGTACCAAGGAATAATTAAGATATGAGAAGTTAGTAAAATATAGAATGAGTGTTCTGGTAAATTAATCAAGGTTTCCGCTAATGTTAATTTTAGTTTCACAAATACTAAGAAGTATTTTTTTTCAAAAGAGTTCCTGAAAGAAAAATACAATTATGATGGTTTAATTAAATTATACATCTTAAATTCAGTGATTAGGTTTGCCACCCACCCCGAAGGTATTTTTTTTTGTTGGCACGTAGAGGACAGCTTGTACATGCGGCTAGTCTGGTGGCTACCCAGCTTGTGGGATATATCTACCATGATAGTATAGTAGTAGTAGCAGTAAATTAAATTTAAATTACTAAGCAAAAAACGGTTTGTTTTTTTAAGGAAGTAATTATGAATACTCATTTCCGAACTTCTAATTTTTTCTCTGTCACTCGTTTCAATATTTATTACCATCTTTTTTAAAACTTTTTGAGATATAATCCGTTTTTTCGAGACTTTCTAAAATCAGAGTTGGTTTTCATCTGAAAATTCAACACGAGTTGAATGAAACACATATCGGTTGAAGAAAACCGCATTTTGAACTTGTTCAGATTTGATATTCAAATTTAATATTATTTAACCGTACACGTATTTAGAAATCAAATGTTTTAGACATTCGCCATTCCCTTTCTGTACCCATAGTATCATACGTTCCACCCACCATACAATTATTATATAGATAGGTAGGTAAGTACCATATCAATATGTGTATATTGTATATTATTATTAGCTAGACTAGTTTGCCCCTCAGTAAGGATCTTGATGTTTACACAACTATATAATTTGGTGACTATTAAAAAACAAACATTTTATAATCCACCGCGTTTTTTATTCAACTTTTTAAAACCCGACGACCTCGATAATAAATTAAAAATAATAAATACTACACGAAAATTAAACAATTTATTTATACATATTTTCGGATTTTATATCAAATTTTGATTTACGATTTATTACCAACGTTTCATTATTTTACTTCGTTCATCCATATCTTTAAGTATGGACGTATTCAAGAAAGGGCAAACGGAGCAATTTCCCCTTCTCAACATCTTGAAAATAGTACTAAAATAGTTATAGTACAATATCGACTAACTTTAATATCCATAATATGGAGAGGTAATCGCAATCCTGATATTGCATTATTTATTACATTTGATTAATTGAGTTCGTTCACAAAATGTGCGCAGATCGATCCAAGGTGCCAGCAAACTCTCCTTTCATGACACAAGTTTTTAGCTTACTATGAAAGGTGTACATTAAGGTAACCAGGTTACAGGGGAACTGTCCCGTTTGCCCCTCCTCAACATCTTGAAAATAGTACTAAAATAGACAAAATAAGTACTTACCTAGAAGAACAATATTTTTTTCTATGCATTTTGTTTCCCTTCCAAAAAAAACCTAGGTAGGTTCTAGTCGAATTTCGGTTCGATTCTCTCCTATGAGAGCAACCTGAAAAAATCCTAAAACATATATCATACTTTATCTGCTTTTCTTTTTATTTACTTATCTTCTATCTGAATTTCAACCATAAGTTTAAAAATTACATACTTCTTCCTTATTACTACATACTTACCTACTACATATACCTAAATACAAATAAACTTTTTTCGAATTCATTTGAAACTATGAGTAGTTTTCCCGATCAATGGAAAACAACACTCAATATGGGAAATGTTAACTGTTTTTAAAAAATAAAATTGATTGTTCAATTCTATATCTGATACCGTTTTTAGAAATATTTCATCTAAGCCTATTATCTTGTGGATGTTATTGATAATAATTTAAACTTATCAAAAATAATATCTAGTAGTAAATCTAGAATCGACTTAAAACAATGGATTAGATAATAATGCAAACAAACATTGGGTTTGAAGAAGTTAAATATATATCTCGCTTCCAACATGTTATTATCTATGAATCTTCTTCAATTATAATTTTAAGATCAACTTGTATAGTTTTGTTTATTTTTTTATCTGTATGTGTATACAAATAATAATAATGTTACCTGCCTATTTTTACACTTTACAATATGCCGAAAGCTAATATAATAATATGTTATAATAATACACAGTATAGTTACTTTATGTTATTATGATACGTAACAAAAAATAACCTGATTTCTTCTATCAAACGTATAATTATAAAACCTTTATTCACGTTTATTTACATATAAAGGTGCTAAGGTTTGATAGATTATTGTAGATAGAAAACACAAAGCACTATAATTTTATTTATTATTGCTCTAAATTCTATATACGCACTCACTTAATAATCTTTCTACAAAAATTACCTTTCTTAGCTTGCGCGTTGATGATACATGAAACAGTGGCTCACTTAGAAATTATTATACGCAGAACAATGAAAATCTTTGCTCTGAACTAACGTTCGGATAAAAATTTAAACATAGTTAGCTTTAGCTATCACACTACTGCTTAAGAAGCTACACTGGCTGAGAGTGCCAAAGAGCAAAGCACCTCTATGCTTCGCTGAGCTCTGTCCCGTCGACGAAACTCTGAGGCGACCACTACGATCAGCTTCCACCGCTGTCAACAAACTTGTAGAACCCAATAGGGTCTTTCTTTGATATGATGATTCATGATAATGACCTGATAAGTCGAAAGACGTCTCTCTCGGAATAAATAATCTATAGTAGAAAGAAACACTTGTTTCAAATTACATAATTATTTATTGTAGTTGATTAGGTAATATCTATAATTACTCATTTGCAATTATACACCAACAAACGCAACATAAAGATAATAAAAAAGCAAACAATAACAACAACGAAAAATAGTTAAAGCTGCACCCCATTACAGACATAAAATATGCAGTGTTACCCCAAGCCTATGCCCATCCCAGCACCCACCAAACAGATGTAACAGGAAGAGCCCGATAGACAAGGAGGTCCTAGAGAGATGAAAGGTCGAGGTGAGTGACAAATGTATATAAAAAAATAAATATTATCTCATATTATGTAGGTACACACTAAAATTCAAAACGACATACAAATATAACAACGAAAAATGTGTTCGATAAGCGAAATAGAAATCAAATGTTTAAAATTTGAAGTAATTTAAATTGGATTAGGTACGTTATTTGCATATTTATTACATTCGGTTGTTCAGCTGGATGGCCATACTTGTGGGAGATGATTAAATGTTATTATAGTATTAACAATAATAGCTTATCATTACCATACAAAGACAGAATTCTAGTGTTTTTTTCTTTTTGTTCTAGGAACGCCACTGTCTCGTACGACGTCGAGTACAAATAATTATTACAAGTAAATAACAGTTAGGATCTATAAACATAATAATTTATAACAGGTGTATTGAAAAATGATTGAAAATTCATCATTTTATATTACCTATAGATACGTACCAACGCAACGCATTGAACAAAAGTCCATTAGGTACATAACAATGTTATTATAGTAACGCTCTTATAACACCTACATACTCTGCGTACTGAATAACTAAGAAGATAATATAAAACCGTTGGAGGTAAAAGGGCGAATTTACTTCCCAATTCATATTTTTTGACCCGTTAAATTTCTGACAAAGAAAAGAAATCCGGCTCTTTGCTGTAAGCTTTCGAGTATCCTGTAAAAAAGCAGATATTCGTAAAACAAAACGATTAAGACATCTTCCATTTAGCAATGAAGTTTACCCTCCATTCTGAATGACCTAATTTTTTATGGCACGAAGAATTCGTCGGAAATGCCGTGATAAAAATAGATAGATAAACCTTAATTTGGAAAGCTTGTTTAAAGTTACATTTACCTGGATGAATATTTTTTTATAGCACGAGGCTTCCAAGAGGCTTATTGACAAGGCTATGCGAATGTTTTAGTGATATTATTGGGGTACAATAACATATTTTTCCAAAAATAAACATCAATTTTTCTAACTAAAACTATGATTATAATCATTTTGAACAAGTAATATTGTCGCCGCTTATTAGTCAATTAATCGTCTCAAGATCAACGAAATCTTTAGTTTCTTAGCTGATAATAGATCATTCATTTAGTGAAATCATTGACAATTGTTTCCTCATAACCAGCCTTTTCATAAAAACTGAAAACAGTAGCGATTTCGCCGTTTTACCTCTCATACTATTGTTAGTGTAACATTATTTAATATCTATAAGCGTCAAATCTGTTACAAATAATTATAAGACTAAATAAAAATAATATTATAGACAATAATGTACTACGTTATTCCATCATAATAATCATGATTAAATCAAGGATCAATAATTATTGTAGATCTTTTTAAAAATACCCAAGGGTTGACCTGATGTGCTTTAATATCGAAATAAGTACTTAGGTACCTACTTCGTATAGATATCCTATAATAAAACATGGTCAAAATAAATAAATTTATTTTCTAATATTTTGAGATGAACAAGACAAGGGTGTTTGAAGAATACATATGTGGAGACACTTAAGTTCTCACTCCTTTAATAGTAGGTATAGGTATCCTACATTGACTTATGACAAATTAGAAATTAATTCTATTACAATAAACTAAACTATTAGCATTGCTAAGGAGATCAGACCATGCCACACTTGTTGGAGTGTCCATTGTGCCCTGTCGCATGCACTATGGAGGATATTTTTGACGCATCTCTGATCTCCACGTGCTGTGCGTTTTGCACAGTACCTACTGGAGATCAGTTTGTTTGTTGTTTTCTGGGTTGCTAAGGTCCTATTCTTATTACTTGTATTTTTCTTCTCGATAATGTGTATGAAAGTGAACAAATGTGGATGGTTTGGGAACATGGAAATAAAGAATGAGGACAGATTGACAAAGAAAATATGAAATGGTACTAGAAAACGTACTCATCCGAGGATTAAAGGGCAAGACCATATCAACTAGATCCTCCAAGACGGACATGTGCTGAGCACACTGAATAGGAGAGCACGCATGAGGAGTTGTATTACAGAAACAGAAACGAAAAGTGTATGCAAGGATAGGAGTTAGTGGCTTTCTGGGTCTGGGTGTTACGTGTATACGTGTTTAGTGCATTATGTATATATGTATCTGTATCGTCGCGTTAGTTCCTATATAACACAAAATTGATATCTTAGTTTGGGTCTTGCTCAAACTGTGTATTGTCTTCTCAGCGGTCTTCTAGTTTTTGACTTTTACTACATCTCAACTTCAGAGCAATGAATTTATGAACATTTCCATCTGCTGACTCTTCAAGAGATATGGCGTAGATAATTAAATGAAAAATTCATATCGATACCTTAATTCGCAGATTGGGTAACTCCATTTTTTGACAAAATGACTTAATGATGCCATAATGTTGACTGTATTCCAACACACATGCTAGGTAAATTTGAAGAATCCAACGTTATTACAAATGCCCTAAAAAACACCTCAAGAAAATTGGGTAACTCCAATGTTAGTATTTACAACGCTGCAAATTGGGTAACTCCACCATTCTGTATGGAGACTTGCGAGAGATAGGTTGTGTATTAGGAATATTTTACAAAAAAGTGGTTTTGGATATCTTATCCTGTAAACAAATGTTAGATAACTGTAACCATAAGTATCAGCTTTATTTTCTTAAATTTTTTAAAGTTTTTTTTTATCATTTGCTCCTTATGTGACGTAGTTAATATGTAAGGTACTCACATTTTAAATAATGCAACTTTTGCAAGAGTTACTACGTGGAATTTAATTATAACTGGATATGTTTGCGCACAAATTTTGAAGCTGATTTACTAATATTGTATTGTTTTTTAACACATAATATGTTATTATTTTATAGTCAAATAAAAAATCTAGGTTTTAATACTTAAATAAACGACTTTATTTTTTGATATATTAGGATTTGTTGAATCATGATTATTTTTAAATAAGCTCAAAATCCGAAGAACTGAACGTGTATCTACATACATTACCTACTTATCATAAGTTTAATTTCTCGACCGACGGTTCTTGGTGGAAGTTCATATTAATAATTTTTAAAATGAAACACGATATATAGTTATTCCACTATTGACATTATTTATTTTGCGAGCCGGCTTTCAAGAGCTTCCGCTCTCATCGTCAGGCAAAAGTGAAATGTTTACTCATCATTTTATAGATGAATAGCAGACTAAAGACTATGGTTAAATTAGTAACTGAAAATTGAAGGAGTGAAGAAAATCGTATGAGTGAAACAAATCCCAGAAATCATGATTTTCTACAAATTTATCAAAGACAATTCGAATTTTTATAATGGAATTGGCCCATCATATTACTTGATAGTGGTAATCTTGCAGAAATCCAAAATATAAATACCTACTGATGATAATAATTTAGATAATAATGCGACACAAGGGATATTGTTAGATGCACAGGCTAATGCTATTGATCATAATATTGCAACAGAGAAGGGCAGCATAAGAGTCAACATCTCGTTAGTCCCATATTCAGAACATTCAGATTCTGATGAAAACTCTGAGACTTCTCTTGGAAAAAGGATGAATCATGGAGTAATAAAAATTTAAAATTCAAATTTAAAAAATCAAAAAGAGGTGTGATAAACTCGCCCTCTGTATATTATTATTATTATTTATAAGATTACGGCAACCCGTCCCTTGTGGGACGATTTGTGCCAAGTACAATATTTTTAGACATTTACTTAGACATTTAGGCATTTACTTATAAAATAATAAAATTTCTTTTGGCGGAATTTAAAATCTTGAGATATACAGAGAGGGCATCAGTGTGCAAGAGGCAAGACACTTTGATCGGATACTGGACTTCAGCTATCTCATAATACAAGTCGTAAGAGTCTCTTATTGGGCAACCGACCTCTGTATATTGATCACACCTAATTTGAATGTATTTTTTTTATTAAATTGTATATATTGTGATCAATGTATAGTAAAGAATGAATAAATAAATAAATAAATTGCCTCAAAGGAAGAAAAGTCGTGGCCCAAAAAATATTGTCTGCTTAAATAATCTAAACGAGACTGAAAATATCTTCACGAAAATGGACTCAGGACTACCACGATATCTAAAATAATGCTCCACACGAATTATTAATTTCACATTTTGTCACTCTTCATTATTTTTGTCTAGCTATCAACGAGTATATCTCTAAAGGTGCAACTTTTTTGTTCAACTATGTTCAACTCCGTGATACAGGATAGACGATGTTCCAGGCTGGGTAATATCCTGAAAAGGCTAATTGGCCAAAAAGAGCACCGGTCTTCCGTCCGCAAGGATTCGTCATCCCGTGATTTCCCTCTTTCACAATACACCGTTCTTATAACGACAACAGCAGAGCGCAGGAAATATCGTAGAAAGAGGTGACGCAATTGGCACAGAGTCGCTCTGAATGGAGGAGGCTGGTTTCTGCCCTGTCCTCCCGAGAGGAGCGTTGATGATGATGATGATGATGTTGAAGTATTTATCCTATATATATTACTTCAATTTAATTTGATTTTCATATAAAACACTTTAAAAATAACATTATTATGAGACCAAACAGTATACAATACTTATAGGCAAATTGGGTAACTCCATCAATTATAGCATTTATTTTACAAAATCTATCACAGAAAATTAGGTAACTCCAAAAAAAGGCTACAAAACCATTATAAACATAATTATGTCATGGTTATTGTGTTACGAACATGTATCTACATCATGTAGATATTTTAGAATAAGGAAAATAATAATAATAATATGCATAACAAAAATATTTAGTTTTTTGTCCGCCCTGTAAAGTAGCTATTTTGGAGTTACCCAATCTGCGAATTAAGGTATCGATATCATAATATCAGCTAGCTAAAAAGACCGCAAAGTGATCGTTTACTGCAATATAATATCTAATAGTAAATATTTCACTCATGTAGATGTGTATTGTCTAACAAGTAACAGCTGATGAGTATTCATCATAATACAATACGAGTTACACACGTTACAAATAACAATAACATATGTACATAGCTAATAATATTAAAAATATATTCTAACATGAGTTCTCTTGTTCAAGACTATTAGCTCTCTGGGTGTTTATCTTGTCAGTCACAATACAATGGAATAATATTATTGTACCTGTTCTCTTATGATATTATACCCTATGATAAAGCAACAATACAATGGTAATAATATATTACTTGTTACTACTACTAATAATGCTTAGCGAGAGGATAAATAGCAACATATTGTGTAAAAAAGAACAGTTAGATACATTGTGATATTTGAAAATGGAATAAAACGTTATTTTGTGACAGCAAGAATAGGGAATAGGTATGTCTAAAATACTTTTCACATCTATATTAGAGAAATATTGGTGACTGTGATCTCTGATTTTGATTAAAATGAATTAATGAATTTTCAGGTTCAATCATGACCTTCTAAAGAACTATGTATTCAGGGTTGATTTTCTCTTAGACAATCACAGTTTTGAACTTATAAAACGCTGTAAATCACCGTGATGACTCGAAGATCAGAAAACTTATTAATTACGTGGTTTGTGTTTTATGAGAGCTAAGTATTATTATACAGTATTGTAAAATTTGGCTGGTTACTCAAATGCCGACAAAAATATTTATTTCATCAATTCAGATTAACAAAAGCATGTTTTATCATGAAAATATTTGTTTATCATCTTTGGGAGAAAATTTGACATGAAATTCAAATTTGCTCAAAAAAGGTCAAACATATGACATGCTATTTCATTATGTATTTTGAATTATTTTAACTCTTATTCAAGTTTACATAAAAGAATTGTATTTTAAGTCATATTTGAAAAATTGTATTTTGATATATGTATTTTTTTCTAGTATTGCCCCAGAACAGATTTTAATCTAGTGGGGCAATATATTCCATTATATTGTTTTTTATGTTAATTTTGTATGCTCTATTGGAATAATAAATAAATAAATAAAAATAAATTAATAAATATACACAATGTTTACTACAAATGCATACCAAACTGAAATAGCAATGGCCTGGTCATATGGCAAGACGAGAGGATGGCAGGTGGACTTCCAGAGTTCTTGAATGAAGACCGTGGGAGGACAAAAGAAGGTGGAAAGACCCCAAAAAAGATGGGTTGACGATATTATCCAGATGATGGGAAAACAGTGGTATCATGTTGCTCGAGATCGTAAGTATGATAAAGTTTTGAAGAGGTATTTATCCGGCAGTGGAGAGAAGAAGAGTAGCAGAAAGTAAGTAAGTAGTTACTTCCTAATGTGAAAAAGAACAGTTACTTAGTTCATCACCTAATACCACAGCATGATTCACAATAGTGATATGCTCACAGATCAATCTTCTTTGTTCACAGACTGTTCAGTAACAACATATACCTATTATGTGACAGGTGAAATGGTAATGCTAATCTTCTTAATCTGCATGTTATTTCACGAAAACAATTCAAACGTTTTGTTACTGTTTAAGCAATACATATTTAATTTGACATTTGTGTTACGTATTCAGTCTAAATTGAAATTTACATTCTTATTTTATCAAATTAAATATTTTAGCAATAATTACAATTTATTAAATTATTTGAATACACGTTGAACTTAGTTTATCTAATACAATACTCGCAAATAAATGATTTGAGAATTACTGTACGTTGTGAATATGTAGTAGGTAAAATCGAAACACACAAATAATAAAGAATCTTGTTCCATAACATAAATCCAACAGCAAATAGGTATTAAAAATCCTTTACGAGATACTTACTCGTATAAGAGAGAGAATTGCTTATTTGGTAGCGTTTAGAAGTAGTTTTATTTACGTATGTATCTAATGCATGAAGCGAGTCAACTGACTATCCCATTAGTGAAAAAAGTGTTCATGGAAAATAATGATTTCTTTTCGATTTCTGATTTTGATAACTTTTAATGTTATAATTATTATTTTATTCTTTACGATATTCCATTATAAAAACAACCATTGGAATTTGTCCAAATATTTAGTCAATCTCAACCGCTTCTGTTGGGCGGATTACTCCATTAATATGATTGATGACACCATTGATTTACCATACATACCTATTCATATCATCAACTATTTAAGTTGGTATTACTCAATGTTGAGCATGACATGACCCTCAACAGATTCCATTGTGATTATCCTCATAATATTACGAAGACATGCCACTGAAATAAATTGACATGATGTAACTATGAGAGGAATCCATCCAAAAATCCATTTATTTTTATTTTTTTTTTACTTTTTTATGCTATTATGAAACTTCTTAAAAAAACTATACTTCCTAAAAAAGGAGATTGAAATTTCAAATGGAATTATTTTATTCATAAAGGCAATATTTTTGTTTACAAGTGATCAATAGAATTTAAATATTGAATCAAATTAAATAGGTATATAAGCTATCAAATCATCGAGTGTAAAGAAGAATAAAGCTTGCTTAGCGAGGAAAAATAATGAATAAATTGATGATTGAAGGTAATTTGAATTAAAAATGTTCAACACATCAAAACTTTTTTTGAAAAAACGCGATTGAATTAAAAGCAAGGTGTTGTGGTGGAATTGTCTCTGTAATTTCCAGCTTTTAAATGCGCGTATGTAGTACATAATTACAAACCTGCTTCACGGTATTATTAGTTCAACCGTGTGTTTCTTAACATCATAAACGTTTACGTACACTCACTTACCAATAAAAAATGATACACTTATTAATCAAAAACTACTGTAACAAACCTAACATATATTTAATCTGAAAAACGTGCCTCGAAATTACTCCCTGCGGAACACCAGAAATAATCTTTGATTTGAAAATGTTATTTAGCAATAAATGAGTATAAAAGAATAAAAATATAATTCAAGTAGCGTAGCAAGCCAATCACAATATGAGGCTTTGGTAATAACATAACGAGTTGGATTAGATATGGTTAATTAGTAAACTTTGAAAAAAGTTATATGTAATTTCTATAATTGCTCACGGACTCCATCCAGAGGCATCACCTTAATATTATGTATTACATAGTACTATACAATCATGTATGAGATCGGACTCTTATAATATGAAGTGTGTAAAGCCAAATATGATGGTATTTTGAACTGTTGTATACAACATTGATTAATGATATCTGCATCGAGAAACAAGGACGTCAATACGCTTAAATATAACAATTTTAAAAGATGTGTAGAAATAACGAATAAGTATAGAAAAATATGGTTTATAAAACACGAAATAATTTTAAAAAGTTTGATATTTATAGAATAAACGAAAAAAAATGTTTTTTGTCTTCACTAATATGGAACCAAAATTGCACCCTTGAACGTCATCGGTAATTATGTTCCTCAAATGACTAGGTAGATATATAAATATAACATTGAATATCATCCAAGTGTCCCGTTTGAAATTTGAGACATCTATCCGAACAATATAATATATGATGTATGCAGATCACTAGTTTTTTTTCTTAGGACACATTTACTGAATGAAAAAAGAACAAAGTAACGTCATGCGTCAAAATCAGACGCAGATTTTCATTCATACATTCGTAGTTTGAATATTAAATTGTCGTATAAAAAATGACAACCCTGACATGTGGCTATCATTAGTCAATGACTGATAGGTGTAAATCGTCGAGATGTAAATCGATCTAGAGAAGGCCCCATTATGTTACAAGTACCGAGATATCGAGCAAGTATAATGTACCTATACTATAATACACATGCGCGTACGCATTTTCTCACTTCATTGTTCCATCATACAGGGTGCACTCTGTTGGTAAAATTAATACGATATAGGATCTACTTAATTTTATTTAATCTTTTAGACATAATATAAACCATTAAAATACAATTCACTAACAAATACTGAAGTGACGTAGAGATAACCAATGATAAGATGATTCATAATATAGATGAACTTTTTCTATTGAATCAGATTGTACCTATATTTGTAAATAGGTACATAGGTTTGAAATGATCGGTTTATCATTCTCTCAAACATTTCCAATTTACAGCCTGAATTCTTTCTAGGTTATACCAATTAGATACCAGGATTTTACTGTTGAAGGAAAGTTTTTATTTAAAAAATAGATAAACAAAAACAAAATTTCGAAAATGGTGGAAACCATATAAAATTAGGGTTGTTTAATATTTGTTTAATTCTCAACATTTGTGTGAATATGTATTTACATAATTATATCCATTGAAGTTCAAAATATTTTGAGAATAAGTTTCTAATTAAATAAATAAAAACGTCGGATTAAATTATTCATTCATTCTTTCATACTATTACGGGCTTTCCCACAAAAGGAGCTGCCAGTAGACCAACTACAAAACATGCAAGTCGTTCTTTTCGTGTCAATAGTCCCTTCGTGCCATATAAAGATAATGTGGTGTTCATGTACTTTGGCGAATATCACCAGGGCACCAAAATATAGCCAGGGGACCAAATTTTCGCCAGGGCACCAAAATGTCGCCAGCCATTTGAACCGTGTGAACAAAATGACAGCTAGTCTGAAACGATAAAAACCAGTAGAAACGATATCGTCTCGAGTTGACCACCTTCCAACTTTCTCGGCCGATTGAACGATTTGCGCATGCGCAGATATGCGCGGCGTTCGTATCTATGGTAAAAGCTTTATAACCTAAAAAATTTATAATGTTTCCCGCTTCGTGACAGCTGTTATCTTTTTTGTTGGTTTGTGGCGTTTGTTTCCTTAATTAAAAGGCGCCTAATAACTATAACATTTTCGACTTAAAATAAACACTTCGCGATCTCCATTTCGACGTCCGCCATTTTGAAAACAGTGTCAAAATCAAAGCGAATCTGACAGATCGTTTCTAAATCGGTGGACTGTGTGAACAGGTGTGACGATCAATGGGCGTACGGAGTTTTTTCGCCTGAAGTTATATTTTGTAATTCGCCTGGCGATATTCGCCAAATGTGAACACCCCATAAGACATTAATAATATGGGTGGAATATCTCAAGAAGTTGTTTAAATATCTCATACGGGATGTTAAATGAATCTGCCTGTCTTTTTATAGGACACTCGATGTATAAGAAATTTACAGAAAAGAGTAAGAGATATTGTGCATTTTTTCGGGGACTCCACAGGAAAAAATGCATCACTAAACAATCACTAATCATCCTATACAGTATAGTGGATAAGGAAGATATTATCTCCCGTAGTTAAAATCTTGAGAATCTTAAGGTCTAAGTATATTATTTATTACGTATTGTATGTAGTTACATATTAAAAAGCTTACATACCTTATACAGCCCTCAGGACAGTATGGTAATAATCTGTAACAATACTTTACACTTTACAGTATTACACACATCAATTGATTGACTGACAAGAACCCTAGAGGGATCAATACACTTTCGTGCTACATATAGCCACATCCATCGAATCAAACTGTCCTAAACAATGCCTACCTCATAATATTATTATTATTATTATACAACCTGCGCTTGTATTGACAGGTAACTAAGAGAATATTGTGTATCTTATAAATCAAATAACGACACCAACTAATTAAATAGTAAATCAAATTAATCATCATTGTATATTGGTTTAAGATAAGACTGAATTGGAAGTCGTGAATCGACTAAGTCCCTTGTAAATGTGTTTCTGATCGATTGGTGAACAAGTGCCTATAATTATTTTGAAAATTATTTACGAAAAAAATCATAAATGAATAAAAAATAAAAAACTGTTAGGTACCAAATATCTACACTTCTTAATCTTTCTCTTATGTAGGCATATGTATCCTATATATAAAGACATTATACATATTAAATTCGTCGATGAGGTTTGCCATTAATCCCAAATTTCTTAATATTTTGTTGACATGGAGAGGACAACGTGCATGTTTATTACGTGTGGCTGATCTGGTGGCTAGCCCAATTAATGGAATTTGCTGTGATGATATTTAATACCTAGTAGCAGTTTTTATTCAATTAATTGAAATCAATTACATGTTAATATGAAAAAATGTAGGTATAATTCAAAAAACAATATCAAGATATTAAGTTCAAGAATGAGATATTTTATGGTCAATATTCAATTCAGTCCCTCTTTCACAATACACCGTTCCTATGTCAACGACATCAGAACTCAGGGAATGTCGTGGGAAGAGGTGACGCGATTGGCACAGAGTCGCTCTGAATGGAGGAGGCTGGTTTCTGCACTGTGCTCCTGAGAGGAGCGTTGAGGACGATGATTTATTGGTTGATTCTATTCAGGCGGTTGTAAATTTTTAATTCAGATTATTGAGTTTTATTTTCCAGCTAGCTTTGCGCATAAACCTTTCGTTTGGCCTTACTTATGCTCTTAAATTTATTAAGTAAACAGCCTCAGCTGTACTCATGCGTTTCATATTGTATTCACTGAAAATATAGCTTAATAGTTCAACTCATCATCAAGTAGATAAATATATAAATTCAACAAGGAATAAATATAATACCTACGTATTTCAAGATAACGAAGTAGGTACCTTCTACTCCTACTAGGTACATAAATACGCAGAGTATATGTATCAGATGTTAGAACTAAGATAATATGTAATATCGTGTGTTTAATGATAGCAATTACTATAAACGCAAGTGATGAACACTATATGCATTAGATGTCAGTGTGCAAATATTGTTATTAACCTAACAAACGTAATATTAAAGCACACAGATAAGTAGGTATTATTTCTTAAGTGTACTTACTTGATACTTAAAGTTACTTGCAGTTAACAATAATTACTATTATGATACAACATAAAACTAGGTGCAATTACTAGAAGAGTAATGTTTCAATTTTCGTTAATATTCAGCGACAAATATCATTAAAAATTTAGGTATTATAGAAATAAATATTCTTTTTATATGTTTAATCATAGCGAATAAAAAAGCTCTTATCTATTCCCGAATAAACGACTCACTAAGGATAATATCCAATCATACAGCCACCAGCATCCAGTTGACTTTTGTTCCACAGCAACGGACCAGCCACAGAGAAGGCACGGTCAACATAGTTAGCCAGACCCTCTCTATGTGGAACCACAAGTCTATTGACAGAGTCTGTGTTAGCAGATCTTTGTGTTTTTTGCCTTTCCGTTGGCTCCTCAGATATGCAGAATTCCAAGATATACACCGGTGTCATGCCATGTAATTAATTTATCTATCTTTAGGGTACGAGGAATAGTAACCATTAACCACCATTCAGATAGTTCTTCGTATCAAGTGAAGAAATGTTTTAGATATATACCTACTTATAATATTCACATAATTGTTATATTAAATTTTAATCTAAAAAAATATATAGGTGTGTATGTATAACAACAACGATATTCATAACCCTGAATAATGGCAACTGATAAAAGTTTAGATAGGTACAAAGAATGTCAACAATTATTTATACCTTTATACATACACAACTTATTATGTACAATTATTTTTAGTTTATAGTTTGTTGTAACAGAAAATTGAATTATGATTTAATTATACGTACGTTATCATGAAAATGAATTGCAATAAATATTGCCGTTGATAACGGGATACAAAATGACAGAGTATTGTATAAAAAGTGATATTAAATTTACCATATCTTGCCAACGAAGGCATAAATCATAATTTTAATTACATTGTAGGTAATATCATCAATAAAGATCTAGCAGACGATACGGCCATGCTGATGTCCATTTGAACGCTTGGTCAATATTTAATGTAAAGAAATCGATTCAATTAACGATCACAAAGAGTCCGTTAGATCAAGAATATTATCTTATTGTCAACTTTAGATTGGATCGCAGCGACTCGACGCTATTAAATCTGAGTTCAAATACCTATGTGTAAATATTATGATTATTATACCTATATTACTTGTTGAAAATATAATAATACTTGGTCGGTGGAGAGAATCATCAAATAAATAAATAAATAAAAGGGAAGATTATTAACACTCCGCTGGAATAAGGATATTTTATGATTCATGACTTTTTGTGATTTTGATTTTTTGTTACAATGGTGGTTGCAAACGTAGGAAAGTTCTAATAGAGCACACAAAGATGAAGAAGTGATTTTGATATTATGATAAGATAAGTAAATAAATAAATATTTATGTCTGAATAATTAAAAGATATCAAAATTAATGTAATGAACAATGAGGCATACTCTATAGTGGTTAGATAGAAGAAATCACTTCATAGTGATAATCTCGCCGCTGCATATCTATCGTCCTAGTATTTTAAATTTGTATTGTTTTGTTAACACTGTTAGTTTGTGGATGCTGTGTAAAAAGAATAAATAAATAAATATATATTATCTCAGATCGCTGACGAAGGCCGCCAAAAATATATACTTCACTATGAAGGCAGTTTGTAGATATGTAAAATTGTTGAAGAATTCAATTGTTGAAATATGTTCAGCAACCTACTGAAAAGATTTTGTTAGTAAGAAGTTCTCCAATTCCTTACAGAATATAGATGATATGCATTAACTACTCGTATTTACTAAGGAGTAGAATTTTTCTAAACGAAAACGCTAGTTCCTACGTAGTGTTAAATTAATAAATACCGCAATGGAGTAGGTGTGTTAATATATGTTATATGTACAGTGAGTACCTATCAAATTGGATGACAATATCCACTGAGTATTCTTAGCGTGTCCAAATATTAACTTATTCGTGCAATACCGTGAAGTGGAAAATATCTCAACAAAGAAAATGTAACAAGTACGAGAATAAGTCCATTATATACAATGATGATTCCAAATATAAAAATACAAAATCAAGAAATACGGGTTTAAGAATGAATTTAAATCTCACATTCACACAATAATCTATAGCTATACCTTCTCTTTGTGTATATTTTACACTAGATTTTTATATTAATTTTCATCAACAATAAAATATTGAAATAAACAAAATAAAAAAGATTTTTTAACCCATTTGTATCAACACTCACGCCACAAACATTTTTTATCTACCATATATTTCTATATTTATAATTTTCGCAGAGAATGGCTTTTTACTTAAAAATAAAAAGTTATTTTGAGTGAACTTTTGGAATAATTGTAGTTAGCAGGTTTCTTGAAAACTAAAAAAACCGTGATTTTAAAAATATTATTATATATGTAGGTACCTATTACGGAAGTATACATTCCCAAAGTTCTTACGGTAATATTTGGCTATGTCGTAAAATAGAACAAAAAAAGTTTTGTATGACAAAATAAAACTATTGATATTAATATAATATTATGTTTGTAACGTACTTACAAACAAACTTATGTTCATTGGAGTGTTTTGTTTGCTTTAGGGAGGTTGAATAAATATTTGTTTTACCCTTCACTTACAGCGGTAAGGGTGTGAAGGAGTCCTTTTCGAGAAGGATGTAACAAATTTGTTTACAAATCCTTTTCAAGTTTTTGTTGCTACCGCCACCGTCGATTTAAGTAGGAATGTAAACACGTAAATATTTTCCTAAGCTCCATTAACGTTAAGTGCTGCTCGATCAACAAAAAATACATACAACAATGCAAGTCAAGTTGGACGTGTTGAGAAGGTATTCTGTGTTGTCGTTTTTCTTTATAGTTTTTGTATACCATCTATTTCTTACTAAAGATTCTCTGTGTCGGATGTGAAAAGATCGTGTCTAAAGCGTGACAAAGGATGCAACCGGTGGTCCAATGATAATAACACCGTGTCAGGCTTGACAACAAGCATAGTCATCTGTGGGGCGTAATAATTAAACTTGTGCCACTAGACATCTCGTACTACGAGATCAATTAAATCAGTATCGTACTTGTATGCAAACTAGTCCAGAATTTTTACAATGATAATAGTATAAAACTAAAAAGCAGTTCTGCGTCCATATTGTCAAAGTTTTTCATTGCTTAGACTGGTGAATTTCCCCAATGCTCCCATAAAACTTCTTAAATACGAAAATCTTCATCGTTAGTACCCATAATACAAGATTCATCTTAATTTGGGACTAGCTCGATCTGTGTGAATTGTCTATGTATGTTATGTTGTGTTATGTTATTTGAGTCAATTGTTTATGTATGTTATGTTATGTTATGTTATTTGAGTCATTGTCTTCACTTTAATGAGCTCAATATAATGGTAACCAAAATATCTCTATCAAAATAGTCTACGTACTTCTATACTTACTACCTATATATTTTCGATTTTCCAAGTTTATACTTGCATATGGTAGCAAAAAAAAACTTCTTATCTTTTTGTGATGTAAGATATTTCTAAATAATCTACCTGTTTATCGGAAGTTTTTCTTAAACTCATATAGAAAATAAAGGAAGACTTAATCGTTGCCAGAATTCCACAAGAATAAACCATAATCTAACCTTATATTCAAATTAAATAAAAAATAAAATAAAAAAATTAAGAACCTGTGGAATGAAGGCTATTTAACAGAAAACCACGACAATACTGATACGCTTATTAATTGCATTAAAGCTTTTTTATACAGAGAATTGAGGTGGGGGGCCGGTAGCTAGAATGGGTACCCGCCACCCGGTATAAGATCTCTTACCCCACGTAGGATCTAACTCGTGTATCAATAACAAGAATGGGAATTGAATTAAAGTTCTTTAAATATTTTCCAACGCGTCGATTTTTCTTTGTTGTTCAAAAGTTTTGTTGGATGACGATGATGACTTTTATATTACCTACAGTTTTTTTTTATTCTCTGTTGCCTATTATTATTTTTTTAACGGAGCACTGGCCGTAGTGTAATAACGCCGTGAAAATAGTTGATTCTTCACGGATTTTGGGGGGGCAAGGTACTTTAAACGTTTGA
Source organism: Athripsodes cinereus (assembly GCA_947579605.1). Classification (NCBI taxonomy): domain Eukaryota; kingdom Metazoa; phylum Arthropoda; class Insecta; order Trichoptera; family Leptoceridae; genus Athripsodes; species Athripsodes cinereus. Next base: position 22,310,879 of record OX388311.1, read on the forward strand.
TACAGGTAAATATTGTTAATGACCTTTTGTAGACATTGAAACTATTGTGAATACAGAAAATATAAATTATTAGTAATTACATATCAATACTTAAAATTTCATAAACTAGGAAACGTTTTTTATCCTGAGAAAATATATAACTGCTGGAACAAACAAAGGCATTAATTTTATATGTTGTTAATGAATTTTGTAACACGTTATTAACACTGTCTTTATGTCAGGATTTTCATTTTCTCTGTCAGTGTTTATAAATAATGATTAACATATTATGGAGGAGGGAGGTGAAAGCTCTCCAATCTAGATGTACAGGTAGGTATATTAGAGGGAGTAGGAGGGAAAGTAATGCCTCAGTTGAATCTACCTTGAACCAAGTTAAGGACAATCATCTACCAGAACCTTAAATAGATCCAGAAATAGCAGTATTTAATTTTGACAGTGATTATCTACATGAAATGGATGTAATGATTTTATTTATTTATTTTATTTTATTTTAATAAAATATACCACTGCCAGCTTGACAGTTGTTAAACCTAATTGCTGGACAGTGGACAACATATCACAATCATGAACAAATAAGAATCTAAAATAACAACTAAAATAATATATCTTAGTAATAAAAAAGAACTTACAATATGCTGTATAAACACTTCACAGTATTCCCAAACACACTATTTAAAAAAAAACTATAAAACAAACCTAACTAAAAACATCGTCAAATTAAATACATCAATATGTAAAAAAAATAACAATCACCATAATTTTTCAGACCGAGTACAAGGCCACTACCCAATCAGAGCCACCCATGCTACATCACACTACTTGTTTATTAAATAACTAGTGATGGGCAAGGCCCGCTTTGGTTCCAGTAGACCGTGTACCCGATCCGACATACTTAACAACAAAAAAATCATAATAATAGCATATACTGAAACAAAAATGTTTACATGCCAATTATAATATTCATAAAAGAAATGTCCACATATATCTACTAAAACAATTAACAATAATAATAATAACAAAACATTATAAATAGTTGTCTATATGCTTAATGAACTCACGGTATGATACAGCAAATATATCGACGTGAGGTGCTAGTTCATTAAGAAATTGTACAGCCCTACCTACAGGAGAGTTAGCTATAAGGTTAGTCCTACCCTGTGGAGGATAAAATAACATGTGTGAACGCGATCTACAATATGAGTTTGGCACATAAAAATTCAATTCGGCGAGAATTGTGGGGTTTTGTATTATTCCGTGTAACAGTTTATAAAAGTGTCTGCAATGATACTCCTTACGCCTCTTTTCTAACGTTTCATATCCCATACATCCCATGACAAACAATGAAGGATACAAGTACGGATAATAGCCACATTCGACTCGATACAAGTGTCGTAAAAAACGTTTCTGAACCTTTTCAAGTTGCAGCACATAAGTGGTTTCACCCGGACTCCAAATAAGGGAACCTGATTCCAGAATTGAACGCACAAGTGATTCGTATAATACGCGCAAGGTGTTACCATTTTTAAAATGTGTTGCATTCCTCATCACAAAACCCAATACCTTGAAAGCTCTGTCCGTGGTTTCCGTGATGTGTTTTTTAAAGGAAAGATCCGCCATAAATACAATTCCCAAATCTTTGGTTTCATCTATTCGACACAACGACATACCTGCCATTTTATAAGAGTATTTAAGCGGTTCGCGAGATCTTGTATATGTCATCATGTTACACTTTTGAATACTAAACAAAAGATTATTCTTTAAGGACCATGAATAGATGGCATCTATGTCGCTTTGCAGCAGTATCGCATCATTTTCTGATTCTATCTCACGAAAAAGTCATCGGCATAAAGTAAGTAATTAGAATTTTTAATAACATAGGTTATCTCATAGCGGATAACTGTTTCATTTTTAAACTACTTTGAATACAATGTATGCAAGCGAAACTTGGACGTGGTTGAAAAAGGACGAGAGTGGAATAAATGCTGTGGAGATGCGTTCACTGAGAATAATGGTTGGTAAAACGTTGCGAGATAGAGTGAAGAATGAGGTTATCAGGAGAATGAGCGGATGTGAGAGGAGTGTTGTGGACAGAATGCGTGTAAACAAGTTGAGATAGTTTGGACATGTTGAGCGAATGCAATATGAAAGGATGACGAAGAGAACATATTTATCTGAAAGAAGGGGTGTGAGGAAGCGCGAATGTCCAAGAACCACGTGGCTTGAGCACGTGGACCAAATTCTTAAGGACGGACGCGTGTTGAGTAAGAGAAATCGGCATGCATGTATGAGAAACTGGACGAATGTAGAGGAAGCGAAAGAAGTATGTAAGGGTAGATCTATATGGCGTTCCGTACTCTCTGCCTACCCCTCCTGGGACATGGCGTGAGGGTATAGTATAGTAATACAATGTACCTACATGTAAATAAATTTTATTGGTAATTTCAAACATCTTTCAGCTTCAATTAATCTATTTATATCTATGCTTTTGTTTCACACTGTATGAAATTGGTGTCTGAGAAAACATAATTATATTTTTGAGGTACAATTTTATTTATTTATTTTATCTTTACTGAACATTTATTACAAACTGTATTTAGTGTATTTATATTAAATACAGTCAATATACGGAGGAGAAGTTTATCGTAAAGATGCGATTGATCAATTAAGTACATAATACAATATGAGAAAAATCCGTGATTCTATATTCTTACTGATCTATAATAAATTGATAATATATGTATTCAAAACACTGTTAGTATTATATAGTACTGTGCTATTATATAACAAACCAGTCAGCGGTGCACCAAAGATCATGAAGGAAAAACACCTTTATTGTGTTGTTATTATTAGTTTAGAGAGTACTTCAATATATTTATAGGTAGATATTATTAAAAACTAACACCCAATTCAAGTAGGCTTATATAGGCACCCATAAATCTGACATTATCTGTATAAGTATCATAAATAGGTGTTCCTACTATATCAAGAATCTCAACAGTAACCTGCATCGTGTCAAACGAAATAAATATACAGCATACCTAGTAATGTATCAGATGTTTGAAAAGTTAAATTGAAACTATAATTTTATTGTGAATCTGTATCAAATTCATTAAAGAATTAACAAATCCATACACAAGACTTCGGCCTTTTTTGCATTGAAAATATCTTACGTAAATATTTGATTATTGTTGGACAATTTTAATGTAAATTTATGAATGTTGTTTATGTAGATATTTATAATAAATAAATTTGAAAAAAAATATCCTGTAAGAGAGAGGACCTTTCAAGTTTACTCAGGTGATATCTCAAGATTCACATCTTAATTTGAGACTAGCTCGATCTGTGTGAACTGTCTATGCATGTTATGTTATGTTATATCTCTTATTTTGTAATTTAATTAATGCGAGCCAAATGTCATCTTTAAAGTAATTTATTATGGTATTTATTAGGTATTATTTACTTCATTTCGGAGGTACATTGACTTAAAATAATGTATTTATTATTTATATATATCAATGTATGGTCGTTGGAAGGGAGGAAGCGACTGCGAACATTGCCATAAATGGAGTGAGCATCAAACAAGTAAGAGAATTCGTGTACTTGGGCAGCAGAATAAACCAGGACGGACGCTCCAAATCAGAAATTGTGAGCAGAATAAACCAGGCACGAATTGCCTTTAACAAAAAATCCAAAATATTAGAATCCCCTAATATTGATCTAAGCGTGAGGAAGAATCTCACTAAAGCCTTTGTGTGGAGCATTTTGTTATATGGGTGCGAGACGTGGACCATCAGCAAGAGGGAAAGCGGACGGTTAGCGGCATTTGAAATGTGGTGCTATAGACGCATGCTGAAGATTCATTGGTCGGAACACGTCGAAAACGAAGAAGTGTTAACCAGGGTTGGCGAAAAAAGGCAACTCCTCAAAAGAATCTGCCAACAACGAGCTAATTAGATTGGCCACAACATCAGGCACCCAGGACTGCTCATCGCAATCGCAGAGGGCAGGACCGAAGGCACAAATGGCAGAGGTCGATCGAGAGACGCCTATATAGACCAACTGAAGAGGGACATGAGCTGTGGCTCATATATGGAGTTGAAGAGACTAGCTGAGAATAGGGAGGAGTGGAGAAATAAGTCAAAACTCGTTGCAGACCAATCCAATGGATTGTAACTCATTATATATATTTATTATTTTAAAATAGATGTTTTTTGACTTTAAGGATATCATTTATCTTGAGGTTGCGTATGCTTTAGTTTTTATGCAATATTTAATTCTTTTTTCTGTCAGTAATAAAAACATTATGGTATGTAGGTATTATTTTCAAATGAAATTAGCTTACTTGTATACTCTCAATTTTCTATATTAACTGTAAAAAAATGTGTTGAAAGGCAACAAAATCAATATTAATTCAATCCCTGAAGCTTTGCCATACAAAAAGGCATTGATGCTTAAAAGATTGTTATGTAAAAATATGATCAGATATTAGTTAAACCTACCTTTAATTTATCTATGTTTACTTTTTAATTTTTTGGCAAATTTATTCATAAACATTGTCTACCTTATGATGAAGATCAACTTTCATCAATTTAGAAATAAAAATTTAAATATAAGATTGATACTTTTTGGACACCTGTAACTACTGTCGAACAGACTTTTAATTAACAAAAATTAAAAGAAATAATTATATTATATAGATCATAAATGCTGTCCGCAGTAGGTACACTAGGATATCATAAACTGTATCTCTATACAAATACCGATCCACCATACATAATATTATTATGAATTATCTATAGAGATGATAAATATATTATTATTATGACCAATGTCTTAAAAATAAAACTCTTTTTTTTTATATAAGTTATAGAAAGTTATTCAAACTCTTTATCAATTTAATTTTTATGATGAGATTGGACCAATGATAGAGATTTGTTTGTTTTTTTTTTGACACATACATTATGTTTAATTTTGTAAAAGGCGTAAGCCGTTTATTTGTTAAAATAAAATAAATAAAAAAATAAAATATGTAAATATTGTTACTGATATGATAATACAGTCAGTTTTTTTAATTTTTAATTTCCAAAGAAAATATAAGTTTTACACAATAATATTAAAAAAAATGTTACGCCAAATTCCATCAGAAGACTTGTTTCCGTGTACCTACGTACGCATACAAAACTACAATAAGTATCTTACTACTATACCAAACTACAATAAGTCACAACACAAACGAAATTTAATACAATATGAACTCATATGGACTCAGTCGGCCGGTGTTGTGTAGAGGTAACGCTCTTGCCTTTGAGTCACTCTTGCCTTTGAAGAATGACCTTTTTCAAATTGTCCTGGGTTTGGGTGTTACATGTATATGTGTTTAGTGCATTGTATATATATGTATCATCACGTTATCCGCATAATACAATATTCGATCTGAGTTTGGGACTATCTCGATCTGTGTGAATTGTCTATGCATGTTATGTTATTGTCTATGCATGTCATGTTATATCTATATAAAGTGAGTTACAACCCATTGAATCGGTCTGCGACGTGTTTGGACTTTCTTCTCCATTCCTCCCTATTTTCAGCTAGTCTCTTTAGTTCTACGTGTATGTCATAGTTCATGTCCTTCTCCAGTTGGTCCAAATAGATGTCTCTTGGACCATCTTCGGTCTTGCCCTCCGCGGTGGTGATGAGCAGGCCTGAGTGTCTGATGTTGTAATCATAAATTATATTAATTGACAGTGTCCTCTTTGTTATCCATTCAAAACAAGGTAAATAAAATCATTTATGATTTTTTATTTATTTTAGGGCATGCAGCGTATTTTTCTTGTATGAGAGGCACCCTGTTGCCGAGATGTTGTAGTATTAGCTACTTTCAGTAAGATAAATAATAGTAATTAGGTATGAAGGTAATCGAAATATACCTTTATGATATTTTTTATACCTTTATTCAAGAAAAACATAGCTATCACGTATTATTCATATTGAGAACTCTCTCTAGTTTGTTTGTAGCTTTATTATATTTCAAATAATATCTTGTATAATAATTACACAGCGTCTTATCCTCCGAACCAATTAAGGTATCTTACACTTTGAGAGCCTCTACAATAAACTAGTGTTACAAGATTTCAGATAGAGCGGTGCCTTTATTGGTATATTTATTGTTTAGCCATAAATACATCGTTTGTATTTATTGAAAGTAATAGCTGATGCGTCCCACCGCACATCCATACCTCGTTCCTCGAAGCGAATGCGTGTGAAGAGTAAATTATTTAAATTTATTAATAATTATGCAGCTGGCAAGAGCAGCAATTATGATTGTTATTAAATGAAGAAGAAAAAGAAAACTTTAACACTTGTCAGTGTTACCAATATTATTAAAAACAAAATGTGATATTCTATTTATACAGATGATTAATGGTTATCTGTTAGAATAATTGGAGCTTATTATGTATTTACTAAGTATATTATTGATCGGCAAAGTTCGATGTACGAGCTTTTAAGGACCGTGTATAATGTATTCACACGAATCGAAGACGTGCTTTTGTTGGTGGTAATTATGTTCTTATTCAAAGAGCTTTCAAAGCTTATTTAAATATAGTGTAGACACGCAAAGTCCTTAGCTTTCATTGAGCACTCTTATTTATACGATAGCACTTAGCAGCTTCACATTAACTAATTTTGTTTTGAATTATTGAGAAAATATAAACATTCACTTTAAATGGAATATCATAATCCTGCCTGTTTAAAATTATGTCATTAAAGAACAATCCTTGTCAAAGGATTTCTTTATACCTACTTAATGAAGATACATATGAAAGCAAATTTACATTTTCAAATACAAAAGATCAAAAGAATGAAATAATAATTTCATTAGAAAATTTTGAAGGAATTAAGTGTTTAAAATTTTGTGATTAACTCACCACAAATGAGAAAAATTAAATGAACTAGCATAATTGGATCTTAATGGAGGATATATTTAAAAATATTTATTTAACTTTTGGTAAGTTTTTTTAAAAACTTAGGTAGGTAGGTACTAATAATATCGTATGCGGTTTATTTTAAACACTAATCAATGTGTCAAATTAAAAAAAAGAAATCATATCATGTCTAGAAATTGTTATATAGTTAATGCCGAAAACATAAACAAGGTGTCAAATTAAATTAAGATAACATTCAGAACATTTGAAAATGAAAGAATATTTGAGGTACCTATATGTAAGTAAATATTCTGAGAACTCAGAAAAAATGTCATTATTAGTGAAGAAGTATTTGCATTACTTATAGGTAAATTGGAAATAATACTTTTTTATCAGTTATATTAGATTATTTAAAGTTTTAAGAAAGGCCGGATTCTGTAGTTTTTTGGTAAATTCGACGCTGTTTATATTTATGGTAAGTTTGAAACCTAGAATAATAAATTTTACGACAATAAACCTAACATACTCCATGTGCTTAACTAGGTATATGATTCTAATACTTTATATTATTTAGTAAGACATGACTTAGTTTTTTGTCGGCTTCGTGTTTTGGTATGTTGGTTCGTAGGTATTATTTTACTAAACGAATATTTTATTATCAAATCACGAAGCTACTGTTTAGATTTAATAATTATATGTACTCACATATTATTATACATACGTCATTACAGTTGAGACATTCGGTTTATTGCCAACTTTTATAGCTCCACTTCTAGTTTTATATTAAAACAGCAGTCAAATGCTTTTCTCTAATGATCTTACATCATATTTTACTCACGTGTTTAAATAAGGCACTATAATAACAATAAGCTGGAAAGGTAAAGCTGTTGCATTATACACAATATTATTTAAACACGTAGATTGTCGATTGTGACTAATATTTTTATTCTCTAGTACAAGATATAGGCCTCTCGAAAACTCTTTCACGCTTTTCTTCGAACTCGAACCCACTGCTTTCCCACCACCTAAATAATTTTGTCGTCACATCTTTCCGTCCGATCATTTTATTAATGTGTAGCTACATTTATACTGTAGCAAAAACCATATGTCTCTGTGATATGTGAAAGACATTGAAGTGTCTGTTCCAGAATCCTATAGGTGTTCACCTCCCATCCTATCACCCTTGTCATGTAACCTCTCCATTGTAGAGTTTAATTCAATACCTAGTAGCAATAATTTCATACTAGATTTGAACTTGTACTGTACCGGGTACCCATATCTAAATAAATTATCATTGGACATGCTCAAAATATGCTCCAGAAAGGATCTTTGTCTCTCACATATCACAGAGACATCAGATTTTTGCTATAGAATAAATATAGTTACATATTAATAAAATGGTCGGACTTAAGGTACGTCCAATCAGGTATAAAACGTAATAGATTTTATTACATAGTTATACAGCTGGTTATAATATGAGAAGTAATATAGGTAGTAAGATAATCCTTTAGATAAGATATCGAACATTGAATGCAATTGCTACTAAATTATCCGAGTCGTATTATTTATATTAAATAATAATACAAAATATCTTCACTACTATATCCTCCATCTCTTATCCCATATTATAACATTGTAGATACAAACCTTATTCATTAGAAAACTTATACAACATGCCCTATATTCATTAAAATGCATCTAGTTAATTGGTTTCCAATGCAATACAACTAATTCCATAAAACTAAGCTACAGGGTTGTCAACTCTATTCAACGTTAATGTTTTTAATTTTGGTTATTAATTTTTATCTTAAATAAGATGAATGCTCTGGCTGAAAAATATCAGTGAGTGGACAGGAATCCAGAGAGTGCAGGAGATGCATCATAAACGCATGGCAATTAGAAGGCCTACACCAAAGTCACAGGCGATGTTGGAGGAACTCAAAGAAGAATAATTTTAAAATGTTCTGTCATCATTTTGATTGTTTTAGAATTGAAATAAATGAAGGTCGGTAGAATTTCAAAATTTGAAACACTGTTTGGTCATAACAGTCACCTATTTACTATACAATTTACTATAGGCACTCATTACCACACGAGACGTAGCTTGAAAAAATATAATAGTTCTAAACTATTCTAAATTTAGGTATCTAATAAATAACATAAGTTCCTATGTATTATAAAGATTAATATTTAATCATACACAACAATGCAGATACGTTTGAATGTAAGCTTAGACCGACATCCTATTATTCATAAATTTATATTTATGTATATTCACCATTATGTATACCTTCACAATGTAATGTTACATATGTTAGATAATATAATGATTACAAAACTTATAATAACAATAATTATAACGTATGCACACCCCTATTATTGTCAGTACAAAAGCTCTTGTTTAGCTTTCACGGAGCTTAATGGATCATTGTGTGAGATAAACAACAATAACAACAACTACAAGACGCGCCAAGCTGTCTGGTTAGATCCGTGATCTAATAGGGACTTTGTGGAACATGCGGTAGAAAAGTGAAGTGAAGGATGAGTCGTAGAGGGAGGAATGACCGGACATCATAGATACTGTACTAGTACCTATACATAATACTGTATTGTAGGTATTGGATTCTCGGTAGGTACTTTCACACACCTGATACATGCAGCATACAATACCAATCAAGGAAAAAATAATTGTATTATTATGTTCCATGTTTGAATACCCTCAAGTAGTAAACATCATGAGAGTAATTGAAAGAATATAATATGTGGTGGTTACTTAAATGCCTTGGTATGCTGAGTTTTAAAAAATAAATGAAAGTTAAAAATTAAATTAAAATTTAAAAATTATAATGAGTAAAGATTTTTGTAATAAGGCAAAAAAGATCAAGGAGCAGCGAGGAGATGAAAAATATGAGATTAACTCAAGGAGCCTTCGTACAACACAATATATATTGATAACCTATCTATCTACATGCATTTTATAATTAAATAGTAATTCTAGTTGCGGAGTAACTGAGTAGGTACCTACCTATACTGTTCTTCGGATCGTGTCCAACTACTCTTGGATAAAAGCCTCTTCATTTGAATGCAACTTGTTCTGTATTACGCCAGTCTTTCATCTGAAATCTCGTTAGTTCCTTTACTCAGCGTTCCATCTTGTTCTCGATTTTGAAAAGTACCATCGATGAATGAATTTTTGAAATCATATTGTTGATTTTTGAGCATGTCACCAATGATACTGTGCGTCAGCGCTGTAGTCTCTGTAATACAAGAGAGACGATGGTCTTGGTTGGGCCATGTTTTGAGAATGTCCAGTGAAAGTTGGCCAAAAAGTGTACTATCCTTTCATCCCCAAGGGTTTCGATGACCCGCACGTCCTTCTTTCATTATATATCGTTCCTATAATAACGCCATCAGAACGATAAGAATGTCGTGAAGAGGTGACTTGATTCCCGCGGATACGCTCTGAATGGAGAAGGCATGTTTCTGTCCTATACTCCCGAGAGGAACGTTGAAGGGCGAGATGATGATAATGATGACGATTGTATTTGAGTGAAATCTAGACAAATAAATAATATATTATTAAAGACATATTATCTAACCATCTTATATTAGACTAGAGGTATTGATATTATTGTGTCATTATCAATCATGCGTTTTCTATAAAATCAGCAATAATCTTACAACCAAATGTATATAAAACATCTTCGCAATCATAATATGTATATCTATACTTATGAATCCATAATAGCTATTAACCACATCTTAGTTAGCATAACATAGGTACTATGTGTGTATATGTATCAGTAATATTATATACTATTGCTAGTTGGCGGCATATAAAAAAGATCGAAGGCTTTGTTCTCAAAATACATATAATAATAATAATAACAACAATAATACCAATAATGGAAGGTTATTTTCATATTCTTTTGTTATGGACACGTGAGTGTAGGTATGTTATAGCATGTTTGTGTATGTGTAGGTGCATCACTATATACCTATAGAAGATACCTACATAAGCACATAATATCATTTCTACGAGATATTGGATATGTCGAATTATTGCGAGAAGTATACACCGCATGGTAAAACATCACCTCTGATCTAACAATAACAAACGAAAAAAAAAACAAAAACATTTTCAAACGTACCTTATTCATTTAAAATTTGAAAAAGACTATTATTCGCACTGTGTGATGAGTAGGTATGAAATACTTTTTCAAATCGATGATTAAACTAAAAATTGTAGTCAGCAATTTTAAAAGATTCTTTACTGAAGATTCATGGTGCGAAAATATGTATATTCTCATATTATTTTATTTATTTCAAAGCTTTAATGTGATGCAATTAAATTAAAAAAATATATTAGATTTATTTAAGTAATGATTAACAATGAAGACACAAGCAGACACTACTACTAAGATTAAGACTTTTTAGGAATAGTGAATATCATGTAAAAACTACAGCTTCACTATTCTGAAACTAAGTTGGTAGGAAATAAATTAAAATAATTTATTAGGTAAGTAAAAGAGGTCAGGTATTGCTCGACTGATTATATTATAAAGTGGTGATATTTTCTTGTGTATATGGCCGGTACTATCATTTCTGCTGAACAAATTTTAATAAGATAATATAGCATCTACCTATGTAGGTATTAGGTATATATCAGTGACAGGGCTAGACTTTTTATATTGGTAGTGCTTTTGGAATGAATATATTAAGTCATTCATAATAATAGGTATCTCTTATTATCTAATGCAAGATATATTCGAGATTATTTTTGACTAAAGATAGAAATATAGATATCGTTTTATAGTATGATTCAAAATGCTGTTTCATTCGATGTAAGTTAGGTCTAAAAAATGCAGTAAGATATAATTATAATTATTAACCGCGTCATTTGCATCACACTAGATTTAAATTTAATGAAGGATATGTAGTGCCAAAATTCAATAATAAGTACGGAAAAAGAACATTGGAGTATAACGTGCCAAAAATACTTAATATGATTTCTATTAAGAAATGCAAGAGTAAAAACATTGCAAAAAAATTAGTCAAGGATTGGTTGATAAAGTGTGGATTTATTTATAACTAGTAATTAATTGTAAGTTGTATGGATTAATATAATTGTTTTCATAAATTAAGACATGCCTTGATATTTTGGATGTATGCTCACTATTGTAGGAACGTAGTTTTTTTCGCATATCCAAAAAGCACGTCACTGGTTAGGTACTATGTATCTAATAATGGGTAGATATGTATATAGATATAGGTATACATTGTGATAATATAATATTTAGTAGGTATATATGCTATTTGATTGTCTGTGGATGAAGAAATGATAACAACACTCTACCTCAGCAGAGTAGAGGCAAGGGAAGTGTTCACAGACTGTTACAGTTGATGTGTCTCAAAAGAATATCCATAAGTGTATTAAAATGTGTTACTCGTAATTGAGATGAAAAGTTTTGAAAAACACTTTTTTAACATTATTCGCGTAATTTTTTTTAAGAAATGAATCAGAATGAAATGGAATATTTATGGACACACAAGATAAATTTCATATAATATAGTTAAATACAGTTTTTGAAACAACGAAACGAGGTAAATTAACCGGAACAGCTTGATTTTCAGCTTATATTTTAATTTGGGCAATCATCAATGTCATGTTTTTAACGGGGCGTCATTTTTTCAACACATGTAATTAACAATACCCTCGTATACAAAGTTGGAATATATCACAATACAGCGATAAACTCGCCCCATGTGCATTAAAGCAGGTAAATATTATGCTATAGGTAGATACTTACATACTATGCTCTCATGACCTTGCCAAGTGGGGTAGGCAGAGAGAACGGAATGCCATATAGATCTATCCTTACATACTTCTTTCGCTTCCACTACATTCACAAAAATGTGCACACGTGCACGTCGATTTCTTTTACTTAACACGCGACCGTCCTTGAGAATTCGATCCACATGATCAAGCTACGTGGTTCTCGGATGCCCGCGGTTCCTCACACACCTTCTTTCATACAAATATATTCTCTTTGTCATCCTTTCATCCAAATATTACATTATGTTTTTTGATAATGATTTGATAATGATAATACAGCTAAGATACTGGCTACCAAACATATTATGTTAGATGTCCCGATAGTAGGTACATGCAGGTCTTAAATAGATAGAAATAATAAAATAAATAGTTGCTTCTTGTGTAACTATCAAAATTTTTAAATAAATGAATTTATAATCCAGAGTCTAGAGTCGACTCTGTTGATGTAGGTATAGTATAGAGCGGTAAAATAATAAGTATAATAGAATCTTAAAATCAATTATCATTTCAATAGAAACACTTAGAAGACAATGCTTAGGTATGATAATAATATGTAGATATATATTATTTATAAAACATGTATGTGTATAATATTATGTAGGTATATAGACACAACGCACATTATATTATATATGCGTGGGTATATAACTATGTAAGCAGAGATATATAAGTCGGTATATAATTATGTAATATGAATGTTTAATATCTACTTTCCTATATATTGTACTAGTAATATGTAAGAAATATAATATTATATCTAATGTATATATTACTTTCAACAATATTTTTCTTTGTGTAAATTTATCGGATATTTCAAATCTTGTACAAATGTTATGGGACATCAACCCTTGAAGATGATCAGCATACTTACCTCATCACTAATGAAAAGTTTTCTTCATCTTTAAGCATGATTTCGAGTCGCAATATAGGTTGATGGTCGAATCCTCCAGACGCGACGCTACCATCACTTTTAAAAAACGTTCTTCATCATGAGTAAAGCGAAACATTTTGTCTACACTAATTCTTATTGCTGTGGTGAATAAATATGATGATTTTATTTTTAAAAAATCCCTAAGAAAACACGAGTTCTTTTCTCTTATCTATAGGATTCAACTAACTAAATGACAATTTCTAAGTATTTTGAGATTATACATTCCTAACGAAAGTTCAAAACTTAATAACTAATCAATGATGTAGGTACCTACTAGTTACTATGAACATTTCTATTCTAGGTATAGGTACTTCTTATATTATTGCTTTGATCTTGTTCTTTATGGCGTCCAACCGTCTCGCTGCATCTGATAAGTGCTTGCGTCGGTAACCTACCTGATCCACAGATGATCGTCCTTGATTCATATTGGGTATGTACCTAGGTATCTAGGTACCTACCAAATGTGGAGCGGTCCCAGAATGTCTATAAGGTGATAATGAGGAATGTGAAGGTATTATAATAAGGTTTCGCCAACCTCAGTCTCACTCAGAGGTGTCCCAACCCAAAACTAAAACGATGAGTCATGCATCCTTCAAAATAAATAAAAATATGCAGAAATTGGAAACTATTCGTATTACAAATTTAGATATTCAAAATAAACAAATATTTATATTTTCTTAATATTATTTATTTATCGTGTCGAAACCCAGAAAAAAAAACCCAATCAAACTGATCTCCAGTACTGTGCAAAACGCACAGCAGGTGGAGATTTGCAAAAATATCCTCCATAGTGCATGTGACAGGGCACAATGGATACTCTAACAAGTGTGGCATGGTCTGTGCTGCACCACAGTCACACGCTCCGGATTCGTCTTGTAGGAAGCCCCATCGTTCTCTATTATCACGGCAGTTTCCTACACCAGATCTTAGTCGATTTAGGGTTTTCCGTGTCCTATAGTCTAGATCGCCTCCTGCAGCAAGTTGATCTTGGAATATTTTCTTATGAATCTAATTCAATCGCGATTCCATGCTTGTCTCAGGAGCACAGGACAAAAACCAGCTTCCTCCATTCAGTCTTTCACATTCCTATAGCACTCTGATATCATTATCATGGGAACTGTGCATTTTTAAAGTAGAGATACTTGAGTTTAGAAGTATTTCGTCTAAAGCTAATATTGATTTTTATCCATATTTTTATCCATATTGGGATTAACTTTAACTGAATGAATAAAAAGTAAAATGATAATTTCAACAGTTCAATTGGATAAAAGGACTAAGCGCTCTGTATATTAATAAATATTTATGTGATCAAAATATATTAAAGCAAATTGCAAGAGATACTTGATTTAACAGCCGTTCTTACCTAAGGTACAAATTAGATTTAGCTCTAGTGGTTTCAGGCAACAATTTTTAGTAGGCGCAGAGAAAATTATTCAAATAATTAATGAAATAGCTTTATTAATAAATATAAGACAAAACTTTATATGCAAAAATATTCATGGGTATAAAAAAATAGTATGTTATCACATATAAATAAAATTTAAGTTGTATTTATTCTATAAATTGAATTTATTTATTTCCTTATTCAAAAACAGAGCGAGTGCGGTCTCACATCCGGCTACTAGGCACGCCGTGGGCCTTCTGAATCTGAAAATTTGTGAAACTCGCTATATTCTTGATTATTGCACATAATTACGTTATATATGTAGTATGCATGGTAAACAACATACCATTTTATTATAAAAATAAAAAAATGGTTGAATTATAAACAATTTCTATAATTTTTTGATAATGAAATTTATTTTTGATGTGTATGCAGTTTGTCATAATAATTAAGAAAATCCAAGGGTTGTAAATAAATAAATCAAGGTGTATTATAAAATTCATGATATTTTAAGATTAATCTTGGTTTTAAATTTTTATTAACATTCTTGTATTATTAAGGATAATTTATTTAAGACTCAGAAACCGCGAAATGCTGGTTTTTTGTTGGTTTTTACATTTTTTAAATCGTCTTTAATAATGTTACATATTCACGGAAAAAATATATGTTATAGATCAATTCTTTTTCTATTGAATGGTAATGTTTTGAGTTTGGATAGTTTATTTATTTTTTTGATAAAAATTCCGAAAAAAATATCATTTTTTTGTTTTTGAATCACTTTGCTTGAATACCGGGTGGAACAGCGACATATTTTTTTTTTGTTATAATGCCTAATAATATTTTGCAGTGAAATGTCATGTAAATATTTTCAACAAATATTAAAATCAGTTTTAAAATTAAAAAAACCTTCAGTTGAGGAACAATTCATATTTGTATGACGTCTTTATTTTTGTCCAAAGAAAGAGAAGGTCTTATACTTTATCTATACGCGCACGAGAGAAAAATGACACAGTCGGTTCCGAGCCGGCTTGCAGTGCGGACGTGGGGTCTGCGCTAATTTTTTGTTTGTTTTTTTGTCATTATTAAATTAGGTATATAATTTCACAATATTTGCATATAAGTCTCGAGTATATAAGTACTACACTACGGATCATACCTTTTGGAAAAATGTATTTTACGACGAATTTAATCTTGATTTTTTTTGCATATTTTATATTTTTTTTTTTATCTTATTAAGTACATAATGCAATATATTTATCGAAAACAATATATTTTATACATCTTTTTTATTATTATTATTAAATATGAACAAATAACAAGGAGTAAAATATCCATGTAAAATGAGCAAGCTAATCGCTTCTTCCAACTAACCCATTTTTTTAGTAGGCTTGCCCATATTTACTTTTTTATAAAAAACATTATACTTAAAAAAGAAATCACGACATAATTATCCCATAAGTAGGGTAACCAGCAGAACAGTTGCATGTAATAAACATGCAGGCCGTCTTCTCTGTGCCAATAAAAAAAATAAGACATTCAAGATGGGCGGCAAACCTCATCGCTGAAATTGAGTTGTAATACTTATGTCTTTATTTTTTCGAACACCTCTTTTCACTTTTTTTATTGTAAACAAAAATAACTTTTTTTGTTTTAATACCAGAGCACAACGTTTTTTTAATCAAAATTTAATGTGCTATGATATACCTGCTTGGTTAAAAAAAGAACACCAATACTGTAGGTATTTGAAATATGTATACAAAAAACATTTTGTCGAAAATCCCTAAATTATTACCATCAGTGTAGCTGCATTTAGCTATGCCACCAATAATATATATTAGGCATATTATTACAACACGTAGAAATGCATTCTGTGTGTGTGTGTGTGCGCGTGTGTGCAGAAGTACCTACCTAGATATAGGCTAAAATTTTATAGTAGTTATTATTATTATTCTCTTTTTGTTAGAAGTTGTAATTATTATTATTACCTACTAGTGGCGGGACCAGTGGGGTAATGAGCAATTTTATTATTCCACAAATTAATACAAAAATTTAAAAGCACACCTGACTTGAGAAAATGTCTATACCCTTCCCCCCATTTCCTCTTTCACATCGCCAATTTTTCGATTTAGTATAAGACTGAGATATTTCACGATTATATTTATGTTCCGTTGAGCACTCGGTGAAGAATAGGTCAACCACTTTTTTCTGTAAGTTTTCGAGTGTCCTGTAAAAGTCAGGTGTTCGAGAAATTTTTCATTTTAAACTCGGCGATAAGATTTGCCACCCTTCCTAAATGTCCTATTTTTTATTGCGGCTGATGCTGACCACCCCACTTGTGGGATAATAGATTAAAAGTTGCACCCTCCCTCACCCATGAATGTTACAGGAATGTCATCCATACATACTTGTGGGATAAGCCGTGATAGTATAGAAGTAGTAGATATGTAGGTATGTGCCTACATTTACCCAAATTTTTGAAATTCTATCCCCCGTCGCCAGATTTCCATTACGATACATAGGAATATTCCAATTTCCATTACGATACATAGGAATATTCCAATATTTTCATACCTATCAGAAATTTATATGAAAAATATGTAATCGGGTGCTATTTTGCATGTGTGGAAAGCACGCCACTGTGTCCTGCTGTGTGATGCACTAGTGTGTCCCCCTCTAACCTCTCCCCTCCCTCTTCATCGCTTCTTTCCGCATTCACTCACTGGACTTTGTAAAAATAATTTGAGTAAATTCGTATGTGTGCTTGTATTGTTTGTGTATTGTGCTACAGAAGTTTATATTAAACAAGCAATAGAAATGCATAGTTATAATCGTTGTGTATTTCATGTTATAGGTCGGTATTTATTGATTATCCTTAAATGTGGCTGCTATCATATATTATATAGTATCTGGTAATGATTTAGACAATATTATTAGACAATTTGAAAAAAGGCACAAAATGTGACCTTGTCTTTATGAACAGTACCCCTTACGTGCAGTTAGTTCACTGAATAACAAATTGTGGGAGATGCCGTGATGGTTTATTTTTATCATAATATGATAAAAATAAACCATCACTATGTAAATAATGTCAACTTCCAAAAAAAAATATATTTCAATTGATAATAAATACTAGACTATGATATAAAATAAATCGTTAATGTTTTTCAACTAATCTAACCTAAAATTTTCAATTTTCAGAAACCAACATAATAATATCAAAAATTTTATTTATAAAATAATTTTTCTTTCTTTGTCAAGAATTGTTCTAATCATACTTTTTATTTGACAATAATCTCAGGGTAAAGCCGGATACTGAGCTAGTAATATTATAAACGCACAAAACTTTGGTTGAATATTTTGGACTAAGCATTATTTTTATTATTATTATTATTATTAATCCTTGGTCCTGACTATGAGCTGAGAAAATAATAATATCAGCGGAACTTCGATACTCGTATTGAGACGCACTATTATTATTATTTATACCGTCGTGTCGTATTGCACTAACACATTCAAATATAACATTTGTCTTAATACACACATCTAAGCAATAAAGGTGTTCTCCTATTGGATAATTTGGCGGAATTTTTTTATTATATACTAAACGACATTTTACCTAATCATGATATTTTATTTGAGTAGGTCTTCCTCTTAAAATAGCACCACTCAACGTATCATCTTTGCGACGGTAATCTTCAAAAATTATTTTCACTATATTCCTCGCAGCAAAATTAAACTAAAATGATAAAATCATATTTCTAAATGTTCAAAATATTATATTAATATAAAAAATAATATACATGTGATCCAGAATTTAAAATATTTAAAAAATAAAATGGTTGTAATTTTGATAATTCGTTTGCATGAAATCACAAAGAAGGGGTGTAGAGCCCTCTTAAAAAACGACAGATTACGAATACTTTGAACGTGTCTTCCACTTTTGGAAAATAAATTCACTTAATTTTTCCTCGCATACTTACAATCACTGCATCTTCAATAAGTGGTATAGCAATTTTTAAACAGTGACAGATTTTTTAAAAATAATTTATAGATTTTTTGTGAAAACAAAAATAAATTTAACGCATCATAATGCTATGTAGGTATAAGTAGTTGGAATGTAGCATTAACTGATAATGCTAGAGTAATTATAGGAGCTTAATATCTGTAATTATTGCAACAATTAACAAATTAAGAGTAAGCAAGTGTTAAATTATTAAATATTGATAATTAAATATTTTAATTTTATAATTAAATATAATTATATAGTATTTAACAGTAATATTTAAATACATAAAACTGTCAATAACATATCGGTACCCATAACTACTTTTCATAATAATTGTTCATCTCGGAGTAGCCACTAAAAATTATCATCGTAACTTTATTTACAAACTCGTCTAAAAAAGGTGCCGATTTTAAAATACTAGTATTTTAAACTGTAAGTTAACTAATATGAGTAGGTACCTACCTACCTACCTACTTATCACATAATTGTTATTTTTTTATTTTCTGCATTAACTGAATAATTTTTTTATACTTTATTTTTTTACTTTCAAATTTTTTATAAAAGGTAAGAACGTGTTCGAAAAAAAGATGTAACACATCTTAAATTCAGCGATGAGGTATGCCACTCATCCTGAATGTGTTTAGTTTGATGATAAATGATAGCTTGCATACTTATTACATGCTGCTGGCAGTGCTGGCTATATTACTTGTGATACCTATAATATGCACGCCGTTCTAGTATAGTACGTAACTAATTTTATATTTTATTTGAGGTTATGCTGCGTTAATTAATTAATTGTTTCTTGATGAAATTATCATTTAATGGGTGAGTTAATATCGCTATTTCAGTCATTTTCGCCCACTGAACGGATAATATATGTAGTATATTTTTTTTGTCCTCTCCTATCCACTCTTGAAACTAAAGAACTTCACCAACACATTCTATGTTGTACGATACTGTACCGTATATCGCAAAAATGATTAAGAGAAATAAATATTCATATTTCAAAAAATGTATTGTTTAATGTTGATATAAGAATAGGTAGGTACATTACATATCTAATTATATTATATTTATTTTAATACATGTGTGAAATAAAATTATTTCGAAAAGTAAAATTATAGGTATGATACGAACTCACCTAGAACAATCATGTGCTATGTGTTTTACGTTAAATTAATTGTAGGTATAAAATTTAAATTCACATGTATATAATTTAAATTAACATCATCTCTATTTAACGTAATTAAATATTTAAGAATCGATAGTTGTGTGTTTCGTTTAATCAACCGATACCCAATGGTTATGCATCTCTTGACCCATCAAAAGAGAATCATTAAGTTAATACAACGAAAAAAAAACAATCATCTATGGAATTTCGATAGATATGAGGAAAGAACAACCCATCTTCGCGGTGTATTTCTATGTACCCATACCCAACCCAACTACCTGATTTGTTCCTATCATAGTTCTGATTTTCTTTTTTGAAATACATACTCGTATAATACCTAATAATAACTAGAAAATACTTTTAAAATGCGCCGTTTTGTGTAAAAAACACCACAAGAGCCCATTCAAGAATCATAACACCTTCTAAACAATAGGGTCTTTAACTTCGCCTTGAACACCTCCACACTCTCCAGAGTCGCAATTCATAAGGAATTTTGTTCCACAGCAACGATTCATTGGTATAAATCTATAATATTAACTCTTCGCAAACAAATCATTTGTAAATTTACCAACAACTTCAACTGACACGGTCAACAGAGTTAGCCTATATATACCTATGTATGTACTTTGGAAAACAGCTGGCACAAATCATGGCAAAAAAATTAAATAGAAACGATAAAAGTATGAACGAATATCTAGAGATAAGTAAGTTCTTGTTAGGAAGATATACCTACATATATTTGTCATAATTATACGTGTAGTTATAGCAGTGGCGTGCCTTCAATACAAGCAAATATGTAACGCATGCCTCAAAATACACTCATAATCTTAAAAACGGTGTTCTATAGTAGTATAAAAAAATCAATAAAGAATATTATTATATAGGTACTACTATATTTTATAGTCTTGAAGATTATCTATTTGTTTATTTGAGAGCATACCTACGTTGCATATTTGCTTGTATGGAAGATTCGTTGCTGATGGATATGTCAATATTTATACCTATTGATAATATTTTTAGATTTGAAAAGTAAGACATATAATGAAACCGTGTTAATTATTTTATAATAATATCATAATTTAATTTGTAGGATTCTATTTGCTTACATTCACATACACTCGACAAATTACATCGTTGTCTATTGGCCCTGTTTGGGTTCTTAGGAAGAATTTAATACCTCAATTATAGATTTAAATGAGGAAATGTGGATCGAAACTATTAAAAAAAAATATTAGCATATCAAAAACATCGCATCTACAATCATCCCCTTTTCTAGTGTCGGAATTCGATTTAGTATAATTATTCCAATATTACGAGATTGACTTATTATAATTGTATTACCCAAGTTTCATAAGTTACTTTAGGAAGGTACAAAAAGAAACAAGTAGTTTATTTATATTTTAGTGCATTTATTCAATAAATAACAAACCAAATTTCTACATCAAATATTTCTTCATATAATTTAAGATCTATCATCTAATAGTTTCATTTACAGATAGTTTACATTGATTCAATATAAATATCTATAATATTATTAATAAAATTCTGGCCACTTCTGACGGAAACTTGACAGCCAAATACAACCATAGTCTTAATATTATTTATTCATAATTTGCAACTTGTAGTATAAAATGTTGATTAAATATCTTAATTTATACAGCCATAATTTACAATGTCATTTATATACTCGTAGTTTCACAGTAGTCCATTTTATATCCATCATTAATTTGCTAAGGAATCATCCGACTGATTCTCATTCAATAGGACTTATTTGTATCGATCATATACACATTTGAATGTTCATCTGTTTTGAGTAAATAAGTAAGCATAAATTTATCAAAGTTCATACACTAATGAGTAGTTTAGGATCGAAAGTGGACATAAAACAAGTTCACAAAGTTATAAATTATATTGATTAAAGAAGTTATGATTATATAAACTTGAGATTTTCTTAATTTTTCGATCGGCAGTAATTATATTTAGGAATCTTCTATCTATCTATCTATTCCCTCACGCCGTATCCCAAGTGGGGTAGGCAGAGAGAACGGAACGCCAATTAGATCTGTCCTTACATAATTCTTTCGCTTCCTCCACAGTCATACAATTTCTCATGCACGCACGTCGGTTTCTTTTACTCAAAACACGGCCATCCTTGAGAATTTGATCTACATGTTCAAGCCATGTAGTTCTCGGACGCCCGCGCTTCCTCACACCTCTTTTGTTCAAATACTATCTGTAGATAACTGCAAAATATTTTTCATATACATTTGCTTCAAACCTAGGAATCTTTTGTTCAAATATTATCTGTAGATAACTGCAAAATATTTTTCATATACATTTGCTTATATTTCTGTATACATATTATGTACCTACTCTATATATCAGCTTATACCGTAATAATTTAGTAATGGACAATGATTATGAAACAGAATTCAAAACGTTATTGCAAACCTACTGTGTGACATTTCTTTAATGTATTTTTTTTATTTATTGCAGGTACTTCAATAGTCCAGCGTTTTTTTAACACAATTAGAAAATAATACAAACTTACTTGTAATTCTGAGAAGTCTTTCAATCTTCAAGATGAAGTACAATAAACTTTTATTACATTTTGATTACGATAATGTATTTGATGTTTATAATCCTGAACCATTGTAGTACATTGTACACAAAAATATTTGCACAATTATTAACGCTCTATATTGAGATTCCGGTGGAAAAATCTCTGTACTATGTAAGTATCAACGTATGGAATATTGTCTTGTCTGGCGCATTGTTTGATCAATACCGTCAAAATATTAATCACTAATACGTAAACACTACTTTAATAATAGTTGTTATTATTATACATACATCTAATATATTTATATAATATGAATAAAAACATGTAACCATAGGAACATTATTAGACTTATATATGAAAATGCATAATGGTACTATTAACAAATTTTACTTCACGTTATTGCACAAAGTTTATGTTTTTTTTTATTGTTATCGTTTTTGGATTATAGTTTTTCTGCGGTCACATCTTTTTTCACAACCTCACTTGTCGTAAGAAATAAAACAAAACATTATTCCAATTATTTCGTCTGATATCAAACAAGTCTTCATAGTATCACATTTTATCAAAATGAAGATTATTTATACACTTTTTATATTACGTAGGTATATATTTTCTGGCAAGCTTTCTTTGTCTTTTTTAACTATGCACTTCAATACCTACTCCAAATGTGTTTGGTAAATCGCACGCTCCGATTATCCAGTAACTTTTGCTTTCAGTTTTTTTTTCCAAATTTCTTCTGAAAATTTTATTCAAGTTGGCGATGTATCGTGTGGTGAGGATTCTTGCATCGATAAAGATGTCGGAGTTGAAGATAGTCCCAGTGCTTGATAATGAAGTCGAAGTAGATCTTGAGCTTGAAACTGTTGGTGTTGCATCGGTATTGATAAAGGTAGTGGCAGTAGCCCAGAGTACAGCGGAAGAGGAAGAGTCCACGGCAGGTAAGGAGAGCACAGCCATGGATGCGGTATACTTGGTAAGGCTGTTGTAGGTGGTGGCGATGGATTTATAGGAGATATCTGAAAGGAAAAGAAAAATTGTCAGTTTTATTATTTACAATATATTTGACAAAATGCAATAACTATATATCTAAAAGTAAATAGGAATTATGGATAAGGATGTGGTCCTGATTATGTTAAGTATAATTATGTACTTACATTGTATCTACTCTACACCTACTGACGTTAAAACAAGATATTATTTAACAAGGACAGCTGAGAAGTATACCTAACTACATAAATATAGTGACGATAGTAAACCAAGAGAAAACGTTTCTACTTAAATATTATATTGTATGTGGGTGGACAGCATATTCTAAGGCCCGTATAGGAATGATAAATTACCATCATAAAGCATTCAAATACAAAATGTAGGTATGTAGGTACCTGGCTTTCTTCTTTGTTGTTGCTTGAATGCATGATGCTGTCTATACTAAATGACATCCTTGAATCTTGAGTGGATATTGGTGATGAAAGTGTTGTGGATGGAGACGGATCCGATACTGGAGCGAGCGTTGGCGGAGATCCATGAGAACCGATCGCAGGAGGTAATCCCATACGAGTTAACGAAGCTAACTCGTGTTGGACTCGAGTTGGTAGTTTGAAGCGCTTTCTTCTTCGAAGGAAAGAGCCGTTTTCGAACATGTCCAGAGCGGATGGGTGCAAAGCCCAGTAAGCACCTTTGCCTGGTCGTTCTGGTCTGCGAGGTATCTGTATCAAAGATATAAGATACCTATTACATAGGTAATTTTCTCCAGAATCACAAGAAAATGACAGAAATATTTATTGAATCAATCAGATTTCAGTTTGTGGCTGGCTTGTGTTTATGCATTACTTACTTTGATGAAACAATCGTTGAAGGAGAGGTTGTGTCTGAGGGAGTTCTGCCAGCGCTGCGTGTTGCGGCGGTAATAAGGGAACCTGTCTGTGATGAAACGATAGATGTCTGCAAGGGGCAGCATCTTGTCCGGAGAGCTCCAGATGGCCATGGCAGTCAGGGAGATGTACGAGTACGGGGGCTTCTGCTCCCCGTAGGACTCGCGCGAAGGACGCGGCATAGCAACGCCTAAAATAAATCAATGTACATTATCAACAATTTTACATGCATAGTTTTTGTTTTAGGAACCTCTAAATATGTTATTAGATTTTTTGGATTAACAAAGAAACAAGCAATTTTACATAGATGTTTTTATTTATGAGAGACGTCTTTCAGCTTATAAATCAACTGATAATGACTATACAAGATTCTATATACCTACCAATAGTACCTACCAATAATTTACTTTTGAACAGTAATTTGACTAAACGAATAAACGTCACTGTGACATAGGCAACCACAGTAACATATTTTAACAAAAGGGAGGAATTGGACACATTAGGCAGCAAAGGTATACGCTTATATAGGTGTCTCAAAATTAACGCAAGATTTGAATTTGCCGCCATTTTTACAGTAAGTTGTTGGCAACCCTGAAACAAGAACAGTTCAACAGCTGAGAGTTTAGGGTTAGTAAAAAACGAAGCCTTATGACCATGAACAGCGAAGAGAGTTCGTGAAATGTATTATCAATCATCAACAAGTGGATGCTGATTTTTCGAGCAAAATAATCCTAAGCGATGAAGCACATTTTCACCTCGATGGCTTTTTTAATCGCCAAAATTGCCGTGTTTGAGGTTCGGAGAACCCAAGTATGATTGGCGAACAACAAATGCACCAACAACGTGTCACTGTTTGGTGCCGATTTTGGGCAGGAGGCGTTATTGGACCATACTTTTTGTAAAATGAGGTTGGTCAAGCAGCAACTGTTACTGGTGCTCGATATTATAACACAGTTCTTTCTGCCGAAATTGGATGCTATTGACGTGGCCAATATGTATTTTCAACAAGACGGTGCCACATGCCATACAGCCAATGAAACAATTAAATTACTGAATGAGACATTTCCTGGTCGTGTACTCTCTTGTTTCGGTGATCAGAATTGGCCCCCTAGATCATGTGATTTAACACCATTAGATTTCTTCTTATAGGGTTATTTGGTGTCAAATTTCTTTGTCAGCAAGCCCACAACCACACGTCAACCACAAGAGAAAATTAATCGCTGCATCAACGAAATTCAGCCACAATTATGCAGAAAGCTCATGAAAAATTTCGACGGAAGGGTGCGTATGTGCCAGCAAAGCCTTGGAGGGCATTTGCCCGATGTGTTATTCCATAAATAACCCTATCCCATGTACTTAATGATTCAATGAAAAAATAAAAATTTAAAGACTTAAAACTCTTTTTTGTATTTAATTCAAATCTTGCGTTAATTCTGAGCTCCCTATATAAAGCTTAAAAATAGGTACCTATATAAAATTTTTGTAACATTTGAAGAAAGTAAATAAATTTACAAAGTACTTGCCTACAGCATGCAATTGAGTAATTAAGCAAATTCACCAAAGTGTAATATTAATTATTTTACCCACTATATTATGATGAGAATTCTTTGATATAAGTATAGAAAAGTAAAAAATAATATAGAAACTACCGATCGAATGAGGTGGGAATGTGTAAGTAAATTTCAGTAAAATATCAAAAACTTCACCCTCTACTGAGACCAAACCAGCTTTTGGCCGAAGCGATCTCAGCAGGAAAAAAACAAATAAAAAATAAACAAAACAATGACATCACCAAAAAAAAAACAACAAAATAGGAGATTCTCTATCCTGGCGACAAAGAATAATAAATAAATAAAAAAAATAAACATTCAGATTATTAAAAAAAATAGTCTTGCCGACAGGACAATTTGGGATAATGTTTGTTCTGTTATTCCGTATATCTATGTAGGTACACGGTTCTATGGGATACAATAAGAACGTATAAATTACCCTTATAAAAGGAATACCTACATGTAAGTATAACATGATTAAGTCAAAATCCTTATCAATTAAATAAGCATTGTTTTCTATCTTTACTCTTAGAAAAAATTTTGAGCTGTTAGCAGCAATCAGTTTTTTTAAATAATTTAAACAATAATAAACACTTTGTAATTATGAAATATTCTCAGTTACCTGCTTAAAAGCTATGTGATTAAAAAACTATCTATAGACACCTTTCAAAGAAAGTTTATATTAATGGGTTAGTTGGAAGATATCGCGCTTCTGCGATAAACTCGCCCATTGCACAAATTTATTTGTCTGGTTCTACATTATTTATATTTTAATAATGTTTGTTTTTTTGTGCAATAAAGATTTTTATTATTATTATATTATTTTTACTTCCATGACTTGAGATAAGTAGTAGGTAAACACTAAACTTACAAGTTTCTTACAAATATTTATTTTGAAATCAATATCCTGCTGAGGTGATTTTTTTCATCAAAATTTGTTTCTCACGTGCCCATAATCTGATTAAATGTAGATTGCGGGCAAAGGGCTAGTAAAATATGAAAAATACTTTATTGC
Source organism: Athripsodes cinereus (assembly GCA_947579605.1). Classification (NCBI taxonomy): domain Eukaryota; kingdom Metazoa; phylum Arthropoda; class Insecta; order Trichoptera; family Leptoceridae; genus Athripsodes; species Athripsodes cinereus. The sequence goes on from OX388311.1 coordinate 22,338,129, forward strand.
TATCTCCTTCGGTTGTACTGATAACCGAAGGAGATGGCAATAAAGTATTTTTCAAAAAGATAAATAACCTCTCTTTTACTAGCCCTTTGCCTGCAATCTACATTTAATCAGATTATGGGAACGTGAGAAACAAATTTTGATGAAAAAAATCACATTAGCAGGAGATTGATTTCAAATATTTTCATCGCTTGTTCATCAGAAGCTTTTGTTTCTACCTTTCTTGTCTCCCACAAGTGGGGTACCCAGAAGACTAACCGCACGTAATAAACACGTGATTGGTACTCTCCAGCTATTGTTTGTTATTCTTCAACTTACAGCAATATTGTAAGATATGGACCCACACGACTTTCGTGAAATAAGGGTAGGTGCCTACCTACATTTATTCAATCTGTGTTTCTTTTTATCAGTTTATTTGATACAACAATGTAACCTTCATCTGTGGGCAATAATACGGCAGATATTAAGGTAAGCTATCTGTATCTATCTATCCATACTGTCACGGCATCAATCATAAATGAGGTAGCCAGCGGACTATCTTCACAATTATAATAAACACGCAAGTCGCATGGTATTTAATCCATATTAAAATACATAATAATGATCATTAACGGCTGACAGCGAGAAAAGTTGCAAATTAACATTGATGTAGACACCTATGTATTTATATCTAAATAAGATAAGACTGGATATTTTTTATCCGCAAGTTGCACCTATCTTTAATGCAATGTAAGTAAATTTTAAGTACCGCAATAATTAATCATAATGATATTTTTTGGTGTGAAAATTAAAAAAATTATTTGCAATGTTTCATACCTCATGTCCTCTGAGATGTTCTTTAGGGAGTCAAAACAAAAACATTAATCGACCTTTTGACAAACTGCATAACTTTCGGACACACCCGAAATATCAACAAGGAATAAAACGAATAATAGAAACACTATAAAACATTAAATTACATCCAAAATTGATTATTTTTATTCATTGATTAATTATTATATTATGTATTACGATGCGGGCAAAACGGCACATGGCGTCGTATGAAGCGCCTTCAAGACTCACTAAGCGGTTCGTTGCATCACACGAGGGGGAGGCGGATCTATCAGGTAAGAGGCGGGACTTGTTTCTACATATCCCCTCCCTCACACAACAGGGAGGGACTAACGAGAATAAGGGGGAAATCAATTTGAAAACAGCCAATGTCTATAAAAATATTTACCTATGTTGTTCAGTACAGATACAAGTATCAGATAACAATGTCGTCCCGGTAACTAGAAATACTTTGCTTGTTATTATTATTATTGTTAGCGGTTAATAGTTTTATTGATTACCTACCTATAGAACTATAATAGATATCTAGTAGGTATTATTTATAATGTCTGATGGTAATATTTTACTTTTTCATGTTTTTATAGCGAGCTACCTAGGCTTTATATTTGATACATATATCTAGGCTTCATTGTTCTTTTATTCATAGGTAGATACTTTACAATAATAATTTAAGACTCGTTTATTTTTGTACATGGTTTTGTGTTTTTGTAAATACATAGATAGATTTCTTGATTGATTAGTTGGAAAAAAATCCCACCTTTTGTGATAAACTCTTCCTCTATATAGGAACCTACATATATAATATCTACTGATCTACATATTTTGTACAAATTTGTTTGTAATCAGTGTAGGTAAAATAAATAGATAATGGGTATCATAACTATGGATATACCTTGGTATAGATAAACACCGGAGCTCAATCTGGGTTATTGTGGAATAGGAAAAAATATCTGAGACAGCAAAAGTTATCTGATTTTATTTATTTTATTTTTCACTGTACATTGGTTACATTATTTGAAATCAATACAAAGTATCATAAAAATATCAGTTATTCAATGTACCGAGGGCGAGTTTATCGCTAGAATACTATGTCTTTCAACTTACCCTTTATACCAACTTACTTTACTAATTTGAATCTTGTTTCCATCTCATTCAATAATCAACTTTCCTCGACAGCTAGGTATCTACATACTTTCATTCATGACGTGCCAATTTCTGGGAATGTGATCCACATCCATAACCATAATCATATGATCTAAACTAGGTATATCGTCATGAGCTCGAGAGCCCTGAGTGAGCCTTGGCTGAATCCAGTAGGTAGTCTCTTCCAATGTCGTCTGTCATTTACTTTTGTTTTTCAGTTTGATATTTAAACTAGGTAGGTATACCTTAATTATTTTTCAATGATAGGTAGTTAACCAAAGAGAGTGCTTTTATTCCGTACAAAAAGTTTTCGAAAAGGCCTGGACAAGCCTCTTTCGCAATATAGCATTCTTATAAGATACCTATAAGAACATCAGTAGCGAAAGAAATATCGTGGGAGGAAGCGATTTAAATGGCGCACTGAAATTTGACCTAGTAGGTATAAATATTGGAGAATCATTTTGACTCTTGATTTAAACAAACATATAGCGCTTAGCCTAAGTTAAAATTTTGGTCAAACTGAGTTAAGTATTAAGAAATAAGAAATGATAGGTAATAATAGATACGAGATAATTTAATGAATGAGAGTTATTAGATTCCTAAATAATAATGCATGTCAAAATTCGCTTTAGATTTTTTCTTATTTTTTTTATTACAAAAACAAAGCTTTAAACTGCTCCTTTGAAAAATCACCCTAAAACACTTAGGCTAGTTCTGCAGGTAGGCTAGTTCATTGGTAGCGAATTATGTAATAGGCCTGTGACGTACCTATATAAAGATTTGTAAGGAAATTAATAACCCTTTGTTATAATTAAACTTATTTTAATTTCATTTCTTTACATATATCTACAATAATTTCTCTCAAGTATGAAAACAGTTTTATGATAACATTCATAACACAATAAAAAATAATAGGTAGGTAGTCACCGTTGATGGTATCTCGGCGTAATGGCATAAACAATAATCAAAACACTTTTTCAATTATCCACAGCTTGTTTGTTATGGGTAATTACTAATTAGTAATATTGCGTTATTATTTGCGTGTCCGCGATACATTATTTGTTGTAGGCTATTTCTTAATAAGTCTCTTTCAAAAGAACCTAAGTTTTTTTTTAGTGTAACCGATAAGGTAGTTAAATATAATAATTATATTTGCATAGTATCCAGTTAGTTTCATATACGTTTTAATATTTATTTATTTATTTAAAATCATACACGGCGTGAGCCTTTTACATGTTAACAAAAAAAAAGTATGACAGACAACAACAACAACAACAACAACAAAAACAATCATACACAATTATTTGTTAATTGATAAACAAAAACTAGTGATCTAGGTTAGCATGGAAAAGAGATTTAATTACAGTTACCTGCATCAGAGCGTTAGGAATGTAATGAAAATAAGTGACTCGATTGGCGCAGAATCCATCTAAATAGGGGAGATTTATTTCTCCCCAGCATTCTCAATATAGGAGCATCAGTACATACCTACTACATAGGAGGTGAAAAAAGGAAGATGAGGTACATTCTTTGCATTCAAATGTGTAGTTTATGCGGTACGATAAAATATTAAATACCTAACTATTTACTAAAACGTTCTCAGGTATCTGACTCTGAGGACATACAAATATTGTAGGTATCTAATAGATATTCTTGTCTAATTTTATGGCAATGCATCCGCAATCGTCTAATAGGTAGGTACCTACCTACTTTGTAAAATATATACCTACCTAACGTAAGTAATTTTTGACAGAATCATACTTTTAACTTTAACTTCATTAAAAAAATGCGGATTTAAAAGAGTTCTAAACAAGAGCTTACCAAAATCAAACTGTTTTTTTTTCGGATTTAATCTTTGGGCTCTTTGAAAAGCGCCTAGCTATTAAAATAGCCTTCTACAATACATCATATATGTACATAATATCTGGTTATGTGTGAATAAAATGTGTGTAGTGTAATTGTAGGTAGGTATGTTATTAATAATAATTATATCTCTTCGGTAGGTAGGTACTTACTTAAATAATGTGTAGGCTTGGTGCGAGTGTAGGATATAGGTAGTTGGTAGATACCAATAATAATTCGTTGCGGATGCGTGTGGAAGTATTTATAAAACGAATAATGTACATTGTGATAATATAACGAGAAGTTAATGTATAAGGTGGATAATAAACAATTAGATATTATTTATATGGATTGTTTAAGCTCACCATGCTCGTAATTTAATGTAGGTAGGTACTTACATAGACTAATGTTACGCACTTATGCCATACCAACAATAGGTTCCTACACTGAAGGTTTTATTATAATTTTTTTTTAATACTAATTAATCTACGGCAAAAGCCTTTGACAAGTTTAATATAACATTTCCCTACACTGAGAAAAATACTAACGAAATTTCACAACGAATCATTGGTACGTACTATCAGATTAGGACCAAAGATCGTACAAACAATTCATTAGTACGAATCTATAATATTAACTCTTCGCAAACAAGTTGTTGGTAAATTTACCAATGATTTGTTTGCGAAGAGTTAATATTATAGATTTATACCAATGAATCGTTTGTACGATCTCTGGTCCTAATCTGATAGTACCGTACCAATGAATCGTTTTGAGTATTTTTCTCAGTGTACATAAAACATTTAATCATAGTTTTTACAACACAATCACAAAAAAGATATGACCAACGCACAGTTGAGAAACTACAGAAAAATTGTCTTGTCATTAAGTCCCTCTGGAACATATTATTATAAATTTCCCATTATTTAAGTCCTGAAAAAAAACAGCTTATCTTGAAATATTACCTACAATATCTAAGACATTTCAGATAGGAATCTATCGACTTATGCTATTCGTCCTAAATAACTTAATTAATTTTATGTAGCACATAAAGAAAGTTTTGTGTATATTTGCTACATGCAGTTGGCCCACTGACTACTCCACTCCTGAAAAACGTCAATGTAGTGGGAATTTATTAACTGTCCAGAGGCCTGAGTCAATAACACATTTTCACGTTACGTTTTCGTTCCGTTAACGTTCGAGTATAGACGAAGTTGCAAGCAAGTGTCAATTTCGTTGCTAAAGTAGCATTCACATTGCTTCACTTTGGATGATCATCCAGAGTGTCAGGGTCAAACCTGTTCATCGAAAGTGAACACGTCTATTCACACTAACTTGTTCATCCTATGCTCTCACTGCCATGTCAACACTGTCAGTCATGTTGTATGTAGTTTAACATATTTTCGTACAAAAATAATTAAACAAATTCAAAAATGAAAAATAACAAATAAAATAAATTAATATAGCTCTCGACTGCATAATAATTTTGTACATGATTCTGACATTCAATACAAATTCATAGAGAATAAAACAAATAATAAGATAAAACTTGCTTATGGTCGTTTCAGTGAAAGGACCTTTCATCAAAATTATGACGAGTGGTAATCTCTTTCCTGCGTCATCGCTAGTGATCACTATACTAGGTACCTATTCATCTTGGAGTATCATCCGGAGTGATCACTGAAAGTGAACAAATGTGAACGACCCTTAAGGTACACAATAGTTACGAAAATTGACACTTTGGCGCAACGTCGTCTGCATTTGAACGCTAACGGAACGAAAACGTTTCGTGAAAATGTGTTATTTACTCAGGCCTTTTTCACGACACAAGCATTTAACTTACTGTGAATAGTGTACCTAGGTATAAGGTTGTATTTGGGTTTATAACAAAGCTTAAAAAAAATCTGCTTGTTGAATTCTGGAACTGGACAAACAATATAATAGATAATATGTATCTTTCCTATAATCTGCAAAATAAATTCTTTTTGATTTATTAGGTAGGTAGGTACCTACTTGGGTATATAAATTTCAATTAAGTAGGTACCTAAGTATAAGTAAGACGTATACCTTCTTGGAAAGATTTCTCTCTGTACCTACCATCACAGCATCTTTCAGAAGTGAGGTAGTCAGCAAACTAAGTGCAGATGTTGAAAATGCAGGTCGTCATTTTTGTGCCAAAAAAATAAGACATTCAGGATGAGTGCCATACTTCGTCGCTGAATTGAAGTCGTTAAATTAATGTCTTCTTATATAAAAAGTATTATGTGAATTCTACTTACGTATAGGTATAGCTGCCTGCCTCTTACAGGACACTTGAAAACTTACAGAAAATAGCCGGAGACCTATCTTTTGTCGGGGACTCCCCGGGTACCTATCCAAATTTGTAATTGCATGCTTTGGCAAAAATCTTTCAATCCTGCAACTCCAATTATATTCGCAAATAGGTAGGTACATAGCTACGTAATTATATGTGGGTACTAAATTAACATTTTAACAATCTTCTAACAAATTATGAAGTTTTATGAAATAAAATATCTATGCTGGTAGGTACCTACCTACCTACTTAACTATCTAATACCAACGTAATCGTGCAGTAGGTATATACCTACTACTTTTGTAATTATTTTTCTAATTCATTTTATAAAACTGTTACATTTCATGTAATTGTTTAAAATATGCGTCCGTAGGCTATACAACTTATATTATATAAGTACCTATACCTACCTAGTGAGGTAGGCACCTACCCACCTCAAAATTCATAATTGTTCGCAGTGCAGACAAAATCACATTATATTGTGTTGTTACAATAAAACAAAGCTCTTATATCAAGTTAACAAGGCAATGAATGGACGTTAATAATGTTTTTTTATTGTAATATTGTAAAACCCGCCTAACTCCGCCCCTTGTTAACCCCACCATTTTCATAGGCGTGTTCAATAAGATGGTGGGGGATTCTTGTATTGTGATTGGACAGCCATTCAATTCGTTGACAGGGCCGCTTTCGTTTCTTAATAAATAATGCCTTGTTTCAGTAGTTTTTAAATATCAATGTTGAATTTCATGTGGTGCTCAATACCCATATACAATTATTTTATTGAATTAAGTTAAATTAAAAGAACAATGAACTTGCGCTGAGTAGGTATAATGAACAGTAGAGCATGTATGAGGAATTGCATGAATGTGGAAGAAGCGAAAGATGTAGGCTAATATGGCGTTCTGTTATCTCTGCCTTTTCAGGCTGCCCAATATGGCACCTCTTGTGTGGATAAATTTGGTAATGTAGAAATTCAATTGGATAAATGGAAGTCCCCGACTTCTGAGCTATCCGGGTGGACGGTGGGTCTTCTTGAATTTTTCCAATCCCATTTGGTATATATACGGGTGAGAGACCGGGCGAAGCCAGATTTTAAAATGATTACTGATTTTGATATCATAACTTTTCGGGGGGGGGGGGTTGAACCCCCTGGCTACACCCGTGGGTGAGAGAGCAGATATATTTTATTTTAGTTTCCATACTATGTCCAAATATTACAAATATAGAGTATAGTGGGTGGTTATGGATTAGTTGGAAGAAATAGCACTTCTGCGATAAACTCACCCACTGCACAAAATTATTTGTTCAGTAATTTTTGTCTGAATTTTTCCCAGCATTAGACTGTTAAGTTTTTGTGTGACCATGACTAATAAAATGGAGACTTATCTGGTTGTATAATGCTGAGAAGTGTGGATGGTAAGTCTGGCGCCGCGTGTAAAAAATAAACTTATATTCATCAGTGCGATATGCTAGTGAGAACAGACGAATGAGCGGAATGTACGATACTTAAATAATTGACTTAACTGTGGTACATGTTTGTGGATGATAGCTGAGTTATGAACTTATTTTTATTTTTGTAAACCATATTTATTGTTGTTGTCTGTTTTGTACTTTTTACCAATAAATAAAATAAAATAAAAATTATTCTAAATGTTGAACCTCAACATTATTCGCCTTAATTCTCTCATGATCTCCTATGAAAATAAATGGGAGATCACTATTATTATTATAATAAATTTGTTGATTTTTTTCTGAGCGGTCCAGGTTTTTAAGCTGGTTTATAATATTTAAATGGATTCTACTTGGTTAATAAAAATATCGTCATTCACCTATTCTGAAAGTCTTACAACATTCTATTATCCAGTGTAACATATACAAGACTGGTCACTGGTGTAGGCACATTTAGTACGAAAAAATCGTCTGGCCGCTGATTGAGTATCACCGGTTTAAAAACTAAGCCTTCAGTTTTAAAAATCCTGATTCTAATGTATTATATAAGAATACTTAACAAATTATGTAAATTAAACAAAAAAACTTCCACTCTATTCTGTAAATTTTGAAATATCCTGTGAAAGAAGTGTTCATAAATTATCACAAATAAGACATTTAACATCTTCAATGCTGAAGTGAAGACGGTAAATGAGGTATGCCACCCATCCTAAATGCCTTAATTTTTTTTGGCACAGAGAGGGTGACATGCATGTTAATTCTATGAAGTAAGTCTACTGGTAATCTCACATATGTATATGCCATGACGGCACAGGTCAAGGGTGGCCGACCCACAGCCCATGGGTGTCTACTTGTGGCCCGCATTTTAAAATATTTGAGTCTCATATTGTTATATCTTCTTTGAAATAATACCTTTCTTGTTTGCTTTGAATAATAAATGAAATTTGACTTTACGAAAAGGTTAGCCACCCATGCTATAGGTAGATGGATTGATAAATTCAATCCGAAAAATTTCACGGGCCTCTGGTTGAGTATATAATTGGTACATTAAATAAATATAACAGCTTGATTAAAACATTGTATATTTAAAAAAATATTAATAAAACAATTTCCTTATAACTTACACGATGTACACATACAATGTGTAAAAAATCTCAGTTTATAGTTAAATAATTATGTATATGATGTTATAAAATAGATTTGCTTTACAAATGGAATAAATGATAGAAAACATAATTACATGTATGTGGGTGTGTATAAAAATTTGCATTTTTTTTCTTACTATGGATGTGGTGAAGACATCACAGCTTTCAACAAGAAAGGTTTCGTTTACAAGCTGTATTGCTCACCATAAATAAACTTAGGTTAACAATAATATGAAAACGTTAAAGTTTCTCTGTAAGTTCTGGGACAGCCTTGAATAAATCAGCAACCAGTCCAAAGTCTGAGACCTGAAAACAAATTGATTAACAAATTACTGACGTGCTAAGTTGTTGTAGAATAAAATCCACATCATTTGCCGACCCTTGAACTTTCCAGGCAAGGGCATTCTAAACAATGTTAAAGAACTTCATGTTCACAAGATATTGTGACCCCTAAATGAGCCCTTGTAGTGATTTTCCACAAATGGCGCATTATTTATTCTTTATTGTACATTGATCACAATACATACAATTTCATAGAGAAATGCTTTCAAATTAAATACAATCAATACACAGAGGGTGAGTTTGTCGCAAAGGCGACTCTTCCAACTAACACCAAATCCGTTACAATACAAATTAAATAAGTTATTGTTTTTATCATTGTTTTTTGAAAAATGTGAAAATATTGAAGAAAGAAAAATGATTATGTAAAAACGCAATATTTTTTGTATGAGATAAACTTTATATTACCTGGAAAATTGGCGCTTCTGGATCTTTATTGATGGCAACGATAGTCTTGGAATCCTTCATACCAGCTAAATGCTGGATGGCACCACTAATGCCAACAGCTATGTACAGATCCTGAAATAAAGTTTTGTGGATTATTACCAACAATATTATAATAAATCACAAGTTACCCGGTGAAAACTACTGATATTGAAATTATATCATGGAATAGTCACTTGTCTTTCCAGATAATTAAAAAAAAATCCCTTTTGGTTTTCTTATTCTTGACGATTTATATAAATTCTTCTCAGAAAATAAATGAATCGTCAATATTAAGTATTTTTTTATTTTAATCTTTTCGCACATCATCATTGCAAAGCACATCAACACAATAAACCAAAATAGAAACCCAATAAAATGTATAAAATGCAAAACCCTTTATAAATATATTGCTCACCCTGTTCTATAAACCAAAAACTCAAAGTTCTATTATTCATGTCAGAATTTGGAACCTTTATGGTGGTCTAATGAAAACTAACAAATGTTTACCTGCCTCTGATAAAATTTTTTTTAGGTAGGAACTAGATTATATGTATAAACTTACAGGAGCAACAATCTTTCCAGTTTGTCCAATCTGCATATCATTAGAACAGAAGCCAGCATCTACAGCAGCTCTGGAAGCACCAACAGCCGCATTCAGTTTGTCAGCAAGATCATACAGGAGCTTGAAGTTATCACCAGATTTCAATCCACGACCTGGAAAATATCAAATCAATAAGATACACACACAACTTCACTGGTATTTATTTTGTTAAAATCCATACTATTCATTAGTGAAGAAATAAATCATTTTGTATTTTACTGAGGTTTTTATTTCAAGTAACTCAAATTTCGACATGCAGTTAGTCTGTTAGCTACCCCACTTGTGGGATATGTCACATGGTATGAGTAGAATTAGAAGTAGAATTTCAACATGTGATATTTAGCATTTGATCTTTTTCAAATACTTTTTGAGTTTGTCAAACAGTAGCCACAACAAGAGCTATCTAGCAGTACAGAAACCGTCATCAACATAGTCAGCCAAACCACTTTAACATGGCACTACAAGTCTGTTAACATTATAATATGTGTCATTGTATCAGATAGATGTGTATGTATATAAGGTACTTTCTCTGATAATTTTGGAATACTTAACATGATGAAGCACAAAATATGAAATTGATGTATTCATCCATTCACTCCTAATGTTTCTTATGGATTTTTTTTCTCGAGTTGTTTGATTTTACATCAAACAATATTTTTAATTAGTTTCAATGATAGAATGAAGAGTAATGCTTAATTTTTAATATGTCTAAACTAGCAGAATACACTGTATATCATATGTCCAACTATCCAGTTCCAATTATAGACCTACTACTAGAAATTCTCAAATTCTAGATGTTTGGTTTAGTACATGTAAAAAGTGATATTCTTTCAATTCCACAAACAAATAATTCTAAAATTTTAATGTTTTCTATTAGAGGTACATATTTGTTTTAAGTGTTCGTAGATGGCCATACTGTTTCAAAACTTTGATGTGACATGGAGTATTAGAATTTTGAGTTGTTGGTTTATGGAACTGGAGAGGGCATTTGTAAAAAGCTTTGTGTCATTAATGATAAAAAAAATACAATGATTTACAAGAAAGTACAAACCTCCAGATACAATAGTTTTGGCACTAGTGAGTTCAGGTCTGTCTGACTTGGCAAGTTCTTGTCCTATCCACTCGGTGGCACCTGCCTTCACATCCTGAGCTGGAGCCTGTTCTACCCCAGCATTCCCTCCCTCCAGAGCTGCCGGTTCAAAAGCTGTACCACGAACACTCACCACCTTGATAGGGTCCAATACCTCAACTGTCTGAATGGCATTACCTGGAAGATGAAGTACAAGAAAATATATTTGAAATCATGTAAAATAAATCTATCACTATTATCACAGCGTCTTCCACAAATGAGATAGCCTTTTTACCAGTAGCATTGAATAGACATATAGGCTGTCCTCTTCGTGTCAAAAAAATAAGACATTAAGGATGAATGACACACCTCATCACCGAATTGAAGATGTTTAATGTCTTATTACGTGACATTTTCTGCATACCTGCCTTTTATAGGAATTTCTATTTCTTTGCAAGTACTATACGGAACTGGTAAGACTTACAAATTACTATTTTTCATTTATTTTAGCAAAAAGTTAAAAAAAAATGTATTTATATCATAAGTTCAAGGAATTATCAACCGTAGACACAATTTCATTTACACATGTACTTCAGATTGTATCATAATAAAATGGTTTGTATTCCAGTTGATAACATATTATTTATGTAATACCTCTTATCACAAAAATATGTACTTACAAGCAAATCGTTCCGTTAGAAGTATGATAAGGCTAAGCATATATGGATGATATTATTAACCCTTTTAGTGCCATTGTTTTTTTCTCACGTATACTTAAAAATGCCAAAGAAAACCGTAGTTTTTGATGACATTTACCCTTCTCTCGAAAAAGAAATGTATCTTTTCCGAAAATTACCCGATTTAAAAATTCTTTCAGTGTTTCTCCTTCAAGAAACCTCAAAGATGGATATTCAAAGTAAAAAAAAAAATGATGGAAAAAAATATTGTGGAAGAAAATTATAACAAAAATAGAAATACAAAAAAATATATATAGGTATGTGCATATGTGCTTTTCCGCACAGACCCCATGGGGCCCTTTTTTGAAGAGGGCTCAAATTAAGTCACTCTCACTCAAAAGTAGCATCATGCGATTTGACAGGACTACAATGTCGCTTCTACCATTACTTTCTTCACAACTTGAACTATTTTCAAATTCTGACATTTTGGGTTAATATTTTTTTTTAACCGGGATCTTTTTTAAACTTTATTTAGCTTTGACCCATGTTGAACTTTATATATACAATACGAATTAAATGAAAAAAATATTTTTGCGTGCATGTGACCTTTCCCGCTGCACGCCTATCACATATTGATATCGGGAGCGCCATCGCGCTCCTGGCACTTTTGGCATGTTTACACAGGAGCGCGATGGCGCTCCTTGGCACTAAAAGGTTTATCTAAAATCATACAAGGGCTACAAGTGAATTGTGAAAAGCATTAAATTATATCTGTACCTGAGAGCCATTAGGACTCAAGTGCATTTTTGACAAAATGGCATATTTAGAAAAAAAGTGGAAATAATACAACAGTCATGAGTCTTAAGTACAGAAATGCTTAGGGTCTATGTAATACGCTGTACCTATATACTATACACAACTTATTACTAGTAAAATGTTGAGATTTTTTTGATTAAAAAATTGAATTTGAAAATGGGCATTTTAGTAGTGAAGACTAAATGGCTCTCAAATTTGAATTTGTTTAGGAAATAGACACCAAATTGTGGTACAAAAGAGTGGGAGACCTATTCTTTGCCAGGGCACCACGGATCATCATGAATAAGTTATCAAAAATTAGCAATGAGGCCACCAATCCTGAATATTTTAATTTTATTTGCAAGGAGAGGACAATTTTTATGTTTATTGTGTGCAGTTAGTCTAATTGGCTATCTCACTTGGTGAATCCGTAATGAATTATTGATAGAGACTAATATATTAATGTGGGAATTGAATTTACCAGCATAAATGGTTCTAATAAAAGTATTAGGATCCTTCACCCCAATTATATCTGATACAGGTGACACATCTAACTTAGCAGCCACTCTCGGGAGGAGTGATTTGCCAAGAGCGCTGGCCCCTCCAACAATGTGAGTGAATCCAAACTGCTTCTGAGATGCGATGATGAGAGGAGTGAGTGTCTCCGAAGTGAATCCTTTAAATATATCAGAATCAGCAACTAAAACACGGGATAAACCCGAAGCTTTAGCTGCTTGTTCAGCTACCTGAAAAAGTAAATAAATTACTTTCATTTCAAAACATAATGGAGTTTCAGACTGAACTATCCTAAGAAAGTAAATGTTTCTTTAGGCTTCATAAAAAGTACTTAAGAAAATAAAAATGCTGTTTTTTGTTTTATATTATTTAATTCCACTAATTGTGCATCAATTCAGTAATATTTCAAGGCTAAAATCTTAGCATAGAAGAAATTATAGTTTAATGTCCTTGGTGACATCTACTGATTTACTCGAATCAGCCTAGAGCCAATTCATAAGAGTTAGGACACTTTTCTCACTTCTTCTGATTTTATTTTACGCATCGCTGTTACATTGGTTATCTAATCGAGATTATCTGATTGGTTAACTATTCACTATATTAGTGTACAAGTAATACAATATTATACAGGTCAAATCTCGATATAACGAAGCTCACGGGACCGAACAAAACATTTCGTTATACTGAAAATTCGTTATACCGAATTCATAGAATTATGACACCCAAACATACACAAGTGTACTCCTGAGTCAAAATAATGGTAACAGGATGTCCGATATTCCAGCTTGAATAATATCTAGGTACCTATAGCAGGACAAATACATACTAGACTTAAGCGTGGTACATTTTTTGCGCAACATTAATAATTACAACAATAATAATATATTGCTGTCTCACTCCACATCATTAAGATGATAATGGTCTCTTTCCTACTAATGCTGAAGTATAGAACACCCTTTGTACCTGCTGAGGGTGTCGTGTTCCTATCATAAAAAAATCTTTGTTACTGGACAGAAAACAAATAAAACAGCGATCTTCAAACTGTGATACATAGATTTATTTAAAAAGTATATTTAATGCACACATACTCAACACTCAAAAAAAAATATGTAAATATAAAAGTGTACAAAAACAGCAGAAGATTATTATTTTTTGACAAAAAAATTTGAAATTTTAGTTTGTTTTGAATTTTCTGTAGCGGCTTTAAAAATGTATTCCTCCAACTTTGAAAAATTTTAAAAAGCATCTTCTATCTCCTCCAAAATGCTTACTTTTTCCTTCAGAGTGAATTGTCATCGTTTTTGCTCCATTTTAATAAAGACAAAAAACACACAAAAATGATGTAACGTAAAATGTTTTTTAAAAAAAGTTTAAAATCACCGAAATGTAGAACAAACACAACAGGATACAGTGCAATGTAAAGTTTTAGAATCAGCGAAATAAAGATGGGCAATAGACGATAAAATGAAATAAAAAGAGGAACACTTGTAAACCATATGTGATGCAATCACTTACAAACACGTGTTATGTCACCAGAAGTCAAGAATAAGCCAATTTCACAAAAATTTTTAGTTCATTTAGAAGTAAATTCTAAAGCACTCAGACAAAAACTTCGTTATACTGAGATCGGTCTTCGTTATAATGAATTTTGGTGCAGTACATTTTGTATGGAAATTTCTCGGGGACAAATTATAGATTCGTTATACTGGAAATTTCGTTACTTCGGTATTCGTTACACCGAGATTTGACCTGTATATTGAATGTTGACAAAAACACAAGTTTTTATTCAAGGGGGACTCAGTTATGCTTTTTTAATTGTAAATAATTATATTGTAGGTATAACTTACAGCACCACACTTGGTTCCAGCTACCAGTATAGAGATATCCCCCCCAATCTTTTTGGCAGCCGATATAGCATTCTGTGTGATGGGCAATAATTTCTCATTGTTGTGTTCTGCTATAATAAGGGTGCTCTGCAACCTTTTCAACTGAAATTTTAAATAGGAAATTTATTAAATTGATAGCATTATTTTATGGTGACAATTAATTTATTACATTGTAAATCGATTATCTTTGGGACTTTAGTTGGTCTTCTTTTCGCTATGTATTTTTTTATCGTATATGGCTACTTATATCTCGTAAGATCTATTATTATTCATAAAAACTATCTTCTCATTCCAATGTTTATAAATCTCCATTTAAAATTGTATTTAGGTAGACTGTCAAAATGCTTCAAAATGTTGACATGCCATATCTCGAAACACTAGAATTTCTAATTGTAAGCATACGGAATTGGGTGAATGTTATCACGGATATTGTGCGAAAAGAAAAACAAGCTCCTCCAGACACTGGCAGTGAGGAATCAACTGGAATATTCAGTTCAATAGTACAACTACTAGATACTATGCTTTAGAATTAACAATACCAATGTTTCATTGTACTGAAATTATTACATGACAAGATTATGGAAAAAGTTGAGGTTAAAAGATAATTCGGAATACGTAAAACATATTTAACACTTACATAATATGGTTACCATTGTTATCAATCAAGAGATAATAATAATGATCATGCATAAGTATACTTAACCTCCCTTAAGAAATAGTGCACTAAACTTTAATATCAAACTCGCGTGCCTACATTTGGAATCATATTATTTAACCTGGTAAGATAGATAACCATTACAATTAATGTACTAATTAGTATTTAAGGTTTCAATCATATCCCATATTCAAGATAAACAGTACATTTACTGAATACAGCTGAGCTTAATAAATTGATGAATTACCTGAGAATTTAAACCAAAGCGACGATGTATTGTGCCAAACATTGTATCCGCACTGCAGTAAAATAATATAAAATAACAAAACTAAAACCCTGTATGTTTTAAATTTCAGATCAAATAAAAAAAACTTTCCGTAAATTTACAACACATCCCCTCCGCTTTTTGCAGTCCAAAAGTCACGAAACGTCACAATCAGACAATCAGTGTTGCCAACTTGGACTAAAATAAAGTCATGGCCACACTACATACATGTAGATTTTAGAAAAATATTTCCGCATTGGGTACTTTTGGTCTATTTTCAAAAGTGAGGACTTTTTGAGTCCAAGCTTCAGCAACCAAATGTTTCACAATATCAGTTTTTAGAAAATCAGTTTTTAATATAAATATTTAAAAAGTGGTATATTTTTAATAATAATATGATATTATTATACTGATTTGCCACTACCGATTTTCGGTATTTCCATCGAAATGGGCCTTGTTCTACAGAAATGTTCAATTTTTCTACCGATTGTACATCTGTCAGTATATATTCTTCAAGAAAACTGATTAGTTTTTGAAATATTTCAAATTCCTATTAACCATTTTGAAAATTCGGCGACGGGGAGGGGGGGATAGAAATTCAAACACGTAACGACGTAACATTTTTAGGATCCGGTATTCACAAACAACAGTCGGTACAAATACCCGTTACATACATCAGTGAGTAGCTCTCTGCCATGGCTCTATTAACGAGACAATATTTTACCGATCATTATATTAATGCGCATGCGCATATTAATTTTTGAAAAGCGCGCGTAAGCTGCGTTTGTTTACCTTTCAGCCATGTCTTTCTATTTCAGCATTCAGACGTTGAAGGTCGATTTTGTTTTTGATTTTTTTTTAACGTGTTAAATGTGCGTTAGTAATTGACTTGTCTTTCTTTTTCAACTTTCGAGCGCTTGGGGTCAATTTTATTTTTTGTTGAAGTTAATTTAACATCCATTAGAATGTCTTCTTATAAAGATAGAAATATTGTGTCTAAAGTGAAACCCGGTAGCTTTAAGTGTTTAGAAAACACGTGCAATAATGCATTTAAAACTAATAAAATGCTGGTCAGGCATTTATCTGAAGAACACGGAATGAAATTTGAGTATATGGAACTCTCTTTTGAAAATGTTAATGGTAAGATTTTGTTTTAATTTAAACGTTTAATAGCACTGCATTGCCTTGTGTTTACAATACAATTTTGTACTAGTATGAAATGAAATTGGAGTACCTAATCTAAGAAGGATTATTAAGTAGGTATGTTAATATAATAGATCAATGGTTAATTTATGTTTTACTGTATTATAAATTTTATTAATGTAAGTCGAAACCTGTAAGTCGTAATCAGGCTACTATTATTAATAAATGCCCTAAAACTTAAAACAATATGTTTGTTTACAAAATTAATATGGAGTTTAGTAAATATTAAGGAGAGGTGAACATTTCAAAATTTCAAAAAAATTACTTATATTCACGTAATTATATAGTTTTCACCCAAGAAATGATATGATAATGAAATAATTGTCAATAAATTGATGGCTAACTGGACAAATATTGTAGATCCACTTTTTATAGTTTTGAGAAAACTCGACATGAAAGTTTGAATAGAGTAGTATTTGTATGTAATATGCATTTTTTAATTGTTCATATCTCGGTTTGTATTGCGTGTGGATCAACTATATTTTCAAATATCAAAGACAATGTCACGTTTTGCAAAATGTGTATCATAACTCAATTTTACCAAAAAGTGGACTTACAATATTTGTCCGGTTAGCCATCGATTAATATGCTCTTGTATAAGAAACACCAGACTTCCTAACTAACCTACAAATCAGTCAAACACGTAATAAAATCATGCTCTCCTGCTCAATGTGCTCAACACATGACCGTCCTGTAGGATTTTATTTGAATGATCTTGCCATTTAATTCTCAGATGTCCACGTCTCCGAGCACCATTCCTCTTGGCCAAATATATCTTCTTAATCATTCTGTCCTCATTCATTCTTTCCACGTACCCCAACCATCTTAGCTACTACATATCTACAAAAAAATAATTCAATATAATCAAAGTTTTGATGCGTTCACCTAAACTTAATAAATTCTGGAGTTATAAATAAATGTTAACTCAATTAATATATTATTTTATTTTTGTAGCCGTAGTATGAATGGGTTAAAAGTGAATGTTACAAGGACAAAAATGCTGGTGTTTAAAAGAAAAAACAAAAGGATTTGTGAAATTAAGGTTGACGATAAATGTTTAGAATAAATGAATGAGTATCTATACTTAGGAAGTCTGTTTTCGAGGGATGGAAGATACAATAAGTACACCGAAAGAAGAAAAGTGGCCGGTGCTAGAGTGAACGATGCACTTCAATCTATTGTTAGCAATAGCAATGTATCGAACATGGTAAAAATTTTGGTGCACGATACCATTCTGGTACTGATTCTTATGTATACAAGCGAAATTTGGACGTGGTTGAAGAAAGACGAAAGTGGAATAAATGCTGTGGAAATCTGTTCACTGAGAAGAAGGGTTGGTAAAATGTTGCGAGATAGAATGAAGAATGCTCAAGTCACTCGTCAACGGGTAGATAGTCGAAAATAAAATTAAAAAAAGAGTGAAGAATCAGGATTTCAGGAGAATTGAGTGGATGTGAAAGGAGTGTTGTGGATAGAACGCGTGTAAATTGGTTATGATAGATTGGACATGTTGAGCTCATGTACGATGAAAGGATGGTGAAGAGGATCAAATTCTTAAAGGTGGCTGCGTTTTGAGTAAGAGAAATTGGCGTCCATGTTTGAGAAACTGGATGAATGTAGAGGAAGCTAAAGAAGTATGCAAGGATAGATTTATATAGGGATCCGTTCTCCTTGCCTACTTCACCTGGGACACGACGTGTAGGTATAGATAGAGCGTAGATATAGATGTTATTTTTATGTTTTTAGAATTTCTGAAGTGGAAAGCATCAATTGAAGAGGAAAACACTGTAAGTTACGTATACAGCAGCAAATCTGCAAGTACAACTTATTATTACTGCAACCGCAGCATTAGCAGCAGTAAGTTTAACATTTGTGTAGTTAGATTTCTAATGATTCATCTCTTAGGAAACAGATATCACACAATTTTTGCATGTGCTTCTTATAGAAAACATATTTAGATATAGTACACCACAGCCAAACGTAAATTACATCATCGAGTTACATGTTAATATTATACCAACTCCCTTATTATTTATTTTGTTTGTATTTTCATAACATAGTTAAGTTCCATTTCAAACATTTTTAGGTCACAAACCTAGAGAAAAAGCATCAACATATAAAAGATCGTTGAAAAGCCAAGGATCCGCAAAATGAACAACTCATGTACAAGTCAAATTACACTTCATCATTTGGATGGAAAATTTATTGCTTGTTGGCAAAAAATACATTATGGCCATGGAAAAGAATTGCAACACATCAGATTAACCAAAAACCAAAGGCTGTCTGTTGCCTCCAAACTAATCAGCGGTGTAAGACCAACAAAGTAAGTATTACCAGGGAAATGATAATGCAAAATGTTATATTTTGATATTCTAAATCTTCTACAAAACTCTTTTAAATACCATGTTTTAATTGTTTGTGTACACAGTACACACATTCTCTTATATTGAGGATACAAGCTGCTTATTTACTACACTTAAGCTAAACATTTATTAATCATTTATTTATTCCTTCTAAGGATACACTAGTATAAATTTTTAACCTAATACAGTATACAATTATTATGTATACAACAAAAATAATTTTAAGAACCATCACACAAAATAATTCATAATACATATGACAAATAATGATTTGAGTAAAAGCAAAATTTAAAACAATATAACAAAAAATAGACATATCAGTACCACCCAAACAAACCAAATCATAATCAACACGAAATCACACTCAAAGCAATTGATTAGTTCTGCAGCATGACACTCTTCAAACATGATTTAAAATTATCTACAGATGTGTTGTATATGTCAGCTGCCTGAGAGTATTCATTACTAAGCCTCTAAATGCATTTCAGTGATGAGTTCTGACTGCGTTTTCAGGAATTCATTCACATAAAATGAAGCTGCCTGTCGCATGCTCCTCAACGGAGCATTAAAGTTTATTTGACTTAGGACATTTGGACAGTATATCTGACCATGTATAATCTTGTACAAAAGCATCAAATCAGATGACTTTCTTCTATTAGATAATCCTAATAAATTTAGAGAGTTTAACAAATATCCATAATCAATTTTCTCCCTAGGCAAAACCCATTCTGTAGTTAATATACCACAAGAACTTACACTCTATCTTGTCTAGACTATTTACATGAACCTCGAAGCATGGGTTCCACACAGGGGAGTCAAATTCCAAGATCTACGAACCAAAGAAGTACCTATAATTATAAAATTTTCAACATACACAGACTTGAAAAAGGCTCATTGATTCTCAGCACAACACCTGTCATTCTTAATGATTTTTTGCGAATACTTACTATCCACATGATTAACATAACTTATTTGTTGGTTAAAAATTATACCAAGATCACGTATTTTATTTACCGATGCTAGCACCAAACTATTTATTTTATATTTATAAAAAAGGGGATGTTTAATTCTGTGGTAACACAACTTTGCGTTTCTTTGTATTAAATGTCAGTCTGTTATTATTATAAAACCAGTAGTAAAAAGCACCTTATTTAGCAGTTTTATCTTCTTCTTTATTTGGACAAAGCATTCCACTCAGTAGGGTGAAGTATAAAATATAATGTTATTAACTCTTGCGTTACAGAATTTTGGAGTCAGCCAGGAACGACATTGGGGAACATTCAAAGCGTCTTCAATTACTTACATCCAGCGATATTAGAAACATTAAAAGCAGTTTTAAAATTGATGTAGAAGATGGAAAACGCCATGAAAATGATGCTGTATCTGTAGACATGTGGGTACAGGAATGTAGGAGCCAAGTAGACAATGAAGTCCTTTTTTACAAGAAGCAAGGGGAACAAGTAGAAAATTTAGAAGTCACTGATTTTTGTTTAGTAGTCATGAATGAATTTCAGAAGAAAATGTGTAGGGATTTTGGGCACAATATCATTGCCATCGATGGGACACATGGCCTCAATGGCTATGATTTTGAGTTGACAACTTTAATGGTAATAGATGAATTCCATCAGGGATTTCCAGTGGCATTCATGTTTGCTAACCGGAAAAACACCCAAATGTATACTCATTTTTTTAATGTTATTAAATTAGCGATAGGGCATTTGCAGCCCAAGACTTTCATGTCAGACCTAGAGGAGACTTTTTATAATTCTTGGACTACTATAATGGGTCCAGTAGAGCACACATTATACTGCTCATGGCACGTAGACCGAGCATGGCAGTCTAATTTAAATAAAATTAGAGTTGTTGAAAAACGAGAAAATGCGTACAAGATGTTGAAAGCATTACAACAACATTCAAAAATTGAGTCTTTTGATTCATCTTTGCATAACCTAATTAGTTTTTTTTTGCAAGACAAAGACACAGAGAGTTTTGGAAAATATTTCCAAACTCATTATATGCATAATTTTAAAAAATGGGCATATTGCTTCAGGGTAGGCTGTGGCATCAACACTAACACTCACTTAGAGTCTATGCACAAGACTATTAAATATTTTTATTTAGAAAGAAAATCTGTTAAAAGATTAGACAAGGGCTTAGATGTTATTTTGAAATATAGGAAGGATAAATGTGTAGAGAGAATCATAAAACTTACGAAGGGGAAAATAACTAAAAGGGATAAAGAAACTCTCAAACGACACAATAATGCTGTCTCTGAGAGTTACATTATGCAAAATTTAAGTACAGGGGTTATTGAAGTTAAAAGTTCAGAAAGTTTGTATACAGTAAAAAGAGAGGCAATAGAAAAATGTTGCAGTATCGTGTGCAATGAGTGCAACATTTGCATCCATATGTTTTCATGCACATGCCCTGATTATAGAAATAATAATATTTGTAAACATATCCACTTTGTCATGATTAATACTGACTCATCATCTCCTGAGGTTAATGTGTCGTCATCTCCTGAGGTTAATGTGTCGTCATCTCCTGAGGCTAATGTGTCATCATCTCCTGAGGTTAATGTGATTCCTCCTATTAATAAAAGTCCTGTTGACGACTGGGTGTCCTGTGTGTCTAGACAAAAAAATCTGGGAAACATCCTTGAAAATACCGTTGAGAATATCAGGGCTATGGACATTAGTAAATTAGATAGTTCTATTGTTAACCAAATTTGTTATCACTTGTCGGTTATAAATAATTTATCACAAATACCATCTTTAAATTGTGAAATTTTGCCATCAACGTCGAAAAGTGATTCTAATAAACGGGTAATTGATCCTCAATTGCGTTTTCACTCGACAAAAAAAAAGAATAAAGACAAAAAAGCAATATTTAAAACACCTACAACAACAGAACTATCAAATATTACAAACTTTTTAACTACTGATCTCTTTGTGTCGACGTGCCCATCAAATGATCACAAATACTGTTAATGCCATTTTAAAAAAAAATATTTCCAATATCCGATAATTAACAATAATAATAATCTCTATTAGTTTATTATTATCACTAGTTTTTATATTTAAAAAGAATCCTATTGGTCTTCAGCCTATAGGATGGTTTTTCATAATATCTTTTGTGGCTCAATATTGCCACTAGTAGTTCTCATTACGAAGAATGTAAGTAATATAATGTTCACTCATTTTAAATACATAAAAATATATTTAGCACTTACACAGGGACTTTATTAATAGGTGGTTGCAATATTAACTTTTTAGCTCTCAATATTTCAATAACGCTACTTCTCAGCATCATTTTTCTCATAAAATGTTGGTGTTTAATCCTTCTTACAATATCAGAATACTGCTGCTGTTTTATCCTTTGTTTCAGTTGTTTGTCATCATGAAGTAAGTAATATAATATTCTCCTATTTTAAATACATAAAAATAAAGCAATAATATTTAGCGCTTCCACAGGGGCTTTATTAATAATTGGTTGCAATGTTAACTTTTTAGATCTCATATTTCAGTAACGCTACATCTCAACATCATTTTTCTTATAAAATGTTGGTGTTTAATCATTTCTTACAACATCAGAATACTGCCGCTGTTTTTTCTTTTGTTTCAGTTATTATTGTCTAGCAACAGAGATTCTGATCCGTCATCCTACAACGTCCATTGGATAAGAAAAAATAATTTGTTTTTGATTAATTAGTTACATATGGAAGAAAACACAATTGGCTTTAGTGGTTTTATTATTAATATTATATTTTACATTGTTGTATAATAATCTGGGATATAGACAACATGTGATTATTTTGCATTATTATCTTGTATGGGGTGATATAATGTAGTTTTGTTCTAGAATAATTATCAAACATATAATATAGGTAAATAAAGTAAAACTAAAACCAATTGTGTTTTCCTCCATATATAAACACAGAGTTTTACAAAATGAATGTCAACTAAATCCATAGATTAATTACTTCTCATTTTGTTCATTGGCCTTAATATACCTAATAAATATTTGTTTCTAATATTTTTACTTGAATATTGTATAAACTCGGGCTCTCCATACATGTCATAAAGCTATTAGTTGTATCGACGACGCCAGCCATTATGATTTGTCACAGGACCGTAGATTGTTCAAGGATCCTTCTCTCAAATGCTGCAATGGATCTCTCAAGGGCTTTTGTTAGTACCTAGGTTTCAGAAGCATAATATATCAAGACTAGCTTTATCAGGGTTTTGTACAGTACAGTACGATTTTGGTATTTCTTTTGACTAACTTTATGACATGTATGGAGAGCCCGATTTCATCAGCTCTATCAAGGTGGGCTGGTCCATAATCAGAATAGATGATGACAACCCTGTAAAACGCCCACCACAAGGACGAAGAAGACCAGGAAGGCCCAAACTGCGATGGATGGACTTTGTCAGCGCCGAAGCTTCTACGCTGCAAATCACAAACTGGAAGACAAAAGCAATGGTATGACAAGAGTGGAAGAGACTATTGGATTCAGCCAAGGCCCACCCAGAGTTATCGTACTCATGATGATGATTTTATAAACTCACTTTTAAAATATCTTTGTCTGATTGTATAAGTGTTAGTATGTCTTAATTGGCTTACCTACAATTTTAATACTTATCATCTAATTCTTATAGAGGATGGCAACCTCTCTAAAAAATATTGCTCATCTCTGATATGGGTTTTTTGTGGTTTTCCCGATATCGCACAAAGGCAAATGCTGGAGATGTTTTCTTTAAATCTGCCCACAACAGTATTAAATATTAATATATTCATTGCTCATTACCACTGACTCACATTTCTACTATCATTAATATTTATTTTTTAATTAACATGTATTTGAATATAATTTCTTCATTTTATACTAGCCTGATCATGAGAGCAGAAGCTCTTGAAAGCCAGCTCGTGATTAATAAAGTCTCTGTGGAAGTACTGAATGTGAGTGTTTTATTTTTATTAATTTACTTCCACCAAGTACCATCATTGGACAACAATATTATAACTGCATTCTCCCATTTTCTTATTTGATAAGTATATCTCATTGCCTAAATATTCTTCCAATATAATGGCGTAGAGAGGTCTTAAGCAGAACTACCCAGCTAAAACACAATTCTTATGGGTCACATCACCTGGTTGACAACATCTCTTAGATGATGATACCATTCCGATAGTCGATGCAGATATTCTACTGTCTACTTAAATCTCGATACTAGAAGCACAAATCAACAGCACCCTGTCTGTGGAATCTCAAAGACAGCAAGGTCCATATTTTCTTCCGTCTGCGAAATACGCTCAGTGTCGAAAAACCTCACTCTTCTTCTTATTTCATTTTACGGCAATGCACCCGCAATCGAGTGATTTATGATAACCTCACTCTTGATAGCACAAAAAAATATTTCTGCCTTTGTAGTCTCTAGACCAGACTATTCTATTCTTCTCAAGGTCATACACTTGTTTGCGAATGACTTAGGCCAATATGGAACAACAGGTTATTAATTAAGTTTTATGTAATAAAAAAGTAATCAAATATTTCACAACGAAATTAACCTTAATACAAAGACTGTGTAATTAATAGTGAAATCCTGAGAAAATAATGAGGTGACTTGTAATGTCAAATATTTATATTATTAGCTTTGGGGAACTTTGACATACATTTATAAATACCTTGAGTTTAGTGCTAGTAAAAAAATTACACTAAGGGGTTATATAATTTATCTAGACTAGACTACTGCAACATATTATGTGCATGTAGGACTGCCGCAGATCCAACAAAATTGCCTACAAATGTCATTTAATTTCTGTTATATTTTTTCAAGAAAATTCACTCGTTTGCGAATGGTTTAGATCATCCAATAGTTCTGCAAGATTTATTTTTAGCGAGGATAAAGGTTGCCACACCACACCTGTGCTGGAAAAGTTGCTCAGGTTAATAGTAAATGAAAGGGTCTGATACAAACTGTGCCTTATGGTCTACAAGGCTTTGAATAGGTATAGCACCTTGGTCACTTTCTGAGCTCTATGTTCTCAAAATATCTAAAAGCAAACCCCTACGCTCAGCAAAGACATACACCAATATACTGGACGAGGTCAATAGATCAAATAAGTTCTGCTTCTTTGACTCCCCGAGGACCTCCGTAGAAACCAATCAATAAATACGTTCAGGAGCAAGGTGAAGAAATTGCTCTTCCAACATATGTTGTTTTCCGCGTCCATGAGATATGATGAGAAGCTCCGTCAAACGGTACCAAATCAAACATACGTAAATATTGTCATCACTTTTTCATGAATTTAATTGTAATATTTGTTTTTAAAATAAAGGTATTATTAATAATGAATTACTTGTGGTAACTTTTTAAACTAACTTTATTTAATCCTTTTTTTATAAGATAAAAGTGTTGTAAATCACATATTTTTATCTTCAGAAATTATATTGATACGGTAAGTTCGATAAATAAGTAACTTGTTTGTATTTGAGTAATGGTATATTGCAAATTGGAACTCTCCATGTCTATCCAGTGGAAAGTTAATGCTTTGACTAAGTCAAGTTAAATACACAGTGAAAACATTATATTAATGTTTAATGTAACACTTGAGAAAATTTTAACAATAACTTGAAATAATTTTAAACATGAAAAACCTGTAGATGTTTCATTGATTTGACACTGATTCTATACAATTTATCTGTATTTTATAGTCAAGAAATGTAACTTTAATTGAGTGGATAGCGAGCCCGGTTCAAAACCCACTCAGTTTTGAACAATTTACAGTTTCATACAAGATAATGGCTTTTGCAAATTTGCAAATTACATTACATTACATAGAAAGTATATTCAGCATTTCAGTTATCAATACATCCAAGTGAATAACCACAATGAACACCAATTAGACTCCGTCTGGTGCCGACGGCTTCTCCACGCGGCCACGGACCCTCCCAAAAGGTGTTCCTGGGAAACACTTGTGGTTTGATGCATACAAACTCAAGATGCTTTTTTTGTAAATCTGTATATAAGAGATTTTATCTGACAATATGTAGGTATCTTATTATGGATGATGAGATATCACATATAAAGCCAACTATTATATAGTGTTGTTTACTATAATACAGTTGCTAATATAACAGAAGTGATTTCTGAAATTGTATAATAGTTCCAAAAAACCAAATATAATACTGCTTGATTAATGTTAATAAACTCTCAAAAATATGCCATGACAAAGAGTAATCAGAGTGGAGGTCTTGAAAAAAATTACCTGGCTAAACTTGTGTTAGGTAGCAACAATAGCAAGGTGCTTGAAACACCTCTTAAAGGAGTAAAGAAAGAAATGTCTTGAATAAAATTTTGTAGATCTCAGTTGATAAAATCTTCACTAACTATAAAATATGAGAAGTGAGTTTCTAAAAAATAAAAGTTTATTAAATACAAAATTGCAAGGTTTTAGGGCAAATAACTTCAGTACAGTCATAGGATAATATTTGTAAAGGCAATACCTGTACACATTAAAAAACTACCTGAACATCTTCGATATAACAGCGAATAAATTAATGACACCTACGAAAATGGTCTAATTTATAGCTGGCAGAGATATGTTATAAGAATAGATACGAAGAGAACGCACGAAATGTGAGTCCACCTCACTGACTCCATATGCCGTCAGCCGTGGCGACTCCCTATTTAGAGTAGGCTTGTTCTTGCTCGGTCATTTTTGGGAGCG
Source organism: Athripsodes cinereus (assembly GCA_947579605.1). Taxonomy (NCBI): domain Eukaryota; kingdom Metazoa; phylum Arthropoda; class Insecta; order Trichoptera; family Leptoceridae; genus Athripsodes; species Athripsodes cinereus. Next base: position 22,365,376 of record OX388311.1, read on the forward strand.
ATCTGATCTAGTACAATTGTCCTACGGAACTAGTACGCTCTTCTAGTACTATTAGTACTATTAGTTCACTGAATATTTCCATGTCAAAATTATTCAGTCATGAATGTAGTACATGTACTAATAAGAATACAGGATGCATATTATACTAATTAGTACATGTTCTAATAAGAATTTAGGATGCATACAGAGTACATACATAGGAAATGCACATTTATGTAATTTTGTGATTATGAAAATCAATACTTAGTAACTAACAAAGAGAAAATTCAGAGAATATTTTATTTTCCTTCATAATTTGAAGGCATTGGATTTTCATTTCAATAAATTTTAATAATTTTGCTATCGACAGTAGGTACCTACTACATTATTATTTTATATGTTTATGAGACGTTCATAAGGGATAATATTTTAACTAAGTAAGTCTACTAACTTACAACACCGTTATATAAGTTATTATGTAATGATACTTTTTCGTCCTTATTGGCGCCATTTTCAATGTTCATAGCAAAACAAAACACTAAAAAGGTCTAACACCAATCTATCTATCTACCACTCTGTATTAGAATACTACCTACTAGAATGTACTGAACTAATAAGAAGCAATAAGAAGCCTACTAGAATGTACTGAACTAATAAGAAGCAAAAGAGAAGGCACTATATCCTTTATAGAATCATCACATCAACTATCTCACTCCCACTCGTTTAAAGTTCCGACATAAACCGAGTGGCGCCGAGCGAAGATGCCGAACGTCACTGGTCACTGGCATTACTTTAGTTCTGTCCGATTGGGAATGAATGAACTAAAAGAACTAAGAGCGAATGAGATACGGAATAGTTCATTCTAGTACAGTACTGGGAATTAGTTCCTAATAGTACCTAGTACATGTACTACACAAGCCTAATTTAGAGTGTTTTGTACCACTATAGACGCGGGACGTTTTGATGCAGTGTAAAAATATTAAACAAAAATGGGTAAAGATGTGATTAAAGGATGCAAAATTAAAAGAGACACATTCAAAAAGGACCGAAGTACTTCTTTGCACAGTTAAATGTATTTTTTAGATAATAGTTGAATTAATAAATATTTTTTAAAGAATTATTTAATTTCTTCTGTGCAACCTCGTGTAACTTCATCTATATTGAAGATAAATCAGGGTTACCGCTAACATTGTCCTTACTTATTCTTTTACGGATTTTGTAACTTTTGTCCAATTTTTTTTTAATTTAATTATTTTCTCACCTCCATCTTGTCTGGCAGAATACCTCAAGGTACAATTGAGCTCGTCGGTAGCCTGGAGGTGGAGTCTTGGCCTTGTGAACAAGGGGTCCGGGGTTCGATCCTAGGTGCCGGCAAACTCCCCTTTCACGACACAAGTTTTTCACTAACTGTGAAAGGTGTATAAGGTTGTATTTGGGTTTATATCAAAAACCCAGATATATCTTTTTTTTTTTTAAAAAAAACTGTTTGATCCATACAGAATAAATAAAAAAAAAATTCTAATGATAATTCTGTAAATGTAAAGTATATATATTTTTTAAGAAATCAATATTTAAAAAAATATTATTTAGTTAAAACATATAACATATATTTTGATAATTGCAAATTAGTTTTGATTTTCTATAATTGATTTACCTAAAGATTAACACCCAAATGTTTAGATGGATGTAAAGTTGACCAGTTTTGTCGGAATATTTATTGTTAGGAATTAATGTAATTTTGTATTCTTTAGTTTCTAAGGTATGTATTTTTAGGTTTGTTTTTATGTAATGTATGGAATATTTTTTTGTGTAATTTTGCAGCTTTTCTGTAATGCAATAGGCTCTCATGCTGTAAAATGTATTAATAAATAAATAATATTTTTTTGTAATATTGAAGATTTTTCAATAATTATTAGTTCTCTAATTTGTTGGTATACTTAATTGAACTCGCTCTCTGTATATTGATTGTATTTGATTTGAATGTATACCTGTTATGTACATAATTGTTAGTAATCAATATACAGTAAAGAATTAATAAATAAAAATAAATGTTGTGTAACATGTTCATTGTTTTTATATTAAATACGAAAAATTAATTAATATTTTCCTAATTTTGTCTCGCAACCCTAATCCATATATGGGTTGTCACGGTAAAGAGAAATGTTTGAGGGGGTAGGGGCGCATCCATTAATTACCAATGCGTTCTGCGAAAAAGAGACAGAAAGAACGTTTATGGTATAGCTAATGCAATGAATTGAAAGGCATAGATATATTTTTGAATAGGTTTTGTTTAAAATATTAAAAGATTTTCAGTGTTTCGTCCTTAATGGTATATTTGACAACAAGTTTGGATCCTAGAAAAGCATTGTATTACGTATCTATTCCTATTACATATCACTGATAGCTGGTCAGTAAAATAGTGACACCCTAGTAATATTGATAACCGTTATCACTTTCATTGCTAAAAAGTGAGCCCGAAATCAATCCATAAATCTTATATACATAATATAGCGTATGTACTCTCATCACCGAACATAACACTATTTAATCATACATTTTGAGAATTTCATTATATTCACGATATTTCTTCAACGTTTATTCTCAACATTATTACGACTGACGAGAGCACGAATGACAGTTAAACGACATAATAATTATTCGAGCCAATGGGCATTGATTATCTTGCGCAAGCGCATTAATATAATGATCGGTAAAATATTGTCTCGTCTCTATTATCTTTATCAAAGAGAATATAATACTACGTAATAATCTTTATCTTATCACCGATCTTGTACAATGACGTTCAAATTGGGATCACTGTTGTGAACTGAAAAAGTGAAAAGTGACTTGTGGAGTTGGAGTCTTTTATAACCTAGATTTTTATTTATTTTGTATGGAATTCTGTGAATTATAAAAATTACTTCAGTATATTTATTCACAGTAAAGGTAGATTGCCATTATACCTCGAATGATTTTGACAAATGGAAATTGATAAAACAAAATTTGTTTTATGTATAATGTCAAATCTAAAGTAAGAAATAAGTAAATCGCAGTAAGCAGGATCATAATTCACTAGATTGTGGGTGCACTGCCTTGAAATTAAACAATGCAGGATGGCTGATATGAAATTTTAGACATCACGTAGTTAGTTTTTTTTGTAAGTACACACTTTTGCTATTAGGAATGTATTTTTTAAAACTTGATTTCTCATAGCTAATGAGTTGGGTGATAGGATAACCTTTAAATTGATTAAAATTCACAGATTTGGAAAAAAAGTTAAATGAGTGCAAAGCAGAAATCAGCAACAGAAAGAGGAGAGCAGCAGGATTCTTTGGAAAAAGATATCAATAGATTTTTAAATGGTGAATTATCTTTCGCTGAATATTCACGCCAGTGGAATGAAAGTAACTATGGGGAGGATGAGGAATATTTTGAAAGTGATGGAGAAGACGAACCGACTTCTGTGTCAGCTGAGAGTGTTGGTGAATCCTCCAAGAAGATTAAAAATTTTGAAGAGGAAAAAATAGTAAGATCTAATAGACGATTACGACGTCAACTCCCACCCGCTCTTCTAGGATTAATGGGAGAAGCTAATTTGAGATTTGTAAGAGGAGACAAGGATATGGCTGAAAAAATGTGCTTTGAAATTATTAGGCAAGTTCCCACTGCCTCTGAACCATTTCAAACTTTAGCTGAGATATATGAAGGGGATTCAGAGAAATATTTACAGTTTTCATTGATTGCAGCACACCTTAATCCAGTGGATTCAGATCAATGGCTACGTCTTGCTGATATGTCCCGTGAAAGAGGAGATCTTAAGCAGGAAGTTATATGTTATACTCGGGCTATTAATGCCACACCCAAACACCTCCCATACCATCTCAAAAGAATAGAGGTGATGAAAGTACTGGATGAGAAAGGCTTATTATCATCTGCATTTAACCTCACTTTGCAACAGTGCTATGTCCGCTTATTGAGAATATTGCCTCCGTCTGAAGGAGCCTATATTCTAAACACAGCTAAAGAAGTTGCCCACCACTACCATAAGGACAACAAGATGCTGAAAGCTTTAGAGGCAATGGAACTAGCTTACAGTAAGTGTGCCAATCTTTTCTCACTAGAAGATGTCAACTTATATTTAGAGCTTCTCCTTCAACAGAAAATGTATGATCGAGTTTTAGAAGTGCTTGTTTCCAAAGGCAATGTTGATATAGAAGCAGAAATTCAAACTGTATTGAATGATAATGGAGTTAGAGAAGATATCACTTATATAATGTCTTGCACCATACCAACTTCTCTACCTATAGATATACGAAGTAAGCTAGCCATCTGCCTTATACATATGAAAGCTTTCAATCTAATGGACCACATTATTACTTCTATACTGGAAAAAGGTGATCCAGAATCTGCAGGTGACATATATTTAGATGTTGAAGAAGCCCTTACAGAAGAAGGAAGGCACGAAGATTCATTACGATTGTTGAAACCACTAGTTTTGGGACAGCGATTTAGTTTGCCAGCTGTGTGGCTAAAATACGCTCAATGTCTGGTGGCACTCGGTAGAGAAGAAGAAGCTATTGAACCATTCAGAAAAGTTATACAACTTGCTCCTCAACATTTTGAAGCTAGATTAAAATTAGCATCAATTTTAAAAGAAAAGAAAATTGAGGATGCATTAGTTGCTCTAGAACAAAATGAAAATACAGATATACTCAGCACAACTTTACTGGTAGAAAGATGTAAATTATACAAGTGCTTAGGAGATAAAATTGGCTACTTGAAGGTGGGGCAACTTCTACTCAGCAGGCACTTTACCAAGATAAGAACTAGAGAAGAACTTTCAACATTTCGTTCTAGAGACTGTCTTGAACTCTTAAAAATTATGAGAGAAGATAGAGGAGAGCAAATGGAAGAAACTGATGATATTATATTTGAAGATAGTACTGGAGCAATTCCACTTAGTAAAGACTGGGAAATACTGCAAGACATTATTTGGATATCTTGTGAATTAGGACAATATGGCGTTGCAGAAAAATTAGCATTCTCAGCTATGGGAAGCAAAAGATTTTTACCTCACAAAAATGAAATAGAATTTGCTTGTCTGCTTGCATGTCTTTATAATAAGGACTACTTCTACGCACTTAGTTTAGTGAAAGATTTTGTGTCAAAGTCACCTGAAAATCATAAATTATGGAATCTATATAATTTGGTTATTCAGAAAGGAGACTATGTTCGTCACAACAAATTTTTGTCTAGACTACTAACACGGTCAAATGTTGATCAAATGGTAAATTTACTTATCGGGAATAATTGTCTTATAGCTGGTACATATAAATTTGCTCTAAAGGAATATTTTACATTGTTTGATAAACTTCAATCTCCGTTGGCTGCCTTGTTAGCGGCAATAACAATTACTCATATCGTCAGTCAGAAATTAGCTAGCAATAAACACTTTTTAGTTATTCAGGCTATAGCCTTCTTAACAAATTATGAGAGGTGTCGTGGGGTGGATGCTCAACAAGAAGTCTATTACAATTTTGGCAGAATGTACCATCAATTGGGAGTATTAAACAAGGCACGGGAATATTATGAAAAAGCTCTAAATATCACCAACAAATTGATTGTAGATAATCCGGAGGTTGTGGATTTGAGACGAGAAATTGCATATAATTTACATGTCATACACAGGGATGATGCTCCTGATTTAGCTCTGATGTACTTAGAAAAATATGTTGTCATATAAATTATCTCATTTAATGTTTGTCATATATTTATATCTAACATGTATTTCGTCAAATAAAATAAAAATTTATTGTAATTAATACAATGTAATATTGATTTCATATTCACATTATCCTTAGTATTGTTTCAATTGCTGAGTATTGAAATAACTACTTATTTGCTAATGAGATGTTATATGGAAACAACTTCTGGCTCAATTTTCAATGACTGATGGTATGAATGCTAATTGCTTATGAATGAGAACTATCCATTGTGTTGAATAACATAAAGATGGATCACCATACCTGGAACAATCGCTAGTAAGTGTGGCTATGGGCCCTTTTCCAAAGAATTTCCACTCATAAATCTTTGTATTTATGAGGGTATTGAATTTATTTGATATATTTATTTGTTTTTCTTTCAGCAAAATGAATCCATCAACTTCAAAAAGTTCAGAAATGCCTCATATAACTATGAAAATGATGTTTGAAGATTTCTGTCAATTGTGTGAGGTTGTGAAATCTAGCCGACAACCCATCAAAGCCAGAAAGATAAAGGAGTATATAGAATCATTTAGAGCATTATGTGAAAGCGAAAAGAGTGAAATGGTATGAATTATCATTTTTATTTTGTGTTTGTTGTCCTACAAAATAAAGGAGCAAGTTTGCTACATCTAGAACAGTCATTCTCGACATGTGATTTAAGTACCTATGTTATAATTGGGTGAAAATCTCTGCTTGCTCTGTAACATTAAATTTTATGAATGATCAATCAGCTGATATCTAATAAGTATGGTTCTGTCTCACCATTACGATGATTTAAGTATAATAGCAATCTATCTAACTACCAGCTTTCCTTTTCCCAATGACTCTTAGAAAAAATGTTTAATATGACAGATGTGAAATATAATCATATTTTGTTAAAACGAAATGAATACTTACTAATGTACAAATTAATTTTAGACAAAAGACTTTTTCTCTGTACTACGTTTATTACTTCCTCAAGCAGAAAGAGACAGAACTGCATATGGAATTAAAGAAAACACTTTGGCTAAAATATATATAAGAATATTAAACCTCTCTAAGTCTGGACACGAAGCTAAAAAGTTATTAAATTACAAGGCTTCTACTTCTCAAGCAAATTGTTCAGATTTTGCAGATGTGGCGTATTTTGTATTGAAATCTAGAAATACCAGCACTGCTACACTCACTATTTATGATGTTAATGAAGGATTGGACAGAATGGCTAATTTTCATGCTGATAGAAAACCTCGTATGTATTACAAAAGATTGTAAATATTAAACAATATGTTTTATATTTATTTATTATTTATGTTTGTCTATTATTAAACAATTTTAGGGGATGTTGATAATGAATTGACAAAGTTTGTGACAAGTATGTCACCATTCCAACAAAAATGGTTAATTAGAATAATCTTAAAAGATCTTAAACTAGGGATTGGTCAGCAAAAGATTTTAAATTTGTTTCATCCGGATGCTTCAGATTTGTTTGATTCTTGTAACAGTTTGGCCAAAGTCTGTGCAACTCTTCACTCTCTTAATGTGAAATTGAATGAAATTGAAATAACATTATTTTCACCTTTTCGACCAATGCTATCGGAAAAGCTGGACATCAAGAAGATAAAGTCTGTGGTAAAAGGAGATGCTGAAATATTCATAGAAAATAAATTTGATGGAGAAAGATTCCAAATACATATGAATAATAATGAGTTTAAATACTTTTCGAGAAATGGATTTGATTATACTCATAATTTTGGAAGTAGTTTTGAAAGTGATGGTTTACTTACAAAATATTTAAAGGATGTTCTGAACAAATCTGTGGACAGGTTTATAATAGATGGGGAAATGATGGGTTGGCACAGAGAAAAGAAAATGTTTGGATCTAAAGGTATGAAAACAAACTACTTATAAAAATGTATAACAAAAACCCAGATATATCTTTTTAAAAAAAAAAAAAAATCGAAGAATTTTGTAAATGTACAAAACGACAGTACTTAATTTTTAGCACCGATAATTATATGACTCGAGCCTTTCACTAAGAGTTTTTTTTTCACAACTATATTAGTTACCTGCCTTACTAACACATATCAATAAAAATAAATTGAATATTAAGTGATGCATTACTGATAGTCCAATAAATAATTTAAACAATGATCAGAGTCAATGAATGTGATCAGTGGTTTAAATCACCCAAAGGGATGGTTAAAATTAGTGATTTTATTTATTTATTTATTCATTCTTTACTGTACATTGATAAAAAACAATTACATAAAAGGTATACATTCAAATTAAATACAATCAATACAGAGGGCGAGTTTATCGCAAAGGCGCGATCTCTTCCAACTAACCCATTTTAGATAATTTTTTGTTTGTGTATAAGAAAAATTTGAAGATTATCCCGTGGAGCACCCGGTAAATAATTGGTCTCCCACTCTTCTACGTAAGTTTTCGAGTGTCCTGTAAAAGGCAGGTGTTCGAAAAAATTAAGACAGTTTACTTCTTAATTTCAGCGATGAGGCTTGTCACCCATCCTGAATGTCTTGATTTTATATTGACACGAAGAGGACAGTTTGCATGTTTCTTACATGCAGCTGATCTGCTGGCTACCCCACTTGTGGGATATGCCATGATGGTATAGTAGTATAGTAGTAGTAAAATTTGAAGACAGATCTCAAGACAAGTGTTTAATATATTGATCAATAAATTTTTAATACTAAAATGGTTCAGATTTAGTATTTGTTAGGTAATCGATATTAATTGATATTTATAAATAAATTATGTAATTGCAGATAAAGATTTAATTAAATTCTTTCAGGTATGACCTTTGATGTGAAGAAAATGAATGAAAACAGCATGTATCGTCCTTGTTTCTGTGCTTTTGATATATTGCTACGAAACAAAATTGTATTAACAAATGTACCACTAGAAGAAAGATTAAAATATCTAGATGAACTCTTTCAAGATAAAGAAGGTGTGATACAGCACAGTGTTAGAGAAGTCACCACATCTAGGTTTGTGTTTTTTAGCTTGGGCTATCAATGTCAGTAGCGGTCTTTACAACCCGGCAACCACCCGGGGCTCCATTCTCATAGGGGCTCCATGACATAGGTCCTAAATTTTATGTTTTTATGGCTGGAAACAAACTCTGTATGTAGAAAAATATGACTTTGTCAATTTTGCCATTCTTATTGCTTATATTTTTATTCATCAGAATCTTATAAACTTCTATATACTAGACTTCGTCAAGGTTAAGGGCTGTGCAAAATTGCTTTGACTGATTTGACCATCACTGATCAATGTCATTTATATTGCCCTTTTAAGCCCCTTTTCTATTTGCCATCTTATACTGACAAACTAATTTATTATTTTTTTTAAAGATAAATAAATACACAGTATGAGTTTGTGATGTGTAAGTAGTTGTTGGAAGTGTCTTCTGCAAAGTTAATTAAATTTGTAATATTTTTTAGTGAGAAAGTATTATCAGCCTTAAATAAAGCCATAGATTATCAAGACGAAGGTATAGTCATCAAATTTACAAAATCACTTTATAAACCTAACACACGAAAGGCAGGATGGTTTAAAATTAAACCAGAGGTATGTACTCAACATTCTAAATAATAGTCTGTATTGTAAAATTAAAATAGCATTGAGAAAGTTATGTGGCTCGACAATTAACTAGTAAATATACACTCACAGTTCCAAAATAAGGACTACGGGATGAGAAAAGAAGAATAGGTCAGTTCTAGTAAATATGGGCTAGTAGTATGATCCTCCAAAAAGGTCCACACATTTGATAGTTGTAGCAATATAATAATAAAAATCTGCTAAACTGCTGCCCCCCCCCCCTAAATGAAAATCCTGGGGACCCCTATGGAGAGATGACTGAAGAAGATATCTACTATGTTAGCCAACTGTGAAAATATTATTAGAATGAATTAAGTCTTCTCTTATGTTTAGCAGTTCGTAGAAAGTCAGAATATTGTAATATAAAATGTCATTTTGTGTAGTTGATTTACACACTGCATTCGTGTACTAGGTAATGCTACCTAACTTGTAGTTTTATTTCATGCAATCAATTTCACAAATTCACTTTGAATACATTTCATCGGCTGACAATATTTGCACAGAGACTTACTCGGGGTTTCAGAGTAGTCATTACATAAGGCAGCAACTAAGCAATTTAATCTTTATTTTTGTTTAAGTATACGGATCATGCAATGACTGAGTTGGATCTATTAATTATTGGAGGATACTACTCGGAGAATAAGAAACATGGTCTTGTCTCTAGTGTTATGTTAGGACTTGCTGTTCCAGCTGAAACTGATGGTAAGAAATTATTCTAAATAAAAGTACTTAATATGAAAATGTTTATTTAAAATAATTTAACATGAACTTCCACCAAGTAACGTCGGTTAACAACATTAATTATATGATGATAAGAAGCCCAGGTATTTAAATTTATTAACCTAGGATATTTGAGTATTCTCAACCATTAGTGGGATGTCAGTACTTGTACACGCTTCATTACAGATGTACTATGTCTTACCATTATTGATTTGTATGAGGGTACCTCTTTCACAATACACTATTCCTATGACAATGACATCATAGCACTTTCGTAACTTGTATAACATTGATAACAAACAATTTTATGAATGACAGAATGAGTTTCTTCACCTAGTAACATCATTATCCAAGAATTAAGCAAACAAGGTTTGATACAAGTGTGCATATAAATATATGTTTGTATTTTTTTTTATTATTATTCTTTAGGCATTCCTCCCAATATTGAGTGATTTGGCATGATGTTGTTTTTCAAGTTCAAAAAGGAAAGAGTTATTTCTCTTCTCACCTGACTGTAGTTCACAGTTCAATACATTTCAGTTAATACAAACATCAATGAAGTAGGAGTGTTTACTGAATCTCTGATACCTATAATAATTTATTATAGAACAAGATTATGCGTATATTCATATCACCCACAAGTGTGATTAAATTAAAATGTGTTTTTGTAATGCCAGGTGAAAATCCAACTATTTTCCATTCTGTTGGTCGTGTGAAGTTGTCGGTAAAGACAGAAGAATTGGAGGAGTTATGTAGAAAACTTCAGCCACATTGGAGACCTGTGGATAAATCTACAATGCCCCCTTCATTGTGCTGGACAAAAGACAAACCAGATTTGTGGATAGAACCACAAAGTTCATACATTTTACAGGTCAGTACTGAAATCAAATTGATACCTCCTACGTAAACTATCGTATCCCACAAAATGACGATTTTGACTTTTTTGTATATTGCTATATTTTAGTGAAAACTATCATCCCTAAAATTGAAATCTCAAAATTCCCTCTGGAAGTACCATTTTTTCGCACGTAAACTATTGTAACTTCAATTTTTATAATTATTTTACGACGTAAACTATAATATGTTCAATTACGATACTATTCGCTGGAACAGTCACGAGTGCATTTTACGTCTGCGTAAATCTTGACCAAATGTAATTTTTTCATTGCAATTTAGTAACACTTCACGTCTTTTTATTTCTTAAATACGCACAGTATATTTGCACACCTTTCGCCTTTTTGAGTTTTGGAAACATTATGCATAATTAATATAAAATGTTGCACAGAGGAAAATACATGTGCTTATTGGTTTTAAATAAATAAATATTGCATGATGTGTAACCTTCAAAATTAGATCAATGTATGACCAGCGGTCCAGGTTTGTAACAAAAAATTGTAATTATTTTATATATTATTAATGCAAATCATTTCAATGTTTCATTTTAAATGTCTACATATTTTAAGTAATTTACGAAGTAAACTATCCTAAGTGTTAGATACAATAATTTCTCTAAAAAAAGTGTAACATACGATACTTTACGTTGGGTAACAAGAATTGTAACTACCACATACGACAAATGTGGCTAGTATTTGAGCGACGTAAACTATCGTATCTACCACTTACGACAAATTTGTCACTAGTATTTTCACGCAGAAAATTATCGTAAGAGTATTTCCATAAAATCTATAGAAACAATCTTTAAAATGATTATTGCAAATTAAAATAACATAATATTATAATAATAATACGTAATTTGAAGAATATCCAACAGTAAATGTAAGTATAGCAGCTATTACTAACTTTAAACAGCTCTACTGAGAATTATAGTTTTTCAACATACGATAGTTTACGTAGGAGGTATCGAAATAATCTTAAAAATATAATCTAATTTAATATCCAATTAGTTATTGATTTTTTCGTATTCTAGATCAAAGCTTCAGAACTAGTTCGCTGTCGGGAATTCAAAACAGAGTACACACTTCGCTTTCCGAGAGTTATGAAAATACGATATGATAAACCATGGTATGGATGCATGACCACAGTGGAGTTTGCTGAGCTCACCAACGTTAGTAATTCAATTGTGGATTGTGTATTTTTTCAGCTTAAAAATTTAACTATGTATAGTTTTCATACCGTGAAATACGCCAACATTGCCCCTAAAGGTATCTTTGCCCAAATCTCAATTTTCAAGCTAATTCGTTAATGTGTAAAAAAACACCAGTAACATGGCAACACTTACTACGAAAGTAGAAAATAGACTTTATGAGCGACATCACCGTGTGTCGTGTTTGCTGCTAAGTTCACTCAGTAGCCTGTCAGAGCTTGCCGAGTGAGGAGTGTGTTTTCGCGGGCAAAAATTTACAGAAATTTCAAAGTGAATTGTGCATCATGGTGAAACCACAGGTAAGTTTATTTTATTGTAAGTTATAGAAAACAATGTGCCGAATATTTTGGTCATAGTTTTATCGCTGAATATTGTTTTAATCAAAAGTTATGACGATGGGCAATGTTACCTAGAAATGCTCCGACCTATGAATGTCAACATTGCCCACATTATAATAACAATTAGGGCTGACACATTCTGATTTATCCTGATAATTTTTTAGTAGAAATTCATCTAGTCCTAAAATGTATACATATGTGAATGTAAAGGTGTTTGGACACGTACTTTGGGACTATTTAGATTTTACTGGTTGGTTACTTAGATAGGATTTTCTAGATTAATATTATAAAAGGGTATGGGACTATGTTTGTAGAAAGACGTAATACCTGCTTGGAAATACTTATCCGATTTTGATGAAATGGTAAAACTGCACTTCATGGGCCGTCAAATATAGGTTTACGGGTGGAGGGGAGGGGTGTCGCCTTCCTCCTTAAAACACCCTTTTAAAATATTTAGATCGTTTTTTCAATTAATTACGATGCTACGCTGTTAGACACTGTGTGATTTTCAGGAAAAACACGAGATTTTCTGGAAACGGTCCAGCCTCGCAGACGAAAATCTAATATCAAAATTATTTTATTTTTTGCTGCTTTTTAATTGCCATATTATCTTAAAATACGTATATTTTATATAGGTATTGTTTCAATTTTCAGAAAAAGAAAAGTAAATCATGGATTCGACAAAGAAAACCAAGACGTATGATAGGGTCTAGAATGTATAAAAATTATTCAGAGGATATGTTGAGGATTGCATGTGATGCAGTTGAATCACAACAAGTTTCTTCAAGAGATGCAGAGCGACAGTTTGGTATCCCAAGACGCACGATACTAAATTAATAAAATAAAAAATAAGCACTCAAATCCTGTCGGCCACCCTACCGTTTTAACACCCGCAGAAGAAAATAAAATTTTAAAAGTCTTGCAAGCAGCTGGTGATTTTGGCTCCCCGCTCACAAAGATGGACCTAAAGCTAGTGGTTCATGAATACTTAAAAAAAAATTCTCGAAATCATATTTTCAAGAACAAAATTCCTGGTGATGCATGGGTTGATGGCTTTTTGGCAAGGCATGCTAATGAACTGACTGTTAGAACTACTCAAAATATTGCTAAAGCTAGAGCTGAAAAGGGACCTCAAGAGATAGCTGAATATTTCAACAATTTAGGCACAACATTGAAAGATATTCCCGCTAAGAATATCATCAACCTCGATGAGACCAACTTGTCAGATGACCCAGGTTCTTCTAAAGGTATTTTTCGAAGGGGAATAAAGTATCCTGAAAGAGTGCTCAATTCTACCAAAGGAAACATATCTCTCATGTTCACGGCAACTGCAAGCGGTATGTGTTTACCCTTATATGTAGTCTATAAAGCGACAAACTTGTATTCGGAGTGGATTAGTGGAGGACCACCAGAAACCAGATACAATTGCACTAAATCAGGGTGGTTCGATAGCGCCATGTTTGAAGACTACTTTGAAAAGATAATTATTCCATGGACACTAAATATTCCAGGGACAAAAGTCGTGATTTGTGATAACTTGTCAAGCCATTTGAGTGTGAAAGTAATAGAGTTATGCGATCAATATAATATCCATTTTGTTTTCATCCCTCCAAGATCAACGCACCTGACCCAGCCTCTTGATGTCGCATTTTTTGCACCTCTTAAAAAAGCTTGGCGTAAAATTTTGTATCTGTATAAACTCAAAAATCCAGATCAAGCTTCACTGAATAAAAAACACTTTCCCAAATTGCTGTCTGAATTAATTGAAGAAATTCAACTGAAACAATCACGTATCATAATGAGTGGATTTAGAGCATCGGGAATACATCCATTCAACCCACAAGAAGTTCTAAAAAGAATTCCAGAAATGCAAGAAGAAATATTGTCGTATGGAATCGACCAAACACTCTTGGATTACTTAAAAGAAACGAGAGCTCCTAAGCCGATTCAGGTAAAGAGAAATAAGAAAATTGATTGTCAACCAGGAAAATCGGTGACAATTTCTGATTTCCATGATGCAAATTTAAGCCAAACTGCACTTGGTAACAAGAAAAAGAAAGAAAAAAATATTTCTTCTGGAAAGCAAAAAATTAAAAACAAGAAGGAAAAAGCTCTATATTTAAATGAGCAAACTGGTTATTTTACTGATCCAGCTTCAAATAATGAGATAAATGATCATGAAGATTGTTGTTTAGAAACCTATTTCGAAACTAATAATATGGCTGAGTATGTCAAACATTCTTCACCCGAGAGTCTTAAGAAATTATGCACTGATATGATCAATGCCAATTTAGGACTGTTGTCGATACATAATGCAAGAGCATCGACTACTTCAGATCATGTTTATCCCTCGAAAACTTCTGCTCCTAGCACCTCAACAAAAAGAGCACCACCTAAAATAAAAATTGTCTCCGACGTCATCATTAAACCAGCAACAAAAACGTCAGATATTACAATTTTGAAAGAAGTTTCTGGAAATATTGAAAATACATCATTTGCCACTGTAAACCAAAAATTTTCACCGGAATGCTTGAAAAAGACAACAGAAGTCTTAAAAAATGTTAAACAGGAATGTTCTCACAAAGAAGAGAAAAGTAAGAAAAAAAGTAAAGCAAAAAATAATTTAAGAGGCAAAAAGTCTATTCGACAGAATACTTCAGGGAAAAGAGGGAAGAAGCGATTCGATAGCGAGTCAAGCTCGATATCTACAGATACGGAAGTAGTTACAGTGGACACAGATGATTCAAATTACGAAACAGAGGAAGATTATTATATAGCTGAATGTTTAAAGGAACTAGAAAAAGAAAATAGCGACGAACTGGGGGACTTTGGAATACATCATATAGAGTTTTTGACCGAGAATCAAAAGTTTAAAGAAAAGGACTGGGTTGTTGTTCAATTCGCAACAAAAAAGAGTATCAAGCATTTTGTGGGGAAAGTACTCTCGATCAACAATACACTTCCTACTGTAAAATTCTTACGAAAAGTTAAGGAATCTAAATATGACAGAGGAACTACATTCACACACCCAACAGTTGATGACATTTGCATCATCGAACACACCAAAGATGTTATAACAGTATTGCCCCAACCAATGATCACTCGACGTGGACAAATAGTTTTTAATGTTGACTTTAGTTCTTTTAACACACAATAAAAGTTTAGCAAGCAACAAATCCTTACTGATTGGCGATAAGGAAGCTATTTTATTTTTAATTGACAAATATAAAACTAAGACTATATTTTCCAAAAATTACACATCTCTTATTATTATTCAAATATAAAATATCCATTGTAAAGTAGTAGACAAATGTGTACTTTGTGATAATAGGTAAATATATCTGATGGATATGTACTAAGCAGATTAACAAAGGATATAGAAAATTAAAAAAAATTCTTCAATTTTAATTGGATAAATTAAAACACTTGTTTTTTCTACTATGATGATTTTTAATTCAGAGAGAGGTCTTTCGCCTTGTAAGAGAAATACCTCTTTTTTAAAGAGAAAATGGCAATGCCCTCACAAGGCGAAAGACTTTTCTCTGAATTAAAAGTCATCATAGTAAAAAAACAAGTGTTTTAATTTTCCCAATATGGGATTCTACTATTTAAACACCAAAACAGTGAATTAAATTTTAATGTTACATTGTTTGAAGAAATAAAAAAGTAGGTACTTAGGTGCCAAATTTTTATTTTAATTAAAGTGGTCTGATTTTTTCCTAAAGCTCTCAACCAACCTGCCTTCCTCGTTTATCGTACCATCGTATTCGGGTAAAAACACCACCACATGCCACCACCTCAAGAAAAATGATTGACCTAAATTTAAGTAACTAGGTATCTAAAGACAAAATTAAAAAACAAAAATTTGCTTGATTTTGACAACCCTAACTTTTTGAAATCATGAAATGCGGTTTGTATGGAAAAGAGAAAAAATCCCAGGTTAACATTGCCCACCCATTTTGGCATGCAAGTTTCGATGGTATCGGTTAGGTGTCTACAGCTAACGCTATCATTACCCAATTCCTTGAATCGGTCGTTATTACAACTTATCTATGTTGATATTTTGCGTCCAAAATCAACGCGGGCAATGTTGGCTAGAAATGCAGATAACTTTGCCCGCCATCAAAATTAATCGGAAGTTGGATAAAATATTAATTTTTAATAAATATTTATAAAAAAATGCAATCATATCACTTCAAAGTTGCATCAGATAGTAAAATACACACAGGTCCTCTTAGAACTTTTAAAAAATATTTGCAATTTTCCGTAAAAAGCGGGCAATGTTGGCGTATTTCACGGTATACTTAATTAGTGGTGACAGAAAAAATATTTGAACGTACAAATCTTCGAAAAAACAATTGTTCCAATGTGCTTTTTTCGTATGGCAATTATTTGAATCCACAATTATAAGAAAACACAATTGTTTGAGTTTTTTGATGTCGTGTTGGTAACAATAATTGTCTGAAATTGCAGTTGTTTGAATTTCTACAATGCTATGTTGGAAAAGTAGAAATTATTTTAGATATTATTTATAATTTGGTATGGTCCTCAGTAAGTAATTGCCTCATTTTCTTATGACACTGATGTGAAATTTGCTCCTCATGCACTTGTCCACAGTTGGATGAGGTTGAAAGACGAAAATATTTTGCCTATAATCATCAACCTATATATTATGTTGATGACAATAATAAAAATAGGATTCTCTAACAATCACTTTTGATTAATTGCAATTCAAATAATTGATAATCGAGAACATGAAATGGAACAATTGTTTTTCGAAGAATTGTGAATTTGAATATTTCGCCTATCGAAGAATTTTCATATAATACTAATTAGTTTATTACCAAATATTACAGAATGCCAGTAATGTGGAGAAACTTACGTCTCGAAAGATAAGAGGTGAAGAACTAGATGAGGGTGATTCTTCCACTTCTCCGAGAAAAAAACAGAAAACTACTGGTGTTGCTTCACAGTTTCGAAGGGCAAATCTAGAAGGAGTTGATGAGGTCTCCAGTTTGTATTTTGGAAAAGAAATTTGTGTCATCACTGGTAATGAAGAATTCACTAAAGCAGACATTGAAATTAAGATATCTGAAAACGGTGGAAAAGTTGTGCAAAACCCAGGTAAGTGCAAAGTTTGTTCAAAAGCATTTCCCAGTGGTTGAAAGAAAATTCTTGTTGATTTCAATAAATTTTATTGAAGGAATAAATTATAAGCATTATAATGTAGAGCTTATTTTAGGTCCTTCGACGTTCTGCATTATCACTGGGAATATCAACGCCCGAGTCAAAAATATAATTGACAATTCTTTATACAATGTAGCAACAGTAGATTGGTTTTTGCATTCCTTGGATTCAGAGTATATCACTCGTGGAGAACTTCCGAAGTGGACTCCAAAGGATCTGTTGGGAACCACAAGTAAAATGGCAGAAGAGTTTGCCCTCAAATATGATCAATTTGGAGACAGTTTTACTGAACCAGTCAATATAGAATCTTTAAAGTACTCTATGAAAAATACATCTAAAGCGGTAAATATGCTAGCTGTTCACGTTTTACCATTAATTAAGTGATATCCACTTCAATTATCCCTATTTAAACATGTTTTGATTTCAGATTGAAAATGTACATCTCCTGCCAATTGAAATGGCTTACTTAGACAAAGAACTGTTTCCTAATGGACACAATCCTTATTCATTCATGAGGTCATGCCATCTCTATATAGTGGAAGATTATTCAGAGTTAGAATGTATAGAAAAAGATAAAGCAGAACTTAAGATAGAGTTACTTAGATCCACATTCAATTTTTTTGCTGGAAATTACTACACTGAATTACTAACAGACAGGACACTTACTCATATCGCTATTCCTAAATATGTAACACAAGGGAAGTTAAAAGAAATTGGTAAAATACTTGAATGTATTAAAAATAAACCTTTAATTGTCAGTATAAAATGGTTGAAGGAATGTTTGAAGGTAAAGAAAATGGTTCAAGAAGATACACATTTGTTCGTTTTTTGAAGTTTAGGCATACCTGGCTCATTACTGAGAACAGCATCAATACTAGATTATTTTTAAGGGCTGCAAGGGCTTTGGCCTAGAATGAGTAGATTAAGGAAACTGGGAACGCCAAACCCTGGTCTGGACTAGGTCTGATTATCATTACCTTGGTCATTTGTGAAATCTTTCAAGTAAATCCATTTTGAGTGTAGAATCATTAGAATTCTATATTCAAATGGCAATGTTCGAAGAACAAAATGTGTCCTCTTTTTATTTTAATTAAAATTTGTTTTAGCACATGACTTAAACTAACACAACACTTTTTGTTAGGCACACTTTTATTATTCTGTGTTTGAAAACTTATTTTGTGTTTATCAATGTTATTTTTACAATCAACCATTGTATGAAGTTATAGATTTAGATTTAACACATGAAACTATAATATAAGGCTTAGAAATGACAACATCACCTTATTCGGTAGTGTCCCGGACCGGTAGTTTCATGTGTTAAATCTTCAAATTTATTTTGTACTTAAATTGTATTTATGTGGTATGGGAATTTTATATAAGTATATAAGTTCGTCGGCAGCCTGGAGGTAGAGCCTCGGCCTCGTGAGCAGGGGGTCCGTGGTTCGATCCCAGGTACTGGCAAACTCCCCTTTCACTACACAAGCTTTTAGCTTACTTTGAAAGGTGTACAAGGTTGTATTTGGGTTTATAACAAAACCCAGATAGGTATAACTTTTTTTTTTAAAAAAACTTGTTTGTAACAACATTAATTTATTATTTATCTTAGGAATGTGTATTAATAATATCTTTTATAAAGTAAATTATCAACCAACGATTCTTGATGGAAGTTCATTATAATAAGAAATTAAAATGAAACAAAATATATAGTAATTTCACTGGTGAATATTACATATTAATTTGTGAGCTGGCTTTCCAAAGCTTCCTCTCTCATCATCAGTCAATGTAATTTTTTTTTTACTTTACTTTACATTTACCTGACAATGAAAGCGGAAGCTTTCAAAAGCCAGCTCACAAATTAAAGAGTCATCAGTAGAGTTACTATATATTTTGTTTCACTTTAATATCTTTTATAATTGGATATTTCAAATTTATTTATACTTAAAATGAAATAAAATAGTTATAATTCTATAAAGCTCAACAGTAATAATTCTACTTTATAAATAATTTATCTATACCATTCGGGCATCTCCCATAAGCGAGGTATCCAGTGGATTAACCGCACAAATGATCTAATAAATGTAATGATAACAAATATAAAAAAGGAACTTATGAACTTTGTTAATGTTTGCGAAATTATAATTGTTAAATTATTTTATTGTTCTTGCAATTGCTACAATTTCATTGTGTTTATTTTGGTAACAACTTCATCAATATATAAGAGTTTTGTTAAGTGATTATAAATGCTTTAACAAAATATTTTCATACCTATTATCTATTTACAATGTTGTTTTATAATACATTTAATTATGCATAATACCAAGTTTATTTCGTATTTCATCCTCTAACTTGGCCAATGAAATGCTCTGTGAATGTGTCATTTTCGGACTCTCCAATAAACCTGAAAAAACATGTTTAAAATAATCAATAGAAATATGTCAGAACTTTATTATTTTCATAAATTTATATTACCCCGTCTGCGGGAAATTCTGTGAAAGTATAAATGAATGAATGTGTATTTAATGTGTTTTAACATTTTATTAACATAAAGTATTTCCAGTTATACTGTTACCTATATATTTTTACGACAAATATTGTTAAAAAAAGCTGATAAACATTTATTTATGAATTTATTTACATTTACTGTAATTTTTCTGTTAATTTATATATGAATTGTATAAATAAAATGTGATTAATACCTCCATTGATACATTTTCTACATTCTTCAGCCTCATAACACATTCCAGCAGAATTGTAAAAGTTGAACCTGTAACCTCCTTGTGGCAGATCCCATTCCGTAATGTCTGCTACTGAAGCTTGAAATACTGTTGGACACCAAAAATCTTTGATCTGAAATAATAGTTATCTAGTTGTTCATAGAACTAAAACAGAATGAATGAAAATGTGAATATCCAGAATGTTTTAGTTTGTTCAATATCAGGTTTGGAATTTTGCTGGGTATTTGGCATACAGCCCAACTATTTTTTTTATAACTAATATGAATTCAACTGTATTAAGTAAATTTTATAACCTTCATTGATCCCTTGGTTCCCGTGATATGGGCATCATTAGATAGAAGTACTCGAGAATGTGTGGATAAGACAGCTGTACGACCACCCGAATAACTCAGGACACATGTCATAGACTCGTCCACACCAGTTTTACCAACATATCCTTCACATAGGATTTTCTCTGGTTCTGTTCTGAATATCAGCTGCGCAAATTGTAAACAATACACACCCAAATCTAAAACAGCACCACCGCCCAGGTCTTTCATACTGAAATTCAAAAGCAACGTAATTTTGAGTGAGTGTTTTGAGATGTGCCATGGGGAAACAAATGCTAGACATTAAGATGAGAGACAAAATAAGAAATGAAATCCAACAAAAGACAATGTCGACATTGTTGATAAAGTCTTCAAGCTAAAATGGTAATGGGCTAGTTATATGGTGAGGTGAGACGATGGCAGGTGAACTTCTACAAAGGAGACCGTGAAGAAGTATGGTAAGACCCCAAATAGATTGGGTGTCCAGATGATGGAAAGCAGTGGGTTCATGTTGCTCAAAATCAGAAAGAATAAAAGAGTTTTGAAGAGGCCATATCATAGCAGTGGAAAGAAGAGGGCTAGCAGTAAGTTATTTTAAGTTTTGTTGATTTTACCCCTAATTTTTTTGTGAAATGTGGATTTTTTAATTCACTTTATTACGCTATAATGTACAAAAAATTTGAATTAAAATGTCAGAAAAGTATTAAAATTGCCATAGAAGTGGCAAGTTGACCCCCCCTCTTAGAAATCTGATTAAATATAAGATGGCTCTGAAATTCGTCAACAAAAACAAAGAGACTGTGAAACATAAAATTTCGATAGAAAATTGAAAATGGCGTGTTCATCAAATTATTAAATCATGATAATTGGGACTAAAAATTTTTTTTTGTCAACTCTCCACACATTTGATAGTTATAATTTGTAGCACTTATTATTGTATCCCTAAGTGACATTAACATATTTGTTTAAATTATTTAGTAACTCAAATGTTAAAATTTTACTTATATTTATTCCTTTTTTGGATCACTCGACTTATTCTTCTGGTGTATTGATAATTATATACATATATAGATAATAAGTTATTAAAGAAACAAATCATTATTGTGATGATATTTATCTCATATGTCAACCATCACAATAAGAATCTATTTATGTTTTGCTTGTAGTATGTACCTAATGAAAATAATAAGATGTATTAACATTGTCAATCAAATCTAATTTCCAATGACAAGTTTATTAGTTTAACAAAACCATGTCACAAGTAAATTTATTTCTATTGATTTAATAATTATAATAGTAATTGACATCTAATCCTCGCATAAACATTTGATTCTGTCTTTCACCATTTACCACCATTCTTATGATAACTATTTACACATCAGAATATTGTAAGAGGAGGTGATTCATTTGGTGAATAAACATCCTCAATGATTTCTGTCCCGTGCTCCCAGGAAGAGTGATTGATTGATTTATATTTAGTATTATTATCATTATTATGGCATGCTTCATCATCGAATTTAAATTATCAAATGAAATGTAGAATAAAAAAAAGTATAAAATAGAATTAAAAAAATAAATTCTTACGCTAATCTGTCCTGATCGTTTATAGGAACACCAAATTGTACATTGAGTTGCATAACATCCCCCAGGCCACCAGACTGTATGTGCTTATCCAGAGCTTCATAAGCTGGGAAGAATCTAGACCACATCCCTTCTAAAAGAAAGAGTTTCTTCTCTTCGGCTAGTTCCACCAACACTTGCGCCTCTTTTAAACTCATACAGAGTGGTTTCTCACAGAGAACATGTTTGTTGTGTTCTAACATCATTTTTGCTACTTCAAAATGTTGTGGATTTGGTACACCGACATAGACAATTTCTAGCAAATATAAACAGATTAATTTTATCAATTAGTTTGTATCTATTAAGTTGTATGAGAATTAGAAAGTTACAAAAAGTATAATACATATTACATTACACTAAATCTTGTCATACAAACACAGGTTTGGCTAACGAGATGTCAGTAGTTAAAATTTAAGAAAAAAATAATAGCATTAGGTATAAGTTTTTTATAAGTAGGTAAATGTAGATAGCAAATTGATACATTATTAGATAATAATGTATGCAAACAACATGATTTAATGTCACTCATTAATCAATTCCAGACTATCAGTTAAGCCATTTAAAAAAAATATACTTTCAATCCCAGTATTTATTATTATTTATTGTTACTCTTATAATTATTGAGTTTCAAACTTTTAACTGAGAGATTTTAGATTCAAATCCCACTGCCGATCTCTTGTACCTTCACAATTAAAGTGCATTGATTCCTGTGTGGGTTTATTTGGGTTCATGATAAACCATAACTGGAGTGTAATAAGTAGGGTAGCCAGTAAACGAACTGCTGCATTTAATGGACATATGGGACATCTTTGTGACAATATATTTAAAAAAAAAATAGGTGAGTTGATAAAAACTTACCTACGTCACTGGCTTTAGCTAATGTCTCATATCCTCTATAGGTGCTCTTCACAGAGTGTTGAGTCGCAAAGTCTTTCACTTTCTCCAAGTTGTTTCCAGCAATGGCCACTACCTTGTGGTCTGAAGCTGGAAGAGTGGCTACTGCAGTCACAAAATCGTGACTTATCATACTGGTGCCCGCGATTCCCCAATGTAAAGGAGCCTGGAAATGGTAATAAAAAACATTTATATTTATATAAAAGTCACTCCTTGATAACTCAATGTCGTGAAACATTCAAGAGGATGATATTGATTTTGACAGATTAATTTGATCAGCTAAAATTCCTGTTAGGTATACCTATACTTAAATTTTCCCTCTTGGTTTTTGGATTATAGAGATTTGTCTAACAAAATGAATATTATTATTGTTTAATATTACTATTGAGTATGACTAACGCATAAACCGGTTCCGACCTGAGCCCGTAGACAAACCGTACTTAGCGATCGTCTACTGGCGAACTTTTCGACAATCTACCTACATGTTCCATATAATTATGCGTTATTGTTGCAGTTATAGGCGAAAATTCGTTTGTAGTTGATCGCCAAGTGCGTGTTTGTCTAGGGGCTCTGATGATGCGAATTTGTAGTTTGCGAAACCGGTCGTGTGTTAGTCATATTCAAAAGTAACATTAAACAATAATAATGGCTTTTCATTTTATTAGATAATTTAAGTAAAAGTATTATAAATTTAATGCTGATACAATCAATGATATAGAGATTCGCTTCGCCTTACATTCTTGTATGTATTCAGTAATAAGGAAGTCAATACAAATATGTCTTGTCTGACATTTTACAATAAAATATTTTCCTTATCTTTAACTACTATGGAATCTGTTTTTTTATCTATATTATGTAGAGATACATAGTTGATATGGTTCTGTTTATTGTCATTGTTGGGTGATTTTATTTAACTCCCTTTTTATTGTTCCTCTTAAGAAAACGAATATCTTCAATTCAGAGTGATTTTTGTAAATTATTAAAAATATATGAACTAGGATTCTAAACCTATTTTCAATAAAAAATATTTATTAATTATAAAGTTTCTATAAATTATAAATTTAAATATACTTTTATAACTTTCTTTAATAAATTAATATACTTACCACAAACAATCATAGTAAGTACTAGTATTGTTATAGTGGAGTAAGTTGGCAGCAGGTGCATTCAAACCTGAGATCTCTTCATTGATAGTACAAGTCTACTATAAGACTACTGAACACTTCTCTTCTTTGGAAAATTATATTTGTTTAAAATATTAACTTTTTTTTACGTGTACCGGATTTTAGACATAAGCGCAGACGACAACGTCAATTAGACATCTCGATCTAAGAGCCACGTTTACACAATATAACATTGCAAAAATTCAATCGGAAGAACTGAGAAAGGTATGCCATCACTTATACTGGCTTAAATGATCACTTTCGGTGTCTTTGGATAAAACCGATAATACCGATTCTGCTATTTTCATTGTTATAATATAAGGTCCACCAATCGTGTATATATCTAATTCAAAAATAAAAAAATGGTTGCTTCTATGGTTTTCATTAAATGTTTCTTCTCAGTAGACCTTACACTATGACTTTAGGAATGGTGAAATGAGCGAATGTTGTCCGTGGATACCAAAAGTAATCACTCAAGCCAACCTAAAACCAATTTGTAAACGTAGGGATACATTTTTCTTTTCTTCCAATTAGATTTTGCATAATGTTTGATGTGTTCTTCTTACAGTACACTCGAAAACTTACAGAAAAGAATAGAAAACAAATAGTCGAAAGAAAGAAATATTTTTATTTTATTCTGTTATGAGGACTCCACATGAAATGAATATAATAAAATAAAAAAATATTTTTTTTCAGAAAACTGTTGAATCGAAAACATACACAGTTATGTAGTTAATTCATATTCCATTTCAGCTTGTTTATGAAGCATTTGAAATTCAATTAAATTGTTCAAATGTTTACATTGTTTGTTATTAACATTTGAATAACATACTTTTTTATCTCATATTAACATACCTGCATGTGATTCAGTATCACAAGATCTATGAATTCATAAAAGGTTGAGGATGTATAATGATCTAATTATAAATTATTGTTTTATAAATAATGATTATAATTATAGAAAATAACTCACCATAATTTCTGTAATAATACTGTGTGTTGTAATCTTCCAATTAAATTTGATTTAAAACACAAATAAAAGAATGTTCATATACTGACAAGAAAAAACAACTGAAGGAAAAAATAAAATAAGTTTTTATTCTATCATAATCTTATCATTATTATGATTGTATCTTTGTTATCAGTATTGATATAGGTATAATAAATCTTTATAATCTGACTTGTCACTTTTATTCTAATTTCAAATTCAGTGATGTGATTATTGTGTATTTTTTTATCTTTTTTTTTAACAGTTATTAAGACGCGAACAAGTTTGTTGATGTTTAAAATATTCTTATTGGGAGGAGGACTTGCATTTGCTTATCAATTTAGCACAGAGTTTTGTTTGTTTAAAACATTATCACAATCACATTATACTTATATTAGGTTTGTATTTCTTGCTGTAGTCTTTCTTTGTCTATGCCTGAGATTACACTGACAACTATTGTATGGAGAATGTAGTACAAATGTGGGTATTCAGTATTATTATTTTTATTTTCCATACAGTATGTATTGTTGTGCTATTAATTTCTACCTACATGCACTGCGTCACATGAGTTGTATTTACTATTTATTCATAACTAGATTTAAAAACCCAGTCAGAGAGTGATAATTAGGGTAATTGAATTATCGGGAAAGTTTTTAATAAATTTTCTAATATAGATTTGCTTTTATTGGTTTTATTTTATTGGCGTCCCTCTTTCACAATACACCGTTCCTATGACAATGACATCAGAGTGCAGGACCATATACAAGTCATCTGTATCCGCCTCTGTTCTGAGAGAAGCATTGAGGGCGATAATGTAAATACGTTGGTAAAATGAGTTGATGTAAATGTTTAGGTACTTATATAACTGTAACTATACAAACTTTATTATAGTATTGTTGTTTATATAATTTGTAACTAAGTTAAGCAAATGCAAAATGTATATTTTATTTGATTTTGATATTTTTGTAAAAGGCATAAACTGTATATTTTGGTAAATAAATAAATATGACAGGTAAATAAATTTAAATATTCTTTGTATTTAGTGTTCCAACAAGAAAAATTAAGGAACTTTTCCAGATTAGGTGAAAATTTCTAAAAGTCGATTATTTTGAATTATTTTTACGTAGATATGTAGTATTTTACCTGAAGAATAAGAATCCGGTGAAATTTTGTGTTTTTTTTAAGCACAAAATTCATTATTTCTATTTTTCATATGCCTTTGACTTGTCACAAGTACTTAAATTTTTACGTTTGACTGATTTGCTAGTTAGGCTAGAGTTTGTCTGGTGTTATTTTATGCAAAAGCACATTTATTGACAATCATTTCATTATCATATAATTTCTTGGGTGAAAACTAAATAATAATTATGTGAATATACATAAGTAGAAAATTCATGAATTTGATGCGTTCACCTTATCTGGACTCTTACCAAAATTAAATAATCAAATTTTGTAAAATCAAGTATTGTGTTTCTGAATGGCAGGAACCCAGTCAAAGCCTTGGTTTAGCAAAGTATACACTAATTTAATGGTAGGTATTAATATAATTTTTTAATCCAAAACATGCATTATCACAAAACTACCGTCAAATCAATAAATAATATTGCAAATTTTATTTAATTTTTTTTTGTAATCATGTCTTCATTTCATTTTACATGTGGCAATGTGAATAAATAAACGAACCTTGTTCAATGGTCAAAGACAAATGAATCCCAATAATGTTTGTTATGATAATGAGGTAGTGTGAGAAACTATTATATCAGTTCTTATATTCTTACAAATACAATACAATATTGCCCCAAGATAAATACTATTGTATATTAATATTTATCATTACCTATCTTTGCATACATTGAACAATGTGGATTGTAGGTGAATTTGGAAAGGGAACTGAGTCGAAAATCTCTCACTACATCTATACCACAATAGGTTCTCCCACAAGTGGAGCAATCAGTAGATAGCATGTTATAAACATATAAGTTGTCTTCTCCTTATCAATAAAAGTCAATACATTCAGGATGGGTGGCAAACCTCTGAATTGAAAAAAATATTGTATTCTTGATGTTTTGCTTGTCTTTTACAGGACACTCAAAAACTTATAGAAAGAGTGGGAGACCAATTCTTTACTCTATTGACATTATGGTAAAATATTTGTATCTCATGTTATTTTGAATTCATTTTTTCATTTTCTTTGACTATTACAATACAAAGTTTATATGTCTCTGGTTCTACCATCATAGTACCTACTCACTATTACATCTACTACTATACCATCACGGCATATCCCACAAGTGGGGTAGCCAGCAGATCAGCTGCATGTAAGGAACATGCAAACTGTCCTCTTCGTGCCAATATAAAATCAAGACATTCAAGATGGGTGGCAAACCTCATCGCTGAATTTAAGATGTAAAATGTCTTATTTTTTTCGAACACCTGCCTTTTACAGGACACTCGAAAACTTACGCAGAAGAGTGGGAGACCAATTCTTTACCGGGTGCTCCACGGGATAGTAGAGGCAAATAATTAAGAATTGGGGATGTTTTGTAAATGATAAAATTCCTTTTAGGATCTTTGTTATATTTTGGTGAATTAAATAAACCTATATATTTCTTGCAATCTCTATGTATTTGTAAACTATCACATAAATTTATAGCAACACTGTATTTGAATATATTGTTCCTAGGTGAGTACTACCATAAGCTTAAGCGTTCATCACATACAGAAAATGACTTGTATCCCTTTTATCTAACACCATTCATATTAGATTCCTATTTGTATTATTATAAATATATTAATTAATTATGTATTATTGTAAAATATTCTTTGTCAATCAAGGCTTAGCCGTATGTCAGTGTCACGGCTATATTGTCCTACAATAAATGACAGCATTACTTGTAAATAATAATGATTAATCTCTGGCAATTCAGTGATAACAACAGCACTGAGATAAACTATGTTTGTATAAAACATAGTGTGAATATTTTGTGTGATAATTAATTTGACAACAATATGTTTAAATTTACTCTAATTTAAACATCAAAATAAAGCAATGTATAATTTCGCTCATCACAAATTTCGTGAGATAATAGTTACGTAATGGTATATTTTCTTGATATTGACATCTTATATTCATCTTGGAATTATTTATATTTATTTTTCGAATTGCGAAATACAGAGTACAGGATATCAGACAGGACACAGTAGAGAGATGTTAGCCGTCATAAACAAACAAACTGTTTGCATATATGGTTTCATTGTAATATTGATGTAATTTATTACTAAATGAAGCAAGGATAAAAGGAAGTGGCGCTTGATCCTTTCTGCCTACCCCGCGAGGGAAGTGGCATGATGGTATGTTTGTATGAATCTGAAAAATAAAGGTATCGCAAACAACCTTTCACCATTACAAAATAGCATTGTTCAGTAGCATCCTTGAGATCAAATCATTATCATCACAGTTTTTAAATCTCCTTAAAAAGCAAGTATAAACTAATGAAACTTTGATACTTAATGCAATGACGAATTTTACAACCCATCTGAATATCAAGTTATAACTTTTTTTTAAAAGATATAGGTATATACACCTTTCACACTAAGCTAAAAGCTTGTGCCGTGAAAGGGGAGTTGTTTTCATAGTCCATAGAGGATGTTCTGTAATTAAGTATATGACGTGATTTCTCTGGCTACCTTATTTGTTGTAGGTAGTGTAATAGGTAATTAATATACATGAAATGACATAATACATAGAGGAAAAAAATATCTTACAAAATATTACATTTTAATATTGAAACTTTGACATTGAAACATAAAATAAAACTATTTTGTTTCACAAAACTGAATACAAGATGTTTCACAAACACGCCCAACACTTTTACTAACAAATTGGCATCAGTGTTAGGTTTTTTCAACTATTTTTCACTAATTTTCAAAATGAAACACAATATACCTATAGTTATTCCACTATTGTTGTGTAACTATATATTGTTTCATTTTAAAAATTATGAATATGAATTTCCACCAAGAACCGTCGGTCGATAAATTAAACTTTATTTTTCACTATTTTCTTGATGCCAATTCTTTGGCAAAAGCTCTAGGGATGCTTGTGTTACACATTATATATACTTTTGAGAAAAAGTGTTATTTTACATTTTGAATTATTTAAAATATCATTTCACTATGTTAAAACTGAAACATTTGATTCAAGATGAAATTTTAATAAAATAATAAGTAATAATAAATAAAATTGATAAAAACATGAAACAGCAGTAAAATAATAAATTTAAAATATTGTCAAACATTCAAAAATATTTTTTCAATATTGTTGCAAAGTAAAAAAGCTAGTTTTTTGGAAGAACAATTCATTGGACTTTGGTTTAACTACTTTTTCATAGAGTTATAACATATTTAAAAAGTGAATTTTATTTGAATAAGCATATTTATGAAGTAAAGTAAATATAGGTACTTATTGTGTTTGCGTATGTGATTGTGAAGTACGATTTATTATGTTGAATGTCAAAGTGAAAATATGTTGTTTTTTTATATAAAAAGCTCATGTATAGCTGTATATTGTTGAATAAATAAATTAATGAATAAATAAAATGAGTGATACTTACATGATTTAGCACAAACTTAGGGCCATCTCCACGTGTCATTTCACTACCACATACCCACCTTGAGTTGACTATAAAAGGTAGTACTCTACAATGCATGTCTCTATTATATTATTAGTAGATCACATTCTTTACTTGCTGCAGTACACGTCATGTAACACTATGCTCTTTGTATACATTCGCATGGTACTAGAAATTGAATATTGTGTATAACTAATGTAACTATCCTATGACTCATAAATAACTTATATTCTAGCATGTGATCATACCTTCAACTCTGATAATTCAGCGCATACATTTTTTTTAAAAGATGTATCTGGGTTTTATTATAAACCCTAATACAACCATATACACCTTTCACAGTAAGCTAAAAGCTTGTGTCGTGAAAGGGGAGTTTGCCGGTACCTGGGATTGAACCACGTACCTCATGTACACGATTATAAACAAATGTTATAGAAATTCTTTAATCATCAAAATTACAGATTTAATTTTTTAAATCAGGTTGGTAAACATCTCTTATGGCCGGTCTCAATAACATAACCGAGTTAACTTGTCAACGCGATCCGAGATAGAATTCCAATTTGTATCGTTCTTCGACCCGCGTCTCAATAAAGAAAAAGTACATGGCCAGAGATAGATAGGGTTCCTATCGCTGTTCCCTCCAATTGCCGATGCGATTGATATCCGCATCATATTATAATTACGAATGTTTGGAGTCAAAAAACTTTACAAAGTTTAATTTATCGACTGATGGTTCTTGGTGGTAGTCCATTTTAATAATTTTTAAAATGAAACACGATATTATAGTTATTCCACTATTGATTTTATTTATTTTTGCAAGCCGGCTCGCAAAAATAAATAAAGCCAATAGTGGAATACTTATATTTCGTGTTTCATTTAAAAAAATATTAAAAAACTTTACTAATACCACTAAAAATGATTATATGGGCGACCAAGGTTTTAAGAAACACGATGTTTTGCCATATACATACATTATACTACCATACTATACTATACCTTCACGGCTCTCATGCCGTGTCCCAAGTGGGGTAGGCAGAGAGAACGGAACGCCAAAATATCTATCTTTACACACTTCCTTCGCTTCCTCCACATTCATACAGTTTCTCATACACGCACATCGGTTCCTCTGACTGAACACGCGGCCGTCCTTGAGAATTTGATCCACGTGGTTCTCGGACGCCCGCGCTTGCTCACACCCTTTCTTTCAAACAAGTATATCCTTTTTGTCATTGCCATATACTTATATCGCTATTAAAAAATAGGTGTTGATGGTAGAAGGGTGAAAATTTAGTGCTGTATGTATTTTTTAATGACTCGCCATATAAAAAATAAATATTTAAAATTTGTCCAAAAAATAAAATAAAAAAATTCGGGGTAGTAAAATAAAAAAAACCCTTAGCTTTTAATGATATGAAAAATAGATGTTGGCCGGTTCACAGATCTAACCGATAAGCACACAAAATTTCATCAAAATATGCCCAGTCGTTTCGGAGGAATATGGTAACAAACGCTGTGACATGAGAATTTTATATATAATCAAAATATACTCCAGCTTCGAATAATTCTTAATCGCTTTCGTCGCTTGAAAACATTTTTTTACTTTACCACAACCTCTTAAAGTCAAAGAATCGCTAGTGACTGGTTGCAGAAAGCCCAGGACAGAGATGCCTGAGATATGGGGGAGGCTTATGTTCAGCAGTGGACAGGAATAGCTGCATAAACTCCACTTTCAAACGGAACTTATCTGTCAAAGTCCGGGGATAACAAAACCATACAAAAATTTGTCACCTTGGATACGACAAATAACTAGAGATAGGATATTGAAACGCATTTTCGTTGATTTCCATACATTATATAACTCGCAGCACTCCGAGAGGTAGATAGAGAATTTGGATAGCGATTCTATCTCAGCTATGTTTATTGAAACGGAAAAACGTAAAGATAGATCGATTTTTAACAAAAGTTCGGAGATAGATCGCTTATTGAGACCGGCCGTTAATCTGTCGTTGCTTCAGTGCCGAGGATCGCTACCATAATTTTTATAGATGTAAATAAAATGTTTCCATTGACACCGATCCTTAGCCCTTCGCAGCAGCACCTCATGCCTCCTTCACCACATCTCTCCCATTACCTCCTTCACCTGTTCACTCAATTTCATCTCAGGTAAACATATTTATATAATGATTAATTAATTTATTTTATTCTTTTTGTACATCATAAGTTAGGTACATAACATAATCAACAAATCATTTTACATAAAAATGTGATGATATGCAGTAGCAAAATTATCACTACATTAGTGATTTCTTTCATCTAACCAAACTTCTGAACAATGAAGACTTATACCAAGATAATTATATGTATACCAAATTAATTATATCTACATGATATAACAAATAATTAATACAATAAATCTTCCCATTATATGAAATATTTTAGTCATCATCTTGATCATAATGAACTCCAATTTGTTTTCTTATGGTATCTTCAAGTTTGGCCAACAAGAGACTCTCGTTGTGGGACATGATAGCTGATTCTGTGAGACCTGCGAAAGATAAATAATTTTTATGTTTATTAGACTATTTAAAATAATACAGAAATTCAGCTTAAAATACACCTGAGGGGTGCCAAACCAAAACGTTTCAAGTGCCAGAAAGTGCATTTTTCAGGAGAGACTTAAAACTGTTTATATTAATAAATAATGCATATTTACATTTTTGCAACCTTTATTCATGTATTATAATTCGTTATTGAGGTATTATAAACATTCCATAAGCAATAAAAAAATCTTAGGTACTTGGAAATGGAATTTGAAAAAAATTAACTGAACAAAACGTTTTAAGCGCCAACATTTGTGCAAGTAATAGCGTTGTATGTGCCACTTTACTTGCACAACAATCAGGTGAGTGGGGCGATTTATAACCTGCAGGATTGCAATACTTGATGAGGTTTACAAAAAATAAACTCTGTTCAAGAAATTTAAGAGTGATTTCTGAAAAATATCCTTTGGCAACCAGAGTTAGGAGCATTGCTAATACAGCATGGTTTTTATTTTGACCCGCTGTTCCTTTTCAATTTTCTAATAGTTTTTTCCACTGGAGTTTGTTTAAAACCCGTTTTTTTAGGAACTCTGCGTTGACGCACCTGCTTCATCACCTATTTTTGCAATACTGATGGTGCAAGTGATAGTGCAATTAACAAGGCACTTGCAACGTTATGACTTGCTAATGCGAGTTTCTACCACTAAGAGGTGAGATTTTTAACATTGTTTTAAATGCACAAGTAAAGGTCGGCACATACACCACAATTCACTAATAAAACACATTTGAGCCCATGTGGCACTTACAACGTTTTGGTTTGCCACCCCTCACCTATTCTTGAATGTGCTGTAGAAGTCAAATGGTTTATCTCTCCTCAATTCATATATCACCATAGTATCTCTCAAAGTGTACTTGGGATAGACTCTGCGACAGTATACATTAATATTGTTACAGTTGACTCATAAAGTTTAAAGTGTATCTATGCGTCTATAGAATGATTAAAATGTTTATTTATCTTATAGAAAAATATAAACATGATGGCTATTGAGGGCAAGAGAGATAAAAATAGTAAACATGATAATTATTATTTGTTGTATAATACTTCTTATTACAATCCACTTCATCCACAAGGTTTGCATCGAGTGACACTTGTGTATAAACATTAAAGACATTATACAAAGCAAGACTGTATTTTTTTATCAACTTCAAGCAAAAATATGCTTCCCACCGTCGCAATAAAGTCTATATTCCTACGAAAAAATAAATTTTACCATGTGAGATAGTACGTGTTAGGGTGGTGACCCTTTCTAAATATTGCCAGTACATAATAAAATCATATAATTATAGCAGGCATATATTTCCAGACCCTCTTTCTGTAGCAGCCGCCAAGCGTTAACATTACTCCTGAATAAATACCCGTTTTACCGTTCTTATTTGTTCAATAATTTTTAGTTTTCTTGATGTGTGATTACGGAAAAAAATTGCACAGATTTTATGCATTATTAATTAATCACCTAATTTTATTACATACAATTGATCCTCTGTCTACTCCACTTATGGAATATGCCGTAATAATGGTAAAGAATTCACTATAATGATTAAATGTAATGTTATATATTCAAAAAATTAATAAGTTTAGTATAAAAGTGCATCAAATTCAATCTGAGTACTAAATTGATATAACAAATCAATAAAATAATTATAAGGTTTGAATTATGACACAATTTAATGCATCAAGTCACAAAATAAAAATATTGTGTGACGTGATGCATTGTAACATAATATCATCCAAATATGACAAACCATTTCTGATGCATCTCCTACACTCCTCAGCTTCATATCGGAGTCCACAGCTGTTGTTATAGTTAAATGGGATTGTAGTTTCTGGGAGAGGAAATTCCTTCCAAGTTCCATCTGGCAATTGCATCTTCAATGGACACCAAAACATTGGAATCTATAATGAAAACAAATATACAATTTTTAAAAATCAGCGAAGTAAAGAGAAGTATTTTGTAACATTGTCTGTCTTAACATCTAGCTAATGTTTCTTTAGGGAACACAATGAGGAAAGAAATCTCTTCCATTTACAAAGAAATTTATATTAATAGAGCACCTAATCTTTTTTTTTTGGTTCCCAACATTTTTGATTTAGCATAGGAATTTGTCAAAATATCCAACACTTAAATTTGTGACTTTTTTGTTACCAGTGCTTTTGATTTGATATAAATAAAATTAACGATGTGAATTTTTATGAGCATATAAACTAATAAAATAATAATCTAATACAAACTCACCCTAACACTTCCTTTGGTCCCTACAATGATTGCTTCATTTGATAATTGAGCTCTAGAATTTGTAGAAACACAAGCCGTTCCTCCACTAGGATATTTAAGGACACAACCCATTGAGACATCTACTCCATCCTCATTCAAGTGTCCAGATGCCTTGATTTCAATCGGTTCTTCCCCGAACACCATCTGAGATATTTGTAGAACATAAATTCCCAAATCTAAAACTGTTCCGCCTCCCAGAGATTTGGAACTAAAAAAAATACACTGTTTAAAAAATTATTGTTTCTGTAGAGTCTTCAGCAAAGAATATGTCTTTCATTATTTTCTGTAAGTTTTTGAGGGACATCATGTTAGAGATATTTAAATCTACAATTCAGTCATGAATCATCAATCCTGAATGTCTTCATCGGAAGACAGAGGACAACATGTGTGCTTATTGAGTACAGTTAGTCTGCTGGCTATCCCACTTGAAGAAGATGCGATGATAGTAACGTAAATAAATAACTTCAATATAGTATTTGATTTGATGACGTACTTCAATCTGTCAACGTGATTGATAGGAAATCCAAAATCAACATTCACTTGTACAACTTCACCTAGAGATCCATTATTTATCATCTCTCTGAGATTGACATAAACTGGGAAGAATCTGGACCACACAGCTTCCATCATAAAGAGTTTCTTTTCTTTAGCAAAGTCTATCAGAGTTTTGGCTTGCTTGTAGTTCAGACACAGAGGTTTCTCACAGAGCACATGCTTCCCATTTTTTAACATAAGCATTGCCACCTCAAGATGTTGAGGGTTCAAGTTTCCTATGTAAACGATTTCTAAAAAGAAAAATAATTATGTAACAGTAAGGTGAGTATCATTTGTTACAAGTTGAAAAAGTAAGTGAAATGATGTCTATATGACGTCACATAGTATTGAACATGGAACAACACGACAAACCGTACTTGGCGATCGACTACAAACAAATTTTTGACAATAGCCGCAACAGTAATGCATAATTACACGGTACATTGTAAGTAGATTGTCGAAAAGTTTGCCAGTAGTCAATCGCAAAGTGTGGTTTGTCTACGGCCCCTGGTATGAACACTTGATGACATAATGCTATTCTAACTTATTCATAAAACTTGTAGTGGACCTGCATCATAAATTATGTACTCATATTTCAGTTTATAATCTAGTTGTACTATTAAAGTTTTCATTACAAATCTGTTATCAGCCAAGAAATATGTTTTTCCATTCACAATACTTTTAGCAGACTGGGTAACCTTTTTTCGTAGTATATTTTTTCAGTAACAACATAAACATAGAATTGAGCATGATACATATATTCAAGAAACATTCCTTCAAATAGATATATAAAGAATAAGATACTTCTACTTATCCAAACATGCAAGTTATTTTTTTTATAGTCAGGCTTGTCATAATAATGAAGATGTTAGCCGTTCATAATTGCCATATGATAATTTTGTGAACCATTTTCACTCTTCAAATACCGAATTAGAGGACAACATCTCTGCGAAACAATGGAAATGTCTTGAAAAATCATTTTAAAAGGAAGACTCAAAAAAAAGTAGATACTAAAAATGAGTTATGAATTTATTCTTACCAACATTTGGATCTTTGGCCAGAGGCTCATATCCCTCATAGGCATTGGTTATTTTATGAAGCTTAGCAAACTCTTGAGCTCTGCTAAGTTCTCTGGCTGCCACACCAATTACTTTGTGATCTGAAGGCGGAAGAGAGCTGAGAGCAGTGACAAAGTCATGGGAGATCTTTCCAGCACTTGCTATACCCCAACGAAGAGCCATTGTGTCTGAAAAAAAATTGTGCTGTAATTATTACAGTGTTGTAATTCAATTCCCGTTGCTGTTTAACTCTGCCTTTATGATGATGAGGAAATTGTTGGTACAAGGACTGACTTATTACAAAATAGTATTTAAACAATATATGCGATAACATCCTTTGTCCTAAAACACTAGCACAATTGTTTTCAAAAGTAATAAAACCCAATACATTAATTTAATATAAATCCAATAAATAATTTAAGCAATAGTTTAAGTAATCGTCAAACTGTTTCTTTTGACTTTTTAAGTCAAAATCAGGTCAGAAAATAAAAATTAATTAAAGTGTTTACTTTAAATAAATGAATATGGAGTTTTACATAAAGACATTTTACATCTTAAATTCAGCAATGAGATTTGCCACCCATCCTGCATGTCTTAACTTTTGTTTAATCTTTGAGGTTTAATCTTGAATGTCATTACTTCTAAACCATCACAGCATATCCCACACATGGGATAGACGATGGATTTACTGATGTAATTTATAGACTGTTCTCTCGTACCAATAAAAAATTAAGACTTGCAGGATGGGTATAGAGTAATAAAATTGCATTACCAAATTGTAAATAATAATTAGAAGTATCTACATAAAACTGTGCGAAGTCATTTTTGATCAGCATAAGTAAAATGGCTATGTAATTATAAAAATTAATTATTTTTTAATAATAAATGTGATAACTTACAGAGTGTTATATGACTAACCGTGTAGAGTGTAAGGTGTTTGGCATACCTCTACTAACTACTTTATAGAGGTACTAATTGAAGCGAAACAATCAAATACTTATAAACACTTTATTAATAATATTATCTGAAGTAATAAAAAGATAGGGAGACACTCTCATAAAATTAATCATGTGTGATTGAGTTTTAAATTGAAACTCTGAAATTGTAAAGAGAGAAGTTTATCATAGGATTTAGGTACTACTACTATTATACCATCACGACATCCAGTTGTGTGTAATAATCATGTATACTGTCCTCTCCGTGCTAAATAAAATTAAGACATCCCGGATGGGTGGTAAACCTCATCACTAAATTTAAGATGTAAAATGAGGTAGAATCTTGGTGTCATTCACATGAGGTGTGCCGTTCGATCCCAGGAGTCTGCCGAATTCCCCTTTTACGACACAAGCTTTTAGCTTACTGTGAAAGGTATATTATAAGGTTGTATTTGGGTTCATAACAAAAACCCAGATACCTATATATATTTTTTTAAAATACTTTATTTTTCAAACACCTGCCTTTACACCACTAAAAACTTACAGAAAATAGTGGGAGATTTATTCTTTGTTGGGGAATCCACAGAATGACATGACTACTGTTGTAAATAATAATTTTATTGAGGAGTAAAGTTGGGACATCTGAATTATTCCATTTTGATACCTAATACTTACTTCTAATTGCTTACAATTTATACATCTGGCAATGTTTGAAAACCCTGTACAGTATCATAGCAATCCATTATAATAATGATATGATTATATTATTATTTGTATTGTAATAATGTTATGCATTTAACAATAATTATATAGTATGATAAGATAATAGCTATTACATAAGTAGATAATATAGTAGTACCTATTCAAACAAAAATAGGAAAAAACATAATTTGAAAAAGTTTATAATGTGAATATTAGTTTGTCAAATATAACAATATTTAGCACATACATAGGTATTGTGTATATTCTTGATGGAATATTTCATTATAATCCCTAGTATAAAACCTAGTTACCGAAATTATCAGGAGATGAAATTCTCAACATAGTATAATTTTTGCTAAGGAGTTTTGTTCAATTGGATTATACAATTAACTTGACAAACAAGCTATGTATATTTGCCTTAATGGCACTTTAGTATATTTATTCTATGGATACGTCCAATATAATATAATTTTATACCTACTTGATTATGATGTACCTAATTACCTATACTGGCACTGGCAATATGTTAGAAGGGGACACATCACCGCCAGTTGCTATCTCACGTGGTATGTTTTTTTTTTATAGGAATTTACAGAGGAAGTAATATTTTTGTCATTTTTTTATATTTATATCAATGTTATATTTTTGTATTTTGCGCAAAAGTTCACATACCTGTTCTCGTTAAATTCTTTCGTTAAAAGACACAAAAGCCTTCGAATAGTATAATTAGTTTATATTTTAACCTGTGATAAAATCAAAAGTTATGGAAATCTTGACGTGTCAAAAATTTAGAGATGTATATTTCAAATTTATATCACTTGATATGTGAAAAATCGCTGTTTAAAATTTAATGCAGATACAAGTACACAATAATATTATTAATATACCTGTCTATATTTATATT
Organism: Athripsodes cinereus; assembly: GCA_947579605.1. NCBI lineage: Eukaryota > Metazoa > Arthropoda > Insecta > Trichoptera > Leptoceridae > Athripsodes > Athripsodes cinereus. Next base: position 22,404,414 of record OX388311.1, read on the forward strand.
TTTTATTACTTAAAGTTATTTTTATAATTTTTAATTATTGTTATATATGTATTTAGATAAAAGATTTTTAGTACTATATTCACTTATGTTGAAAATAAATCAAATTAAAACATTCTTTAGTTTATTTCTTCAATGCTATGATTTTTGAATAAAAAGTACTTAGAGACTTAGAAATTCGAATCAAAATTGTTTTTCTTATTATTCCTTCTTACTCCTTTTTGTAGGTATCCCTTTGTGTCTATCATAAATCATAATTGATATTATTTTCTTAATCTACCGAAGAAAATTCACTGTTTAATTTCACTATGAATATTGTGAAAAATAATAATTTTACCCCACCACTAGTTGCCATTAGAGAAATCACATCTCCCTATAAATTACATAAAAAAATATTTACAATTTCAAGACAGAGAGATCAGTTTCATGTAAACAATGTTTTTTTGTCTTCTATTATTTGACTCGTCAAAGAGTAATTTAATCAAATAAAACCATAAAACAAAATTATAACGCAATATTTTCCTGTGTTGGAAATTTATTTGATGCTGGTAGCACTGATTTTAAAATTTCGAAGTAGTTAATATTTTTTCTACCACGTGGCGCTAGTTGACGCAACGTTCCGTTCCGGTAGTTAGGGTGGTCGTTTCTGTTGAACGATTTATGTTTGTCAGTGAGTTTGTAATTGCTGAATTAGCTTACTTTATATAAGTGGTAAGTTTGTTTTTGATGAATTACAATTGTTTTATTTTTTTCGACTTGTTCTCCGAACGATTAATGAAGAGATAATTTTTAAACATTCCATTCATTTTCCGTTATGTTGACCGCCATCGCCCTATCACTGATACGCCTTCGCATAGAATGATGTTTTGATAATATATCAATGAATTAAGAATAATTATACATAAATATATTTATCACCTAACGCATCTTCAATTTTCTTTATTTAATAATCTTCATAAGTCTGTAAAAACAAACTTTACATTGCATTAACCTCAAATTATTCGTCGGCGCCGTTTTCTCGGAATTAGTCATGACAGATAACATTTTAGGAATTCCATCAGGAGCCTGTTTTTGTGTAGCGAATCATTGCTTGGAATGTTAATTTTCCTCAAGCATTTATTTAGAGGTGATTGAGAAAATATTTATTATCGCAGATATCTTTATTGAAAAGAGTTCTATAAGTTCATTTCACTGTTAAGAGTTTTAATTTTCTAATCATTTCACAACATTGGACTAACTCTTCCTGTAAAAGGCAAATGCCGTGTTTTATTCAAATAAATAAACAAATAATGTATTGAAATGTTTCTGTGTGAATTAATTTATCAAAACACATTGTTTGAACAGTTTTGACATTCAATTATGACACTTGGCAGCCTTGTGCATTATGTATTGTGTATATAATAATATAAGTAATGAATTTAAAAGGTCATATAACTCACAATGCAACTCATTAATGTTTATGTAAGTTCTTGAGGTGAAAAGTGAAATGTTATTATGCTTAGGTTAGAATGATATTAAATATATTAGGAACATTGAACCAATTTATATTCTATAATCTAAGTTTTGTTTATATATTATTTTATGCACAATATCTTTAAATGAAATAGCTACTTATATGTTGTAATATATTGTTTCAGAAGGATTATTGGATACAAGAATATGCAATAATTTTGTCGAGTGCTACTAAAAACAAGTGACAAGTTAAGTTTGTGCAAGTTCAGTGTGACAATCATTATTAGTTTGCGCTGTGAAGTGATTTAACAATTTTCATATAACATTGGAATCAGTTCTACAGTTGATGGGTGAGTGTGGAAAATATACATAGAATATTTATGCTTGTTTATTTATCTGAAAGAGAGGGTGTGAGAAAGCGCGGACGTCTAAGAACTACGTGGCTTAACCACGTGGATCAAATTCTCAAGGACGGTCGCGTGTTAAGTAAGAGGAATCGGCATGCATGTATGAAAAACTGGATGAATGTAGAGGAAGCAAAAGAAGTATGTAAGGATAGAGCGACATGGCATTCCGTTCTCTCTGCCTACCCCACCTGGGACACGGCGTGAGGGTATAGTATAGTAGTTTATTTATTTGGATTTTTTTCAGTTTAGATGAACATATCTAAATATTATATTATTTTGAATTATTTTTATATAGATATGTAGTGCTTTACCTGGAGAATAAGAATCCTGTGTAATTTTGTGGATTTTTAAGCACTTAATTTATTATTTGCATCATTCATATGCATTTGACATGTCATACCTATACAAATTTTTAAGTTTGACTTATTTGTAGGTTAGGTTAGAGTTAGTCAAGTGTTATTGTATGCTGCAGCTCATTTATTATCAATCATTTCATTGTCATATCATTTCTTGTGTGAAAAAATGTATAATTAGATGAATTTAAGTAGAAACTTCATAAATTAAATTTTTATGCGTTCATCTTATCCGAAATTTTACCATTTATTTTCTTGATATAGTTATTCAACAAAGTTTTGAATCAATATATGGACGGATCTATTTTGGATGTCAACTAATATTGGCACGAAGAGTATGACTTGTATGTTTACTACATGCTGTCAGACTGCTGGTTACTCTGCTAGTAGGAAGTACCGTAACGCTATGAATAAATATGAGCTATGTTAGTGTCATTTTAGTCCAATATGCAATGCAAATGGATCATTTCTGGATGGATTTTATTTTTTATTTGCTGACACTACTCCATGGAGCCTCTGGCAATGAATATAGCTTGGAAATTCTCCAGATCTCCTAAATGTGTTTTTAAAATTATTTTATGGAGACATTTGGGAGTTTCGGGTGATGGATACGATATACAACGCCCTTGAGGTCATGTTATGAGTAAACGGCGCTTTACAGATTGTCCATATATATATATATATATATATATGTTATTTTTCAACAGACATCTGTGATCACAAAGATCTTAATATACATCCCTTTATGGGCAGAGAGAGAGTGTATGGGTGTTTCCAATGCTTACGAATTGGCTTTGGCTGGTTTAAGCATGCTTTACTCTAGAAACGTTCACCGATTTCCACCACACTCTTTTTATATCTCTCATATTACTTTCTGTTCGCAACGGGTGACCGGACTCATTGCTGTGAAGCATTTCGTCCAACCAACCGTCACTTTCAGTTACTATATGGTCTGTGAGAGCAGAATCTTCGATGAAAATTCCAGTCGTCACGGGGATTTGAACCCAACAACGCAAGTACCAAATTCCAGGTGAATGCGAAAATAATACAATATTTCATATATATATATATATAGTATTTCATTTGGAAAATAAAAATCCAATGGAACTTTAATGATTTTTTATGGCCTGAAATTTATTATTTTCACTTAAGTACACTCTTGGCATATCAAGTCTAACTGATTGTGTGTTAGATTAGGTCTGGTGTTATTTTATTTTGTGCTGCAGCATCATATACGAAAAATGCAAATAATTAATTTTGTTGTCATGAAACCCACCAATTTTAGATGAATTATCAATTCTTACGTGTAATACTGTACAACCACATGAATATAAGTACTAAATTCAAAAATTGTATTTATATGCGTCCAGCTTATCCTCAATTTTACCAACATTTAATATCTTTTCAGCGAAGGATATGCCACCCACTCTGAATGTCTTATTTTTTATAGCATGTGCAGATGACAGCCTTTATGTTCATTGCATGCACCTAATCTGCTGGCTATCCCACTTGTGGAAAATGCTGTGATGGTATAGATAGTGAAAGATCTATCTCCATTTATTGAAATTTCAGTTTGTCGTTGGAAACCACTGTGAAATACTAAATACTATTGAAGTTCAATTCAAAGTTAATTAAAGTTCACATCATAACACTTAACTTCTCATGTGTTCATTAACAAATAATATCGTCAAAGACGAATGATTGGATCATTGATATTGGCGGTATGTTAGTATAGCTATATAACATTTATTTTTGTTCAAGAATTGACTTAATTTTTAATTTGTGTATAGTATTATTATTGAAAAGACACCATAATAATTCTACTGGGACCATTACAGCTTTCGGCTAATGCGATTCAAGAGAAAACAAACATTTACAATAGTGTTTCTACTTTTCCTTTATAAATTCAGCATACGTTAGTGAATGTGTCTATATTTGGGGAAATGCTATTAAATAAACAATCAAATTGCTTTTGTTATTGGTGATTCTGCGAGATTATCGGTTCTGCTTTTAGGTCGATAGAATAGCATATTATGCTGACGTGACAACTATACAATGCATTTTCATCATTGAATATAATACATTTGTAAAGTAGGTGAATATGCTATCTGAAAGGGTTGAGTATTATAACACTGTGGTTACCTATATACCAATTCGACAGAAAATTGACATAATGTAATTTCCCTCTGATAAACACATTTATTCTTTTATTTACTTAGCAGAACGAGCAAAAGTCTAGACCACTTGGTGATCATCTACTTGTACAGACATTGCTTGAATCATTACTGTCATCCAATTTGTCACATGTGCGAGACAATATTCCCTAATTAATATTTTCTCTGCTCAGGAAAGGGAGTTTGTATAGATTGATAGTTGCCAAGCAAAATCAGAACTAATCATACTGTGTGTACCTACCTACATTGTATGCATGTTGTTTATTTTATTGATATAACATTTTATCTTTTTTACAAATTTATTAGATCGATTTATGTTTAATCAAATACTTAATACATAAATACATTACATTGTAATGAATGTTAAAATTGTAATAAGAGTGAACTTTGTGTCCATAGTATACAATATAAATATACACAAGGTGTGTATTGTATTCTATGGACACAAAGTTCAGGTGTGGTTATAGTTTTCCATTTATCTATCTAGAATATCTATTCCATGTGAAATCAGCACACTTTTGCATTTTTCTATATTACGGATCCGGACTTCAGACCTTGCCACTCCAGTGTGCAGTGACATAGGATCGTCTTATCATTGACCATCAATAAGTGTGTTCGCTCTGCACAGCTTGTGTCCCCACCCTCCAGAAAACCCCCCGCAGTTTGTTACTCTTTCACTTAGTCACCCCCACCCTTAGTCGGTTGAGGGTCTTCCATGTAATGTAATTCAGACAATTCACGGTATTTCTGCTTTCAGATAGCATCATCCATGAACTGTCTTTGAGTTTCTGCTTCCACAGTTCTTCTACTCTTTTCTGCTGAGCTATATTCATTAACTACATACTTACTAGTTTGTTGTACCTGCATACTTATTTTATTTATTTGGATTTTCAATAGGTTTTTACAAATATAAATAAAGTATGCATACATATGAAATTCCCAATTATAGAAATGGTCAAACATTTAAATAACCATCTTTCTTACATTGCTAAGCATATTTATTAATAAAACAAAGGAATTGAATAAAAATTAAGAAAATACATTGGTACTACTGAATTATAGTCCGTACGCGACTAACTTCGCGCTCTCTACGTTGATTTTGTGTGTTGAGAGCGCGAAGTTAGTCGCGTACAAGCTATAAGTGTAATGAAAAAAGTACCCAAGTGGTAAATTTAAATAAATTATAATAATAGTCCGATGTAATTCCAAAGATTCAAAATGTGATTCTGAAAAAATAAAAACAGAAAACTGAGACTCAAAATGCATTAAAATGATGAAAAGATCAGAGGAAAGGAACGTTGTTTGTCAGAATGTCGTCAACACGGAGACCACTTCGGATTTATATCTTGACAATTGAGAATTCATAATGTCTACATTTTGGATTATAAAGTTATATTCCTGACAAAAACGGCTGACTAATCTATTTCTAGCATAACTCGTGGATGGACTGTTTATCCAAAACGTCCGGGGATGTCGAGTAGGTACTTTACATGGTAACATTTCAATTCGCTGAGATCTTGAAAACCAACAATACTCTTTAAAATTTTATAATATAACATCACTTGGATCTACTATTTTGCGTCTGTCGGAAAGCGGTTGCAGGCCGTGATATTTCTCAGCCTCATGATAAATGTCAAATTTACGAAAATTAAAGAAGTTTAACGATTGAGTTGAATTTCTCCCGTAAATTTTATCAAGAAACACTTATCGACATTATTTTTTTTAATACTGAAATTTCTTATCGATTTAATACTGTGTACATTGCCTATATTGTGTTTATTAACCAAATATAATATCGCTACCTTAATGCAGAACTAGCCTAATTGTTTTTGGATGATTTTTCAAAGTAGCGAATTTAAACATTGTTTTTGTAATAAAAAAAAATAATTCAAAATATCTAAAGCAAATTTTGACATGCATTATTATTTAGGAATCTAATAATTCTCACTCATTAAATTATCTCATATCTATATTATTATCATTTCTTGTATCTTAATATTTAACTCAGTTTGACCAAAATTTCAACTTAGGCTAATTCTGCATTAAGGTAGCGATATATCTTTTAGTTGTACATGAGTGATTTTTTCCCACGACCACTAAGTACTACCTACTGTTATGAGGGAACATTGATTATTATCTATGTAATTATTGTGGTAAAATTATATAACAAATTCTCAACATCTTTGCTTTCACAAATACAGCAGTACTTGCTTCCATATCTCATTCTCTTGTTATTTTATTTTATTCTTGAATCCATCTATCTATAAAATACTACCTAATTACGATATCTACATACCTTGGGTAAAGATAGTTAAAATGTGTTCTTTGTTTTTGTATATTAGAATGAATCAATTATTTTTTTTAATGTCGATGGAATCAAAACAATTTCAAAGAGAAAATATTATTTTGAATTATAAAATGTCGGAATCAAAATAGTTTGAGCAATGAGTAAAATTAAAATTTTTATTTCGCGTAAACATTGTTGGGAGTATACTTCTTACTTCCGATGGCCGAACAGCCCTTGTAGGACCTTTGCCCCCGAAACAATAGATCTCCAAGCCTTTCTTTCCTGAGCAATGGACTGCTAGTCGTCTTTAGCATTGAGCTCCTCCAGATCTCGGTTGATGTTATCCAACAATCTTTGTCTTGGTCTGCCTAGCGGTCTCCTGCCCTTGGGTATACCCTGCAGAATACCTTTAGTCGCCCTTTCTTTTCCGGATCTAACGACGTGGCAGTATATTCATATGTTGTTGATTCATATTAATTGCGGTTGTTGGGAGTATATTCATATTAATTTGTCTTCGAAATTTTGAATGTCACCAAAAAAACGATCTTCATTGATGATTCAATGATTGATGTAGGTATTTTTAAAATGAAATTTATTTGTTGGTTCAGTTTTGTGGATAGGTTTCTCCAGTATTCTACATTTATTCACATGGATGCTTAAAACTGAAATAGAAGGGTATTTGGATTTTAGTTTTCAGGTACTTATATCTGTGGTATACTGTATTTCACGTGGGTGGTTACGCTTACCACATGTTCTGAAAATTTACAACTTTGCAAATGCCCCTCTATTTAGTTACAAGTGTATGAATTAAAACAAGTTCAGTTAATTATAGATGTCCCGTTTTACATGATATTATTATGTCGCATTTTAATGTTTTAAGTACCTGCCATTACTTTGGTGCATACTAAATATATCTATCTAGTTGGTGAACTATAAGCATGGCATGGTTGCTTTCCTAGAACATAATTATTATACTATATTACTCACTTTCCATTCTGTGATTACTCACGGACAACCCTATGTATTATATACCTACCAATTAATTCACCCTAGCTCTTGGAAAATCCTGCAACACCTCCGGGAATGGTAAATTTATTCTATCCAAATCATTCACCCTGCGTTTAGGATTTGATCCTCAACCTTCCTCGCTAAAATCAAGAACTCCTTTTTCCATCAATGTAAGCTTCATCAAAGATTGTTGGATAACATCAACCGAGATCTAGAGGAGCTCAATGCTAAAGACAACTGGTAGTCCATTTCTCAGGATATAGAAAGTCTTGGAGGTCTAATATTTCGGAGGCAAAGGCCCTATAAGGGCTGTTCGGCCATCGGAAGTAGGTAAGTAATTTAGTAAGTAAGCTTCATCTTCATTTGCCTTTTAACGTTCTTCTCGGGAATAAAAGATAGAAATGACTCCATTCAAAATGATTCTGTCTCAATAGTCACTTCTCACGATTTGCCTAATGCTCTGAAAAAGGACTATTCAGTGATCTAATTTTGATTAACTGAGTGAGACGGGAATAGAATTTTGTTTATTTCGGCATGTTAATCCCATTTGAAGGTTTTTGTGTATGGGTCGTCACGATCTACTAGATATATTTTTATGTACCTACCTATATTTTCATGATTATCTCAGTTGGTTCCTTGTGGAATGACGAATGTGACAGCCAGTAATGTGAAAGTCTAGTAATGAAATAATAATACAAATAGACGAGACAAGATAATCGATTGTTTCAATTTTCGTTCGAGACATATTATTTATGAGATCAGGAACATAACAACACATTATGTTATATGAAATTCCATTTTCAAATCTCGTGAATCTCCCCTTAACTTTGTGTTTAAGGCAATAGGATTACAGGTTTGACATTTGCCTTACTCACTTGTAGGTTGCATGTAACTTTTCCCAGATAGTGCTCGTGTAAGCAGATTTGGCCCGTGTTTCATAAATCACAATACATTTCCTCGCGAATTATTTTTCTTAATACCTTTTTTTCTATCGCTCTCCCTTTCCGCTTTTGTTATCTACAGTAGGCACTTATATTATTTCCCAACCGGTTCTACAAAAGTCACCGACCCATTTAATACAATATATTCTCGTTTTTTTGTTCTGCCATTATGTACAAATACGTACAAAAAAGGAGGGAATGTGGTTTACGTGTAGGATGAAAATATAAATGAATGTAAGGGCAAATGCCTGAATATATATTTTATCTTTGATGCTCCTGGGATCAACTAGGTATTATTAAAATATACTTACAATGTCAATGCTAACTTTTACAATTAGGACCAAAATTTGTATATGACCATAGGTACGTAACAAACAATTTATATGAAAGTCAAATATTATACTTGTATATACCTAGTATAATAAGTATTCACTTGAATATTACTATATAAGGTATGTACAATTACTCAGACTTGACGATATTTTGAGTCTCAATTTGTGTGCAGGTAATAAAATTGTAGCACGTTTATTCCTCAACATATGGCATAAAGCTATAACGAACCTACATACCACATGTAGTGGATGGATTCCTTCACGTTTTATATTACGTACCTGGATTTTATATCAGAACCATAAGTGTAGGATTATTGCGTATGTACATACTCGTTGAATGTTATAATTATTATACTTGAACCCTGGAGAGTCGGACTCGCGATATAAATACATATTATCTATCATTCTTTACGACGTTTGAATCTCTGCGTGCAATTTGTGTTGTACAATCAGTAACGTATTGTTTTCGATCATGTTTATTAGTAGAAATGAATAGTACAACTGTGGACACATTCAAATGATTTATTTCAAAAATGCTCTCCTGTCAATATCAAATTTTTGTAGCGTACCTACCTACTTATTGTTTTATTGGGAATTGCTTTACATAAATGAACTTAATGGCTTTTGTCTTGTTTGAATGTAATGTCCGTGTAAACATTGATTTTGAATATTATGAAAATGTTATTGACATTATTTATTTATTTCTTCTTTTTGCACATCATAATTATATAAGTGTTCACAAAACATACGTAATAATAATAATAATAATCTTTATTAACCTAAGCATGGCATGGCTGCTTTCCTAGAACCTAATTATTATATATTATTCACATACATACATACATACATCTTCTTCCCCTTGTCCTAGTTGGGTCGGGGGCCCATTGCGCCTAGGTACCTCCTCCAGAGATCCCTGTCCACTGCTGCTTCCAGGACCTGATAACATGATACAAAATTTAAAATACTAAGTAAAACAATCCAATCATGAGTGTCATAGTAGTGGCCTATAGACGTCTATTAAAATAATTAGTTGAACAGTACATAATATTAATTTGTCTTCAACTATTCGACAATTCACCCACAATATCTCAATTAAGTACACGATGTTACGACATTAATAGATTGTTTTTGTTGTTCATTAAAAATCACAGTTCGACACTTGAAACAAATTGACACTTGACCGACAACATTCGTCTTCAACCATTTGCTAATTTCCCCATTGCCAAAATATCTTCCCCCGCCTTGAACTGTTTTCACTCGATTGAATGACATGAATACCTATCCCATGTAATTTTAACCCATCACTGAGAAACTAAATCTTTGATGTAAGCTGTGGGTACTAAATTATTGGGATGTTGGTATTATGCAATTCAGATTTATCAAATTACCAGCGAAAACACTTGTGATAAATTAACTTCATCAAATATTTTATTTATAATTTAAAATTACTTCTCTGTCAGATTTAGTTATTTTATTGCTTATATAATTCGTCTCCCGGTGATAAGTAGGTAGTCCTCGGGATGGTGTCTTGTTTTTGAATTTTGCTGGATAATTAATCGGTATTATATAAATGATCATCAAATAATATTTTTGATCCTAGTCACCGACCATCAGAAAAATAAAACGATAATCAAAAAAGTAAAATTAACACCAAAACAATACCACCAAATATTTCATATTCCGATCATCAAAATATAAAATAAATATCATCAAATAAATGAAACTAACATCAAAATTATTACCTACAAATATTAAAATCCGATCGTCAAAATATTTCGGTATGACCACCAAAAAATACATTTGACCATAAAATAAATAGATTGATTGCCAAAATAGTAGATTGATCGCCAAATTTGTTATTATAATAACAAAAATCGTTCATAATATTTAAGTAAATTCATTAGAAAGTCTCTTTCTTCACTATCGTGATTTTTTTAAGAATGCTTAAAATGACATGACCCTTTTTATTATTTCACTATTCACGACTACAATGATAATATTTGAATACTCAAACCCGTTGCAGATGCACTATTATCGGAACTATGATACTTAAGCGGCACCACCCGTATTCGAGTATTTTTTCAATAGAAAAAGTAATATTATACGAAACTTAAGGAAATTTATATTCGAACTAGATTTTATTTTCGCCGGTTTTATTTTATTTTTGCCGGCAATTAAATAAAATTCAACATAAATTGGCTCCACCCGTTGTCGAGTATTTTTTCCATAAAAAAAGTAATGTGTACGAAACTGTAGGAAATTTACATTGGTACTAGATTTTATTTTTGCCGGTTTTATTTCGAATATAAATTGTCTCCAACCGTTGTCGAGTATTTTTTTTCTATAGAAAAGTAATATATGTACAAAACTGTAAGAAATTTATATTGGAATCAGATTTTATTTTTGCCGGCAAATGTTTTATTGTTTTGGATTCAATTTAGAAATATTTGAGGATCACGATTTGATGATCAATCTACTATTTTGGCGATCATATTGAATTATTTGGTTGGAATATTTTATTTTTTAGGGTTCAATTTAGAATTATTTGAGGATCACGATTTGATGATCAATCTACTATTTTGGCGATCATATTGAATTATTTGGTTGGAATATTTTATTTTTTAGGGTTCAATTTAGAATTATTTGAGGATCACGATTTGATGATCAATCTACTATTTTGGCAATCATATTGAATTATTTGGTGACGATTTTGGTATATTTTTGATGATCACTTAAATACAAGCCATAATTAATTGTGCATTATTAAAGTATTTTTTCTTTGTCAATTTAAAGATTATCTACACATTATTTTAATTAGTTTCTGTCATCCAATGATATTTCGGTGCCATCCCGGATTACAGTAGAATTTATCCTGTCATAGAGAGCGGTATTATCATTTTTTGTTTTCAGAAAACGACCATCTTGTTATTTTGTAGAAATAGGTGCAATGGTAAAGTTTATTAATGAATTTGTATTGATTAAATCAATTAAACTCCGAACATCTTCACACCATAACAAATATCTTTCTAGTAATGATCGTATTATTTTTATCTATGCATGCAAGTTAAGTGTTATAATTTTGATCAATGTTTTATTTTTGTTGTATGGTACATGATCCTCCGTGTGACCACGGCACAACACTTAGTTGCGATTGGTAATTGTTGAGGAATTTTAATGGCGACATGACACACATAATATTATGAATAAGGTCGATTTATTCACGATGTATTTATAGGTACAATTGAATACTAACGCTATTCGATATAGTATCGGAGTCTGCAGGCTCTGTGTGTTTTATGTTCATAATATCGATGGTTTAAAGCACAGAAGACACATGTCCACATTTGACAGTTTAGAGAAAACAGGGTTTGAAAGTTTGAGATTCAAAATTAATTAACTAATTTTTAATTAATTCAGAAGATGTCCTTGGTGGACATGTGCTTTTTAAGAATCAATTATGTCGATATTAATACATTCTCAAATATCTTATGTGACATGTTACATATGTGCACAAAAAAATGATAATTTAAGAATGTTTGGCATCTGATTTTTGTTAAATATTTCGATAATGATATAAGTATTATTGGTAATTATGTAATCAGGACATAGACGACGTTGCAACCGATCTTGAACACATATTAACTCATTTTACCTAAATAGTGGACATGTGTCTTTTGTACTTTAAACCATCGATATATAAGTACAATATGTACAGTTGCTTTATAATTTATATCATCACACGTGTTAGTTACACTGCCATGGAGATTGGTACTTTTATTATGTGTCACATGTGTAACACGTATCAAATCTCACAATGTTATTACTTATTTTATTACTGCTTGTATCTAAATAGCATGGTTGTGAAGAGTTAAATGTGACTGATTCAACAAGAGGAAAACTGATGATGTCAATACGAAGGTTTAATTGTTCTGATTCTATCATCCAACTCTTTCACCTATAGAGTTGTACATTAGCACTAGCGAATTAAACGCTATCTTTATATCTCTCTCTCTCTAGTTGGAAGGTCATCTGGTATCCTGTATGTAAATTCTTATAATGTAATCGCTTTGTATTAATCTTATGACGTATACATTTGATTGAGATGATTCCGATACCTCATCGATGAATAGGTACATTATTTCACTATTAATATTTTTTTATGTATAAAACGTTAAAATATCATAAATATTATTTTAATACTAGATAGGTATATCTGTCGATTTTCGCTCGACCTTTTAGTTGTGTCCACCAAGTTCAGCTGATTATATTTCGCCCGCTTCGTCAATAATGAGTAGGTATGTATATAATGTTACGTTTTATAAATTTATTTGATAATGTTATCGGCCAATGTACGGTTAGAAACACTACTATGTGTTGTTTAGAACAATTTACTTCCTTTTCAAACTTAAAATGTAATTCGTGATTACAAATTGCACATATTTGTATTGGTTAATATCGTAAATGTTAGATTTTGCATGACATGTTGTTTAACTGGTCCATGTATTATTGGTATAATATTTTTGTTTAATTATTTGGCTAATTTATTCTTCCCTGATAATCGTAGCTCGTGAATATTAATTTAATTTTATTGCAGAAGTTCATTGATTCTTTTGTAGATGGGTGTATCTACAATGGGGTAGACAAAGTGAACAGTGTGGGTTGATGGAGGAAGCCTTTATTGATATCGGTTACAAGATGAGTAGGTGAGGCGGCGATCTGTCTTGATGTTGTGATATGAAGGTAGTGCCTATGCGATGTCCAGATGCGATCCCACGGAAGAGGTATAGGTACTCGGCGTGTTGTTATGACGATGTGATGATGTGATGGCTGTACTTCGTAGAGTTCTCCTTATATAGTTGTAAGATGGTAGATGTGCTATGGTTATGACGTTCTACGGTATGGTCAAGTAATTGCTTAATCAGCACTGGTGGTTTGTAGGTACGTAGGTGCTGATGCACCAACCACACTTCCTTGTATCATTTTAGTCGCTCACTTTCCATTTTATTTTCTACGACAAAAAGTGTCTTTATTCGCTTTCATTATTTGTTGGCAAGATTGTTACTATTTAGTTATGCATACTGTTATTACGTCTCTATTATAATTGACAATGCTGTGAATTCAGTCAAGCATAGAGTTGACTTGGAGGTAAAAATAATGGAGTTTTAAGTTCATGACACTCTAGTTTTATTTATTTTCAATTCTTAATATGGAGATTTTATCAAGAGACTCCTTTATCGGGAGACCTGAAATAGGAGATCCCAAAAAAATTATTTCCATAATATCTTTCGCGATTGTTGAACCTTATATTGTGGCAGTGAGAATGGCGGAATTAGTGAACGTTGTTCATGGACACCGATAGTGATCACTTAAGCAAAACTAAAGCCAATTCGTAAGCGTTGGAACTCCTTTCTTACTTCTTTCGTTTAGATTTTGCACAATATTAAATTACTTTTCTTATCTGTGCGTTTTGCCCAAATACAAATAAAAAATTAGTAGGCATGTATTCTTAACATAATAAATTACATTTCTAGGCAACTATTAAAACTTTTCGTAAAATTATCCATCGTGTCCAAAATTTATTTTATTTGACAGTTAACAAGTTTTGTCAATATTTTATTTGGTGTAAAATTTACAGCGGTGACTTCGTAATAAAGTATTTCTTGTCGTATTATTATTAATATATTTTATATACCTACTGGTAGATTCTCTTATCGCGTGTTTCGTTAATATTATCGAACGATACTCGCTCGCTAATAATATGTTTTCTAAAAATAAACAATTTCCTCGTTTCGTTACTTTTGCTCTTCCTCGTTCAGAATATCGTTATTACAGGTAGTTACTAGATACTGGTACATAGAAGGTTATAATATGTTTCACATCTTTCTCTTGGGATCTTACCCGATGTCATGCTGGTATTGTGCTCTCAATGTAAGAACCAAATAACTTTGCTAATAAATAATAGCTGCCTCGTTATGTCTTTATTAATTTAAATTGATACATCCGTATAGATTATTATGAAATATCTTTCATGAACTGTGTGCACCTACACCATTAGGAAATGTGGCGTTTTCGTAATAAATATACAAACATTATGTAAACGTGTTCGCTAATACCCCGTTGATGGTATAGGTAAGTACCTACTTTGATCTAATGTGCAGGTTAGTAGCCTGTTGGTTGAGTCTCTGACTTTCAATCATGAGATCCCGGATTCTATTCCTCCTGCTGCTGATCTATTTCATCTTCGACATTACGACATAAGCATATTGATGACTGTGAGGGTGTTTGGATTTTATTTCAAACCCGTGTGTTCTGTGTATGACTGAGAGAGTTTATAACATTATATTATTTGTACCCACAGAGGGTGATATTGACGGAGAGAAAGTAATACCTTGTAAAAGCATTTACGTTATCGAAGTTCTAGTCGTTAGTACGTTTCATTAACTTTTTCTAAGATTAATGTAATATTTAAAATGTAATATTAAAACACTGTAAATTTTCACATATGATTTTGCATTTAGTCAATTAACAATGACCAAATAGAAATTGCCGAGCGCTTTCGCCTTGCGGCATCTTCAGGGCAAGAGTTACTTAAAATTCAATTAGTATTTATTCATTGTTAATTGACTAAATGCAAAATCATATGTGCAAATTAAACAGTGTTTTAACATTAAATTTTATATTAAAACGAATTTTCACAACGTTAACGCACCAGTTTTAAATTTAATATTTTCTAAGATTGTAGAAAGTACTTGTATAGTTGTCATATTATGCAAAACTATCGCAGACATATCAATTGAACGTGGAAAAATGATTTTTATTCGGGGTGTAAATATTACTAAAATTAATTGGTTGCATAAATAAAATAATACCATCAGGATTAAAATAATCTAAGCGAGGGAGTGATAAATGTTAACTTAACATTTGTCTGGATTACCGATCTTTAGTATTTGAGAATGTCAGTGCGTTCTTGGTGCGTTCCCTATACATATTCGTTCCACTCAGCTAATCACATCGAGCAACCATGCTGAACTGTTTCTATTGTTTAAGATTGACTTGTAAAATTAATACCCATTATGTATTATGTATAGTTGTATACCTATTTCTCACTGATTTATTTAATCTATGATTTGAATGACTTGATGCGTATACCTATCTATAATTAAGAGACTCACCTACGCACTTTTAAACTCTGTTTCACTTCTTTCACTTACACTGCTTATTTATATATACCTATTCTTTTCTGTACGTTGACTATATTTGCAACTTCATAATCGTAATATCGGGTGCTTGTATTGTGTTAGTATCCAAACACAATATTACTTTACACTTATCGTTGATTCATGAAATGTCTTGTCTGCAAATATGTCTGCAGTTTTACATTATTTTAATAATTTGTCATCCTCGCTACATTGACTTTGGAATGTTTGCTTATCGGAATCTTGTTTTATTACTTTCACTGTCCCCACCTTTCCGAATTAAACTTCTCAGCTTATACATATACCAATGCTGCAGTCAATAATAATAATTTTGAGTTAATTGTTTATATACCTGTCTGGATTGTGTTATATCGTCAATGTTATGTATTATAGATGTTTGTTGTTATGAATGTATGTATCGTATTTATCTTATTGAGAATATAGAAATGTGTAATAGTAACTGACGCATAGGCGGTGGGTCTCAAATCTTGAATGACGAATGTCTGACGTGTACTTGAATTTGATTTTTTTCAAAAGAACATTATTAAGAATCCTAGTGTTTCTTTATTCTTCTTAAATTGATTCATCCATTCTTCTGGAACTTTATAAATAATGATGAGTTATCTCTGTTTAAAAGATTGAACAACACTAACTTGTTTAAAAATAGTAGTCAACGGACACCAGTAATCAATAATTTCACTGAAAATTTGATTTGCTGATTCCTTTTTGGTTATTTTCTCCAATTATTACCCTGTTTTCACATATTTGTAATAGTAGGTACCTATGTCTCCTTCATTAACACTATAAAATATTAGTTTTACCATATTAACTATTGAATCTATTTCATGCTCCTTTAGAAAAAGGCTCACTAGATATTCCGTACGGACATAAGATATTTTAATAAGTTAGATTATCAAAGAATTTAAAAATTTATAGCCTTCATAATTTACTACAGATAGTTAAAATACTGTAATTAATATTCCTTAATAGTTTATTATGTATAGTGTTTAAATAAGTGACGGAAATTTCAAATTAAAGATTGCAAAAAATACCGGAATGGCGACCACTTAATACAGTTTGTGAGAACATTTAACTATTTAAGTGACAACATTGTGGCGAACATTTAAATCGAAAATTTATAAGAAATTTAAATGAGCAGCATTTTATTTAAGATGGCTTGTTTATTAAACCAAAAATATTGTGAAAATAAAGTCGGATAGTATTTTTGATCAGGAAATTTCTGTTTCAAACCCCGCTGCCATTTTAGTTCACTTTCGCGATGTAAGCACATGAATGCAGACAATAAAAAATAATTTAAATTTTTTACATAAAATAATGTAAATACATTTTTTATATACAATTTCTCTTTCAAAAAATCCTCGTACAGAACCTGGAATCATCATCATCATCATGTCAGCCTCCCTGCGTCCATTGTTGAACATAGGCCTCCCCCATTGATCTCCACAGCTCTCTATCCTGGGCAGACCGCATCCAGCCGACCCCTGCAACCCGTCTTATGTCGTCCGACCATCGTGCTTAAGGCCTACCAACACTTCTTCTGCCTGTTCTAGGTCTCCACTCCAGAACTTTCTTTGTCCACCTATAGTCTGTGGTTCTGGCCACATGACCAGCCCAACTCCATTTCTGACTAGAAACTTTGTGAACGACATCGACGACCCTGGTCTTTTCTCTGATCCATACATTAGTTTTCCTGTCTCAGTGAAATACCCAGCATTCTCCTTTCCATGGATCTTTGCGTCACTGATAATTTGTGTAAAATTCTTTTCGTGAACACAAAAGTTTCACAGCCATAGGTGAGCACTGGGAGAACACAGGCATCAAATAGCTTCTTTTTCAGATAATTTGGGTATTTCGGGGATTTCAGGATATAAGATAATTTACCAAAGGCCGCCCATGCCAAGCCTCGTCTTCTTTCAATTTCTACCTCTTGATTCTCTCTTCCAAGTTTTACAGTGTGCCCTAGGTATACATAGCTATCAACTTGTTGGATAGCTTGTCCATCTACCACGATATTACATGACTGGTTTGCATCACTCATGACTTTGGTCTTTGATATATTCATTTTTAGGCCTATTCTTTGGGACGCTGTGTTGACATCAATTATCATGTTTTCCAGTTCTCTATCGTTTTTGGCAAATAAGACTATATCATCTGCGAACCTTGGATTATTTAAGTTTTCGCCGTTGATGTTGATACCTGTGTCGCTCCAATCAAGGGTTTTGAAGACGTCTTCCAGAGTCAATGAACCTGGAATACCTAAGATCAATTAGGCTAGGTAGTAGTAATAATTGTAAAGGGACAGGTTTTGGTGGATCATTACATTTAGGACATTTTAACCTCTCCAATTTAGCGATGAGATATGCCTCCTATTGTATATACCTAGGTGTCTATGTACCTGCTAGATATTTCCTACATTCATACGTTACTTCCTATATGGTTATATTGTATTGTGGGTGTTTCACTATTGTATTAGGGTATAACATCAATACGTTGGTATATTCTTGATAAGCTCGATTCAAAAGGAATTGTTTAGAAGAATGTAGTATTGTTGAGTACATGGCATTATAAATTCTTATGAATACCTAATTCATGTAGATTCTTATACTTAACCGGAACCTAGAAACGTAACTCGCTGACATTTGTAGGCACTAACACGATCAGAAATCCCCATTGCTGGTAGTAAATGGACAAGAGTAACCCAAGTAGAGGCGAATAGAGAGATATGGAAAAGGTTTAAAATCAGCAGTAAAAGAAGAAAACTGACATTAAGTTTTTCGTTGATTACGTTGTTATCACACTATTACACTTCAGTGTGTGAAGTTACCAATGAGTTTTACTTTTCATATTGCAAATAGCCAATGATGCTTTCAAAATTGTCAGTACGTACGAAGAAGATGTTCCCGATTATATCGCGCTTTTTATTGTAGGTATATCGAAGCAAGCAAATAATTTAGTTAACGTGTTTAAGTAGCGTGAAATATTAAGTGGGGTAATATGGAATATTTCATCAGTTATAGATTTTTACCCCAACAGTGGCGCGCTTCATATCCGAACTAGTGTTATTAAATAATGATTAGTATTTTATGTCTTCTATGAGTAATCTTTATAATAAATCACGTTGATTGAGATAATACACGTTAACGGGGGGAAGTAATTTATTAGAAAGGATAGTCTGGAACGCATTTGTTTAAGAAATTTTCCGTTTATACGGGCTGATCTAGGGCACACCGATGCAAAATATTGCTAGTTTCACCTTAAAGAAAGACTCATTGGTTTATTTTGCCAAAAGATACCAGTTATTTAATTAATTAACGAGAAAAAAACGAGGTTATTTCTTTTCAGAACATTTTATTTTATTTTAAAAATGTATCTGGGTTTTTGTAATAAATCCAAATACAACTTTATACACCTTTCAAAGTAAGCTAACAGCTTGTGTCGTGAAAAAATTTAAACTTAGTTTGAAATAATTTTAAAAATCCTTTCTCTGACGGATTTGTTTATATCAGTGTTGTAATTTTTTACTTATTAATTTTTCATCTACTTGTCTTAATGGATGAGTCAAGAGAATATCGTTTTTTGGCTTAAATAATAAACCATTTAATTTAATATCCATTAAGTATTAAGTGCTACCTTTCATTGTTTTAACCTAAACGGTTCACTCGCAGTACCCTTTAGGCATAAATAACAGAAGAATACAGAGAACGGCTTTTCAATTATTTTCGTTAAAAGTACATAGTTGCGTTGCACATGTATAGTGCCTATGCCTTATAAATAGAAAGAAGTGTATAGTTAAATTAATATTTATTGTTAAGTATCACTATTGAGTATAATTAACCACTGAATGTTTTGAAACTCCCGAGTTCGCATAATCAGGTGCTGATCAAACATAACCGAAAATCAGGTTGTGCCTTATTTACATTAATTAATTACAAAAAACACTGTTTGATTTTCACTATAAATTTTTATTGCCTCGAACATTTTCGTCTACACTGATATACATTTTCAAAAGGACTAAAAAAATCATAGTGAAAATCACAGTGTTTTTTTGTAATTAATTAATTTAAAAATTAATAATGAATTTTCTCATTACAATTTTCGGGTGCCTTGCCAGAAAAAAAGAAAGAAAGAAAAGAATTCATTACAATTTAGCCCTTGGCCAAAAGCTGTTACGGTCTCAGAGCAGGGTGATATTTTTAGAATAATAATACTTATAAAGTTAATGACGATACAATCGAATAAAGTATTGTTTTTACGATACTAAACACACGTCAGGTTAGCAAAATTGTTACTTTGCATTTGGGTATCTTACGTTCGCTTCTTATGTTATTATTTCAGCTGGTTCAATGGTTTTCCTTGTCGATTCAGCTTTTCGTCACGTCATCGTTCGGTTCAACTAGTAGCTACCAGCTACCTACATAAATAAAGTGGTTGTAGCATTGACAGTCAAAAGCTTTACTGGAAGTCGGCTAATTCGTACATAACGACCCGTCATTGTATACGCGCATTACACTCAATGTTATTTTAACTTAACCCAGGAATGTGGTGCGACGAAAGGAAACGTTAGTGGCTCCATATCAATAATCTTCATTATGCGAGGCCATATTATTTCTATGTGCGTATAATACAGACTACATTGTCGATATTTTAAGTATTATATTAAATGACTCATTGATGTCTATGATTCTGAAGAAATTTCACTTGACCATGAATAGGTATGTTAAGAAATTCAGATTAGACAGAAATGTGGAAGTGTGCAGATACACTGCTTAATATACATTATATTCGTTTGTTAAAGCGATTGTTGTATTAAATGGATATATACTTAATCTTCTCAAGCAAATAAATGTCTTTAAATATTTGCCTTATACCGCATTATTATAATTATTATTATGACTAGTCGGATATACCTACCTACCTAGTTGATATCTGCATCACGATATTTTTTTTATTTTAGTTCACATGTTTTGAGACGGAAGTTTTGGAATTGTTCCAGTGAATACATTGCACCATATTGTAAGGCTGGAGAATCACTTCCCATTTTTTTTTGGAATTAAGACGTTATTGACGAAGTTGGAAGTTTGTTAATTTATTCAAATAACTTGTTAATGTATTTCTTTACTAAATTTTTATTTTGTAATATCTTGTATAAAAAGTGAGAGCTATTGATATTTGAAGAGATAATGTTGCATTATTTTGCTGATGTGTACATACGTGTAGTTTTCCAGTTTATAAATTTCTGATTTCGCTTTTTCTGTGATAAGTACACATTCTTTTGAAGGAATGAAAATCTCAGATGTTTTCAATATTATACCTACTGTTGTTACATTAAGATCATAATCTTTACGAGGATCTTTTATAATAGATTACGAATAGGCATGTAATATATAATTATATGTAGGTATAAAAAAAAAATTGAAATGTATTTAATATAGGTAGGTACCTACAAAGATGTGTATAATTGTATACACTTAAAGTATTTTGTTTACATAGTACATATTTGTATGGGAATAAAATCTTGACGTAGTTAGTATTCGCTGTATGAAAATATAAATTTCCGTAATATGTCATCGCAGCTGCCAATAGCAGAAAACGTCCCAATGTAGGTACTTGTTTTCGCTATATCATTGAGAAATCACTCGCTTTAGATCAGCAGTTAACGCTAAACTCGATAAGTCTCTCATCCACATGCTGTAATGCCTACTGACGTTTTTGTGTTTATCGTTGCTTTTCTAGTATGTGAAGCGTTCAGCATAGAATACGAACGCCATTGTAGGTGATGATGGAGGAAAATGTTATCGGTAGCTTCGTTATTAGCTGCAAGGTATATCGTGATTTATGGTTTATATATTTTTTGTTGTTATAATTTTGTGGTTTTCTTCTTCTGTATGACGTGGAAGTGCATTAATAACTAATGAGACGCTTCTCTAGAACTTTTCTTTTGAAAGAAACTTATCCCTTACCCTAATTAAGAATAGGTACAAGTGCCCTGTGTAATACAAACGGCCACTCTCTTAGCGAAGTCAAACTTCGTTATTAAGTTCAGTACTTATATTTAAATATATGAGTGCTTGGAAATATTTCCTTGCTAGCTATCTTCAACTTTTATCACGAACTCACATTAAGACATATTTTTACATGGTATTTTTTTACATTCTCTGTAATATTATGGTCTGGTTCCTGACAATTTCATCGGGTGGTTTCGTTAGCACTATTGCAACAATACTACGAGTAGATTTAACCAAAACCAGCACGAGCACATTACGGACTCGACAGCAATGTGCTGTGGTGGTGGGTGACCCAATCAATACACCTCTCACCCCAGCCTGTCTGTCCCAGCCTGTATCACATACATTATGTACGGGGGACATCAACTTTCTGTTTCATTACAGTCTAATGATAAGACAAATTTATATATGACATATCTAAACAAAATTACCACTTTATTATTATTTTCATTTACCTATATCATGTTCAGTGTTTAACTTTGCCTGTCACATTTTGTTCACGAAGATTTCCAATGTTCCATGTTCCTAAGTTACCCTATAATTTCATACATTTATGCTTCGACACACGTCAACTGTTTACTTACATACCACGAAACGGTTTTCGACGTTTACGTGTCTCTAGGTACCTTGTATTTTAGTAATAATATATTTTTGTTTTCATTTGCAAATTTTTATAGGTGATCCCGTGCCAAGACCGGGGATGGTACACGCACAACTACACTGAATGCCGACACTTCGGGGTCAGCTAGGTTATTGGGTAAGATATATCTTTATCTATTGTACCTACATAGACAGCGTTCATTCATAGATCATACTACAAGTAGGTGTTCGAACAACTGTTGGATAATATGATTATTTGCCTCTGTACCATTATACTTTCAGTATGCCTTCCTAACTTAAATGATATATCTTGGATGAAATTGGAAATTCAAATGCCGTCATGGTTTTATTATACCCATTACCGTCAACAATCCCATGTTCAAATCTAAGCTCCACCCCTTTAACGTTGAGTGAGGTTGTTGGATAGTAGTTGTTGAAATTTAGATATGATTGATGGCATGAGAAGTATTAGGTAATATGTACGTACCTACAACGTACTAGTTTTTTATAGTATTGGACGCAGACTAACAATATTAACGATCAACCTACTCGCGTAAATTTTCTGCAACCGGAACACTCGGAAAATATTGTTTTTTTGGCTCTAACCAGAGTTTATATGCAATACCTACCTACTTACCCCGTTCGTGGCAGTATTGATTTTACTGACTATTTAAGTGAGCTTATTTCCTGGTCTACCATAAAGCTGTATTTATTATTCATTTCGACGAGTTTTTATTATATGAAAGTTTGGTCATATTATCATATACAACACATATTATTATCTATATGCCGTGTAGTGGCAAAACAATTTATATCTTATTTTCTTTTTTTTAAATTTACGTCTCTCAAATGTCTTACAAGGTACCTATGCCTTCGTCAAGTAATCTAGACTTATGTATTCTATAGAGACAGGAAACAATATTAAGAGCTAACGCAACAGAAAGGGTGTGCTATATCTTAACTTTTTTTGGCGCGTCAAAAATATGTAACTTTTAATAGTTACTCAATTTTATATGTAAAATTAATTAATCTTTAGAAGTATTGTATATATAAAATTTGCTGGTGGTCGGTGGGTCTCCTTCAATGTCAATGAATACTAATAGTAGAATATTATTTTCGTGTTAGTTGATGAATTTAAAGTAATAATTACGATAGCCTTACGCGCTGTGAAACCTATAACGAGGTGTTTTGTCATTTGTATCAGGATTCTAAAAATTAGAGAAAGATATTTAGAAGTATTGGTATGACAAGATTGGGCATTTGGTGAGGAGGAAAGAAATCAGACAATTAACATCTACTATTCAGATTAAGGTTTGCCACCTATTTTGAATCTATTGTATATTTTATTGACACGGAAATGACAATATGTATGTCTATTACATGCTGTAAGTGTGTTGGCTACCCCACTTGTGAGATATGCCTTGACGATATAGTAGTAGAGATGGTAGTCTTATTTTATTCATTAATGATTATATTAATATATTTAAATAATGATTCACTTACGTAGATTTGACCCTGAAAAGCGAATTGAAATAATTTGCTTACTTGGGAATCAAACACATGATCTTTCACTATTGGGGTAAATATTTTTATCAAAGTTAAATATAAGGACTCGGGCAACTCCTACATATTATATGTTCTTCTATGATTCAAATATGTTGTTGCCACAGTTGTTTCATCATGGTTCAACAACGTCACTTTTACACGTTTTTTTTTATTCATTCTTCAAAAAAAAAATATATATATATGAATGACTGTGTGATCAAATTTTCATCGGAAATACATGTGCAACATGCATTCCATTAATGAAAGATCACTTGATTTTACGCAGGAGATAGTATGAGGTGAAGGTTTTACTCCATTTCACTGCGTACAGTCGGGCAGAGACTTGGCTCTTGCCTTTGCATGTGGGACGAGACACGGCCCGTCACTGGAACATGCAGATTGGATTTGCAGAATAGGTGTTGTGTTTCTGCATTGTGTATACATGTGCTTCTTCAGGACCATCTCGCAGAATGGCCGACATAACATCAAATCCAGTATGCGGACACAACATTAAATCCAGTATGCGGGGAGTATCGCATGCGATACTCCCCGCATACTGGATTTAATGTTGTGTCGGCCATTCTGCGAGATGGTCCTGAAGAAGCACATGTATACACAATGCAGAAACACAACACCTATTCTGCAAATCCAATCTGCATGTTCCGGTGACGGGCCGTGTCTCGTCCCACATGCAAAGGCAAGAGCCAAGTCTCTGCCCGACTGTACGCAGTGAAATGGAGTAAAACCTTCACCTCATATATATATATATATATATATATCTACCAGTGTTATGTTATGCATTATGTTTTATCCCGGTCAAGTACACTTCATTAGGTCTCGTCCTCGCTAA
The DNA here is from genome assembly GCA_947579605.1 of Athripsodes cinereus. Lineage (NCBI taxonomy): Eukaryota > Metazoa > Arthropoda > Insecta > Trichoptera > Leptoceridae > Athripsodes > Athripsodes cinereus. The sequence goes on from OX388311.1 coordinate 22,429,582, forward strand.
TTCGTAACCATTGTTGGGTATACACTATACATACATTCACAGTAATGGCAGTGGCTGTAAAGTTGTAATATGGGTGACCTGCTTGCATCATATCATGCGGAATAATTTGATATTTGAGATGGGTTCTTGCTGTTGCTATACAAATATGTTCTGTATTAACTACCCTCAGTTATATACTGACAGGCACATGATGCACATGATATTGGAAACCACAACAATGTGCTGTTGTCTTGGAATGTGAATATGTGATACATGATTTGTATCATTCTTGTAGTACTTATGACTTCGTTTATTTTTTGACAATATATCCGCGTTTGAAACGATCTCGTCGCCCTCTATTTTAATTCTCGTGAATTTATTCATCCAGTAAGAGAAACATCTAAAAAGTCTGAATATTATTGTCAACCCGTACAAAAAAAGCAGCTTTATCCTTATGTGAACAAATTTGTGTTGCATTAGGTACATATAACATTGGTTCACAACATTTTGCCTCCGAACTTAGTCGCTTTTATTTTCTGCGACAGTACATACCTGCATTCATTCAACATGTTGGAAGAGATATCTGTAGAATCAGAGATGTTTTTTTTGCTTTGCGCAAAAATATCAGGTGACCAATGTCAATGAACTGTGTACGCCGGTTTATGTATGCTTACTATGTAATGTGCGTGTTCACTGCTAAGCAATGATTGCACTGAGGCATTAGGTAAGGGAGTATGTGTACTCTATATGTAATGTGTAGTTCACCTGACTATGTTGCGATGACTAATCCAACAGGTTTTCTTCACATCACCACGACACAAACATGATAATGTCGCTTTGAACTTTTCACCATCTTATTATATTATTATTATTATACTCATTTGTAATTTGTATACTATTTGATTGTAAATACACGCAAGTATTTCTCTCATCTTGTTGTACATGTAGAAACGTTTACCGTACGCGGTGTTATGTTATGTCGTTCCATGTCCCTGACCTCAGTTGAAATACCATCATTAAAAAATATTCACGTATTTCTTGACAATACCGACACTGAAACAAAATATGTCTATATGACATATTGTCTAAAAAAATAATAATTTAAAACCTCACTTTTCTTTAGAATTAATTAAGTGGTTGTATTTAACGTCTTATTACTGCCTATCAAATTATAAATTTACTGATCGGTGGTTGTTTGCATGTTAGTCGATCCTCGTTTATTGAATAAAGCGATTTGACTTGCCTTACAATGATAATATTTAAATCAAATAGATTTTCAAGAGATAAACTGTTGGATACGATATATATATATACGTATTTATTTTAAACGTGTTTTAAGATTAAAAAAAACTAAGCGGATAGTTTTCATAAAGTATTATAACATAGTTTTACTAAACTATTAGTCTACTGCAATATCCATGCTCTTGTCTCCCTGAGTGAATAAATCACTTGCACCACGTCGAATCTTTTATAATTTATGACTATTTTTGTGGAGTTATTTATCTTCCACTACAATTCCACTATGGATTTGTAGCGGGTTCTTTCTTGTTATGTAAACTTTTAACTTTTCGTCGCAGTAATAAAGAACGCTGGGAATCTGAATATCTTCTGGGACATTTCCGCCGTTGGAACGTGTGTTTGCGCTAGATAGTACGTGTATATTGAATGAAAGTGTATTATAGTAAGAATAAAATAAGCGCCGATCTCAAACTCGTAGTGGCGCACATGCTAAATATTATGTTTGATTAATTCATACATATTTTCATAAATTTATAATGTTTCGTTTTAGGTCAATCGATAGCTGGTATTTTCGGAATATTTATTATAAATTATTTCTGTGTTTAATTTTATTTTCGAACATATTTCACATGAATACATAGATAGACACACAATATGGTGCCCTTTAGGTCATGTTATGAGTAAACGGCGCACTACAAATTTTTCATGTATAATAATATATGAATAGTGTTGCATGTGAAGAAAACTGATTACATATCAAAATAAAACTGTCGACATTGTATTAGAATTCGGATAAATGGAAGTCCCCAGACTTCTGCGCTATCCGGGTGGTCGGTGGGTCTCCTTCAATGTATGAATTGTTTGGGTGTGTAAATTTTTTACTAAAAGTGAGATTTGTCTTGTATGACGTGTTTAATGAAAATCTCGCGCGAAAAAATAGCGTGGCAATTTGAAATGCTTCTTCGTTAAAATCCTCTAGGACGTATACCGTAAACAGTGAGAATTTTACCATGTGTGTCTTGGGGAAATATACCTACAAAGTAAACATCTCATTAGTCTCGTTATGAGTTATGGTCGGAAGAAAATATTATTATTATTACGACTGAATTACACGCACTAAACACTTGTATAATTTTATTTGAAGATTGTTGAGTTTGCTAAAGATTGTAGTGAAGGATGAGAAGGCGTGGGCGTGTTGCTCTGCCGTACTTACGTCTCTTAGGGTGTTGTCAGTAGTATCAGGAGCAGTTCAGGCGGGGAGGGAACTGTAAAAATAGAAATGGAAAACATCCGATGGAAATGTTGAGAGAAGCATTAGGTATAACATTATGTTGCAGACCTCCTGAAGGATACTCTTGATTTTATTGACGTAGATGAAATTGATACACTTAAGTATTTTCATCTCGAAGAATTAATGAATGGATATTGGGTACGCAATGTATTTCAATGAATTGTGTAGGTCGTTTTGTAATATATACCTATTTGTTTAGGATGATTGGATAATTTGTGATTTTCTTCGTTATAACTTTTGATTTGAGTTTTGGAAAAGGCGTACTCCAATGCTTCATATATATTATAAAATGAGAATATGAAAAATCGATAAAAATATTTTATCTCTGTCTTTAGAATTTCGCAAGATTGAAAGTGTCCTTTTGTGTAGCAGTCTTATAACTGCTAAGCGACACCATCCATCATCATAATATAAATATAGCTTTTCATCTCCACTATATTAAGTAGTTATGTAAAAATATGCCCACTTAGTTTCATTCAATATAACATCGGTCCATTTACTCTGGCTTTGTGAATTATAATAATATGTAAATCACGATACATGAATGGTGCTAGATCTTAGCAACATGTTAATTTGGTATCAAAGTAGGTATATTAAAGAAAAAGTACTGTTGTATTTTACTGCACTGAAATCCAGCATGGACGTCGTCTCACCGCAGTTATACTTTCATTATAATAATGTTGTATTTTATGATTGCATAGTGTTATTTTTCATTACTTTATCTGCCGATAAACCGGATTACTTTGTAGATCTATAGTTTATTATTGTGATTGTCGCGGTCACACAAACTAACTGTCTGTATGGAGTATGAATGTTTGAATGTAGGTGAGTAATGTTATTATATTTTATATCGTTATTATTAACGATAGTTAATAGCCATATTTAACCCTTGGTTACTACTCAAGGGTCAAAATGACCCTGTAACATTTGGAAACAATTTTTTCTTACAATAACTCTTAGACAACCCCACTTATAATCTCGTGTATTCTCAGCATTGCATCTGTTCTAGCTCATGGTATTTGTATTCAGCCATCTTTTTCAAATTTCTCGCCATAACAACAGTGACAGGGTCATATTGACCCTTGAGTAGCATTGGCGTTAGTAAAAGAAAATTATTTGTTTTAGTTTAAATTGTTTTCTTTTGTGTAAAATTATTATTATTATAAGATATTTTTATACTCCATTTAATCATAGGTTTTTGAAGTATTTTTATTTGTTTTATTATTTACTTTGGATGTGTCTTTGCCGCAGATATGGGTAAAAAAATATGTTTACAAACAAAAATATTGATTAATTTTTATTATTTTTACGTACATATTTTTTTATATTTATTTTTATTAATGCCGATGTTTTTACCTATATGATTGATTTTACATGTTTATACACCCAATTTTCAATTATTCTTCTTGTGCCTATTTTTAGAATTTTCAATTTATCAATTTGCCATTTGTGTGCCTACATGTTTCTGTTGCCGTAATTTTATTTGATGTCTGTACTTACTCTGTAATTTTATTTGATGCTTTCTACTTCTGTTTAGGTAAAGTGTAGAGTCTTGATTGGTTTACGTATTATAAATATTTATTGTTGAATTATATTTTGAGATAAACTGTATGACTCTGTTACAATAAAATAAAATAAAAATTATAATATTGTGAATGCCTTGTTTGATGGTAGTGGTTTTGTAAAGGAAGATATTTACGCAAATTCAGGTGTTTCTGCTTCTGCTGTCTCATCTCTACCTTTTACACCATGAAGTCAAATAAAATATACATTCCAAGACAATTTATACAACATAAAATAAGAGTTTTATACCACAATTTATACCACAAAAAAAATACCCTGGCAATTGCGTATGATGACATCAAGGGTGTTGAAAGTGCCACTGTTTGAAAGATCTATTCCAGTTGTTACTAAAGTTGTATTTAAAAGGAAGCGTTGAAATATTTTCTCGTATAAAAAAAATCGGAAAACTTACAGTGCTTGTTCTTCTTGTAAAATTTCAATTTTCAACAAATGCTTAATCATTGCATGTCCAAACTGTTTAAATAACAATTAATTGTGTATCATTTAATTGCAAAGTATATATTTTTAAATAATTAGTTAGTTTTATTTCAATACTGCTATTCATAAGCAAAAAAATAAAAGTTTTATGGGAGGGTCAGGATGACCCTTGAGTAGCATTCGTGTAACATTTATATTTGAGTAGTAACCAAGTGTTAAGACGTACATAATCGACATCGTCTTTTTTTGTTAGATTATAATGTATAACCCTGTTTTTTCCATCGTGATTTGACACGTTTTATGAGAACGGGTAGGTAATAAAATTATATCGTTTGTAACTCAAATTAAATGTGTGACTTGAATACTTGTTAGTCGATTAGAACATTTGGTCCAATATACGCAAAAGGGAGGTTATATTACCTAGTTAGAGTAACCATGTACGCAGAAATATCTACATACCGACATAATTATGTTCACTCTCGTGAGTATGGCAGTCCAGACATTTCACCATACAAAGCAGATTAGAGCTTTAAGCTACTACAATGTCATCTCTTGATGCTGGAACATAATATTATATTCAAGCTTTACTTACGGTACTCTGCGTGGGCTAGCCGTTCTTTGTCTCTTCACTTTGTGTATGTTATATTTTATTAACTGAAACGATTTTTGTCTAGTTTTCACTTAATTTTCGACAAAATAAACCCTATTCTCTTTAAAAAAATCCAGTGCAAGTATTAATATTTTTTTTTTATTTAACATATTTTTACAAGTACCTACATTTTTTTTTAATTACATATTTTGTGTCCATACCTGCAATTAAAACTATGTTCGTATCCTTAGTCAGGAGTCAGGTAGAGTATAACTCCCCTATATGGTCTCCTTACTACGCGGTCCACTCTAAGAATATTGAAAGAATACAGCGCAAATTTCTTAGACACGTCAACTATCTAATGCAAATTCCTGTTGAGGAAATTGATTACTCTTGTTCATTGTCGCTTTTGAATATGAACACTCTCTGTGATAGGCGTGTGATTTCTGATTTGATTTTGTTATTTAAGATTGTGAGAGGACTGTTCAATTGCTTTGAGTTGAGCGGGATGATCTCATACCATGTTCCGACAAGGGTCACTCGCCAAGCAATAACTTTTCATAGTGACGTGGTGGATACCAACTATGCATATAATTCACCTTTGAATAGAATTCATAGATTGGGAAACATTTACGGACACTTGTCGGATGTTTTCGCGGATTCCCTGTTTGAGTTCAGGCAGAGAATGGCGGAGAATTTTAAAGCCGTAATATAAATACTTTGTCCTTTTTTACCTACCCTTCCCATTTGGTTAATCTTGTCTTTGTGTCGTAATTTGACATGATACGATATGTTTTGGTTTTAATTTGTAATTTTATATGATGCAATGTGTTTTGTTTTTATTTTATGATTTGATATGATGTAGTATGTTATAATTTTATTTTATTTTATAATTTGATATGATACGGTGTATTTTTATTTTTTTTTATTTTATAATTTTATGTGGTGTGCTGTAAATTTATTTTATGGTTTGATATGATTCAATATGTTTTATTTTTATTTTATGATTTGACATGATGAATGTGCTGTAATTTTATTCTATAATTTGACATGACAGTGTGTTTTATTTTTATTTTGAAATTCGATGTGATGCAGTGTATTGTAACTTTATTTTATGGTTAGATATGATACAGTTTTTTTTATGATTTGACATGATGATGTTGATATGTTGTAATTTTATTATGTGGTTTATGTGACACAATGTGTTTAATTTTTATTTTTATAATTTGAAGTGATGCAGTATATTTTGTTTTTGTTTTGATTTTAATTTGATACGATGGTGGTGTTGTACAATTGTTGTTTATAACTATGTATTAAAGGCGTAAGCCGTATGTATTATTATAAATAAATAAATAAATAAATACATAGAAACACTATTTATAGATTAGCCACACTAGCCTCATGGCTGTGTTGTGGCCGCACAAAACATACAAAAAACAAATATAATTAGAAAACCTCTAAAAATAACTATCAATAATCTCTAAAAAGAACCATCAAAAATCTCTAAAAAGAACAATCAATAATCATACAAATTTAAATGCAAAATATACCTCAAGGCGAAAGCATGCATTCAACAAAAAACTATGAAAAAATATAATACAGGTCATGAGACACTAATAAATAAATACTTCCACTCTATCATACCCTGCACCGCTCAAACACTCCAACAACCAAACTGACTCCACAAAGCGAAAACATGCTCAAAAAAGAAAGGAATAAAAGCAGTTATATGGTAGATTTGAGAAGGTCCTCCGAACCATCCACTCCCAGATCCAAAAGATATCCTCTGACCACACGTTTGAAGACTTTGACAATCTTTAATTGTCTCCACTCAATTCTCAGGGAATTATAAGTATATCTTTGGAGCAAGAATCGTATGAAAAGGCAGTCTAAAAGTAGTACTTACCTCCGCAGTTACCCTCACCTGGTCAGTAATCTGTCTCGTGCAATGAGTATGCGTTACAAGAGATCTTTCAGATTTCGTCTTGTGGAAGAACTCAGATAGTCTCAATATATATATATTTGCTTCACATCTAGGATCCCACATTCCCTCAATAGATCTTCTGTTGGGTAAGTGTAAGCATGGCCATGCATTACCTTTCAAATAATTTTGTGCGCTCTGGTAACCGGAAGTAAGATACTTTTGGCTGCTCCATCCCAGTCCAAAATAGCATAGTTTATAACCGAATAGCATAGTGCATAGTACATAGTGCGCAGTAAGTGCGAATCCAATATTTCTCTCAATTGCCGAAACAGGAATATGAGTTTTCTTACTCTGGCATTCAGTAAATGGGCTTGGTCTTTCCAGTTCAAGTTGGAGTCCACTAGAATACCTAAATACTTGACACTTTGTACAAACTCTATCTTTTGACATAATATGTCAGAGCAAACCAACATATCGTCCCTCATCTGACTAACTGTCGTAACTGGTAAAATGTAAATTGTTCAGGAGAGCATTTTTAGTGTTTTGGCGTGCATAGTTTCGTCTCTCCCAGCTAAACGAAAGAGTCTAAATGTATTTTATTATTTTATTTGTATTTTTATGAATCTCTGAATTATTTTTGTGAAAATTAAATTTCCATAAGTATATTGGATTTATTTTTATGCACCGTCAAAGTAGATAGGACCCTTTGTGAGACTTTTTTCCCATGGCCATATTTAGTTATGCTCAGATAGGACTTAACTATTTTAAGAGTCAAAGGTGAAAATAAAACGATTTTATAATTTAAGAAAGTATATTAATTAACAAGAGTGTTTACACTGTAATAAGAGCAGTTTTATAGGAAATAAAATGAAAGTAAATCACTAAAAAATAAATTATTATGCAGATTATGGTGTTCGAGAATTCTCATCCTCATCATCAGATGTTAATAAATAAAATTTCGTGATTATTTTCAAAACAACGAATTTAGTGATGGAGGGACTTATAAAACTCAGCGTGCTTGAGTAATCTTATCATCGGTGTATCGCCAGTAGTCAAAGACATCGAGTCAGCAGATTTTGCCTGGGAAATTTTAGATGGAGTGGATTTGAGTTGAGAAATCTCGTTATGCAATATTATGTTAAATACTTGTCGTTTCAAGTATATTGAACGATAATTTGTTTCGCCATCACTAGTTTTAAAAGAAAACTTAGTAAGACTGTGTTTTTCTACTGAAAATTACGTCATCTCCGTTCAGTTTACATTTAGCCCTGTGTCGTCATTCGAAGGGAAAGAAGACGTAGCTCAATGGATAATTTCTTAAAATCCAAAAAAATCTGAACAGTTGAGGGGTGTAACGATGTAAGGTTTGTTTCTACCTGCTAATTTGAAAACAGGAAGTAATTGACTAGGAACAAAGATATTACCACTTTTCTTAAGCGCATAGTTAATAGCACTGTGTACCGAATCGCCTTCACTTTGTCCGTGACATGGAACAGATACGTTATTTTATTTCATTATTATTTCTTGAATTATTTATAAAGTAAATTAAGGTAGAAGCGATTATTGAATTTTTGTTTTAACCGCAACAGCAGTCGGCAAATAAATATACTTTTTATAACATTTTTCATCATACGAGTACATATTCAGAAAAGAAAAAACGCAGATTAAATTTTAGAGGAACCCTTCTTGCTTGCACCTTCATGCCACGTGTAACGATAGCACTCACCAGAAGGTATATCGTATATTGTGAAGTTATATACTAATAAACGTCTTTTATAGAAAACTGCCCTTACATTGCTGATCGGTAAGTTGATAACTTGCTGCATATCAAACGTAGCACACTGTGTTATAGAATCTTGCTGAGCTTTTGTTTTGCCAACCATTCTAGCAGGACGAACAAGTATTTTTTTCATTTTCATGCTTAAGATATTGATTTTTCAATTTAGTTTTAACATCTTCTGAGCTTTCGCAATATGTCGTTCACAAGCTACACTGATCCTTTTTCGGTAGATGGAAAGACAGGTTTTTTTTTTATATTAAAACTCTTCTGTATGATACAAAACCTAGTTTTTCAGTATTGTTTTTCAAAGTATCCAGAAACATAGCGTACATGTTTCTCAATGTCAAGTCACTATGCAAGTATTTTCATGTCGTCTTTTCACGACAATAGTGAGACTCAACTTTTGGAAATCTCTCAATTTGTTCCTCAATATTGCGACTCATTCTCAGATCAATGTAAAAAGCTTTTCGATCGCCTCGATTTTCTTTATCTAAAATCCTCGCCGAAGTAACTATCGATAGCTGTTTCAACCGTTTTTTTTCCAACACTTATGTATTTAAAAAAAAATGGCCGGCATATCTGATGTCCGTCTAGCAGATGATGATAATAAATTGTAAAATTTCTTCAAGACTCCGAAAATTTTCTCAAATTATTTCGGGAGTATATTCGTTGAAAAGAAAACATTGACGAGATGCTGCCTAACAAATTTCAATGTTTCACGCAGGTTTTAGTATTCACTATGCAACAATATTTTTGGATACTTGGGTCATATACTCCATTCTGTGATCTTTTAGTTGTTTATTTTTATTTATTTTTATTGACCTTAGAAGATTTTTTTCTTAGTATTTCCCTCAGTGAGCCGTTAACTTCAAAATCTTGTGGCTGCACTTCGTAAATATTTGACATATTAATTTTTTCAGTACTTAAATTATGATCGGGATATTGAGAATTTCTACTAAAATGATTCTAACAAAGAAAAATACTATCCTATGTGAAAATAAATAAAAAGTTATTCCCAGTTAATGTCTATACTAAGTATCGTATTTCAAGATAGGACCTACATTGGATATGTTTTTCATTTATAAAAAATCACACTAACTGTAGTATCTGCACTTACGTCCGTTAGTAAGATATTATTTTGATTAATTCGTAGATACGACAACAAATCAGAAAGCTGTTCCAGGATAATGGCAGCAGCTACAGCTGTGATCTTCGGTGAGAACATGCGTATCAAATCACAATACATGGTGGCGGTCATAACTCAATTTTGCCAAAAAAGTCAGTTACGACAGTTAGTCAGACGAGGGACGATATTTGCCCACCTATCTCCCCCACACAGGTGGGCAAATATGGCTGTATTGACTGGTAGTTTAGAACGCGTTGTTATATGAAAACACACCAGCTTTGTTTTTGATGCATTTAAGGATAAGAGGTTACCATTGAGCCACTTATTAGCACTATCAAAACCCTCCTGTGCAAGCCTTAGCACACCCGGCCAGTCATTTCCCTCAAACAGAATGACTGTATCATCTGCAAAGGTTACAATTTTACCACCACTCAATTGAAGTTCACAAAAGTCATTTATATATATAAGGAATGTTATAATGTATATACTGTTAGATTTCCACTAAGTTTTAGTTTATATCTTTCAATTCACCTAATATTATCTATAATTTTGCTGATATTCTCATTTTACTAGATTAATCACACCTGCGTAAGTGCATGTTATGTTCATAATCTGAATGAAATAGATTCACACACAAATATAATATTAGGTATGTATCTACCAGAGATGTGCAAAATACTTTCAAAAAAGTATTTAAATACAAAATACAAATACTTTTGAATTTTTGTATTTCAAATACAAAATACTAAATACTTTTTCAAAATGGTATTTAAATACAAAATACAAAATACGTATTTTCAAAATACTTTTTTAAAATACCTTTTTAAAATACTTTTTACAAATAGTCGAACAAGGTGTAAGACAAAAGTATTTAATATTTAAACCATTGATGAATGAAAGAGAAATTAAAAACTGGACAAAAGTATGCATAAATGGAGAAAGGGTTGACATGATTCGATATAGCATTGCTTGCAGACAATTGATGAAGGCCATTGATGAATGAAAAACTGGACAAGAGTATACATAAATGGAGAAAGGGTTGAGATGATTCGATATAGCATTGCTTGCAGACAATTGATTAATGCCATTGATGAATGAAAAACTGGACAAGAGTATACATAAATGGAGAAAGGGTTGACATGATTCGATATATCATTGCTTGCAGACAATGAGGATGAGCCTTAGGAAGAACTGTCAAAATAGAAAAAAAAATTAATTTAGTCATGACAAAATGTACGGTTGTTAGAAGAGATAAGCCGAAAATTGTCATAAATGGATTGAGTATCATCAAGCAGGTAAAAGAATTCCTGACTTGGGCTGCAAAATAAATCAGAATGGATAATCCAAATCTGAAATCGTATGGACTACTGTAACATCATACATACAGTATACAGGACTACTCCAGACTCTTCCTTATCATCTTCAGATGGTTTTTAGTGTTGCCTCCGGATCATTTACAGAAAGAATAAGAGCTGCCACATAACTTCACTACTAAGAAGTCTACACTAACTGAGAGTCCTAGAGATACTGGTGTTTAAACTGTGTCTCACTGTCCACAAGGCAGCACACTACCCACTGAGCTATTCTGCTGACGAAAATGTGTGGCGAAGGCTGTGCTCAGCTTCTTAAACTCGTTGAACTCAAAAGGGCAAATACCTCTAAATTTGAAGAAAGAAGAAACAAAGTCGCAGCGTCATCTGTCTGGAATAGATTGCCTTCAGACAAAATTGAAAATGCTACCATTCAGGAGAAATCACAGCGCCCTTGAAATGGCCATGGATCGTTAAACGGCGTCATGTATAATTTGTTCAATCATCATTATTATGTGTGTATATCTCAAACATGGAGTACTCTAATGGAAACGTTGTATTTGTAATTCAACAAATTGGCAAAAAAAGCTTGCGTACGCGCATATCAATTAATGGCAGAATTTTGTTTCAAACAATAAAAAGGTATTTTGTAAAAGTATTTTGTGTAAAATACAAAATACTCAAAAAAAGTATTTCAAATAAAATACAAAATACTTTTTACAAAAAGGTATTTGAAATACAAAATACAAATACGTATTTTGTATTTTGTATTTGTATTTTAAATACTTTTATTTGAAATACGTCACATCTCTGGTATCTACTGATACATTTCATTACATTGTTGCATTAGGTAGTAGCTGAACCTTTGTTAGGTGTAGGTGTAGGTACATTTGTAATTAATTACAAATACCACATGTCGGACCTCTTTCAGATTTGTGGTTTTGCATCGTACAATGAAACAGTTAATTGATTCTGCTGTCGGCGTAAACCTATAATGCAATGAGATTTAAATGTACTCTGGTGTGAAAATTATAGGTTCATATTAAAGTATATCGGGGTTTATTTGTTTAGGGTTACAGTAGGTATGTTACTTGTAGAACATTGAATTAATGTTACACCACTACGGCGTATCCCACAAATGGGGTAGCCAGGGAACTAGAATTAAACAAACTATTTAAGCAATTTTGAAAATAATAAGAGTGTCTCATGAAACGTGCAACATACATTATTTAAAAATAATTACAATTTTGATGACAATCGGCGGATCGAAGGAAAATAGTCGCTCATAGCGGATGTAAAAAAAAAAGATTTGTGTATTGGATTGTTGAAAGCTTAATAAAAATGACAGAAAAGTTCAATTACCTATGTTTTACCACATACAAGAAAAACAATCTTTGCAAAGTTTCTGAAATCGACCCAAGTTTTGTTGGATAAATATGTACCTACTATCTTTACTGTACTTCCAGGTAGAGCATGTAAAAATAATTATCCCTGTTTCCCATTATTTTCAATACTTATTGTCACCTATTTTCTTCGCTTTATCCCAAGTCTGAGTTTGTTTACTCGCACAACAGAAACGCTTCCTTGTTCTTTTTTATAACAGTATTTGACTTGTACTTGTGTCTTGCTGGTACTCGAAGAGTTTTTTGCTGAATGTGCGGTAGGAAGCAACCCGCTCGGTAACTTGAAGAGTGTCGAGGTGCGGAGCATGAAGGGATATACATATTATATTCTTGTATATTGTATTCAAGTATTGTAGAGCTTTATGTCCCATCTACTACATATTCTACATCGAGTATTTCCGTACAAGTGTTTAATCTATGCAAGTATATTTACGATGGCTTATAATATGTCGGTAGTTACTTTCTATTCTAATTGTTTTATGTGACATAATGTAATAGATACGAAAGATATTAATTACATTACATATTACTGTCAATGTTGAAGGTATTTTATATTTTTGACAGTTTGAATTACTTATCACGAGCTAGCCTAGTAAAGTTAATGCGATATTAACGACAGTATTTGAATCAGTTTTTCATTTATTGAATTTGTTTTCATTTGGTTTATCATAAATAAGCACATAGTTTAAAGTTATTATTTGCGATATTTAGAATATGATGGATGAAAACGAATGGATTGACTGGAATAAATAGTTCTAACGGAGATGATGCATTATATTTGCTAATTAATATCCTTGTTGTGTTTATTTACCACATAAAACACTGCGAAATAATATTAAAATATTCACGTTCCTTCTATGGGTGGAGCATATGAACGATTTTTTCTGTTCGAATCTCATTTTTACTTTCATGTTGTACCTACGTATTTATTACCATAACGTAATTCACTATGTCCTATTACATGTTGCCTTCATTTTTCATCGCGTACAAGAACATAATATTGTACATTAGTTGCGTTGTGGGTATGTTCATGTACATAATTATGTGTCATGGCGTGGCATTGTTTAAAATTAAATTTCGTATTATATTCTCTGTTTTATAGTTATATACCCACAACAAAACCGTGTCCTGTTTGTGTGTAACAAATATTAATGTAAGTAGGTTATTACTGCTCCGTGTACATACCTCATGTGCTTTCTGATAGTTTGGTATGCCTTTGAATATTATTGTGTTCAATGTAGTATATAAATATAGTATTCAGTATTTTCTTAGTCATTAATGGATTACGTAACGTAAAAATGGGTGTACCTAACAAATAAAATAGACCGTAGCTGTTCAGTCTATAGAGCAATGCACAATGCTGAGTACAGAAGAGGATGACGCAGGATGGCCTTTAGTAGTTTCTTGAGAGATCATGACCTTCAGCAATGAGGATAACCACGAGAGAGGGTTATCCTCATTGGTATATCATATAAGATAACCACGTGAATGCATTTAAAAGTTTTCCAGTGAAGTTTTCATTTTATTCGTTTAATTTGATGAAAAATATCTGTTCCCCGAATACATCCACGTAATAATTTTTGTGGCGTTGATGGAATCACCACCCGCATTAAATATGTAAAATAGTTTGTACATGTTGGTTGGATACTCGTGTAAAAGTATTTTTAATTTAAAAAATAGTTTTTATCGAATGCGTGGATGTTGCAAATGAGGATCTTCTAATGTATTGAATTCAATATGTATTTAGTTGTGTTTATAAACTTACTTACTAAATACAAAATGAACTTTTGTATGAACCGTAAGAATGAAAGTCTACCGCTTGGTCTAGTTGGTAGTGTAATAAAATGGAATTGCATCCGCGCCGTCTTGTCTGATACGCGTGCCAACTCTAGACTGCCATTTACCTACACTCCATTCTAAGACCTCTGTTTGTACTAACGTTATTACCGTCTCCGCAACTTTAACTATTTCACTTAATATGTCTATATATTATATTATAATGTTTATGTGGTTTTCCTGCATGTGTATACTATGTTCAGTTACGAAACAGGAATTTGTCAATGAAATATGATAGAAGTTTGTATTTCCTAAACGTCTTTCGTCTAGTTTTGCCATTTATTCTTACTTACTCTAGAAAACATTGTGTGTGTGATTTACTCATGACACGATTCAAGTAATATTAGAGCTTGTTTCACACAGCTGACTGCTTTCACACATGTTTCACACAGTGTGTTTTAGCAATGATACGTTTTTATTGCGTCGAATAAATACTGAAATGTATCGAATATAATACATGTCCTGGAATTCTTTAATTTATGACCTTTGCGTATCGTATTGTATAACACGAATACTTTCCCGGTGTCTCGCTTAGGTGGAATATATGAAAGAGGTGTGTGAGTGTAGACGCCTAGTTATAAATGTTATTTAGAAGCGAAAGTTTGTTTTTTACGCACAGAATCACATTACGTTAAAATGTTTTAGTTAATTTTTTTTCTTAAATTTTTACATTTACTCATAACATTACCTCAAGAACTCCATATTATAGTTCCATTCATAATATGCATTTGACCAAATCATATTTTCAGGAGACGTACAAATAATACAGTTATCATCAATTCAACTAATTCCAATACGTGTGCGAGTAAAGTGAATATAACTCATTCTCGCGAATTAACTGGGCGTTTCCATGTTCTTTGTACGTATAACTTATCTATATCATTTGTATGCGGATGATTTGCAAGTTTATTTTCACTTCAAGTTGGACGACCTTGCAACTGCAATTATTGATAATAAAAACAATGCCTACACCAAATATCCGATTGGGCTTCCAGTAATGGACTCATTCTCAACGCATCCAAATCGAAGTCAATAATTATAGGTGGTCACTATTCAATAAATTGGTAAACTCAATAGCTGCCTCTTAATAATTACGACGCCTCCCGCCCAAAATATGGGTCCATATTCTAAAACGGTTAGGAATCTTGACCTCATTATTGATAAAATACTGTCTTGGCTGCAAAATATTAATTCTATTAGAAAATGATTATTCTATTCATTGCATAATCTCAAGACTTTAAAGCATGGGTGGCCAACCTTTTCAGCAGCCGGGCCAAATTTCAGAATGAGATTTCCTACCGGGCCGCACATAAATATACTCCATATATGAAATATTCGATAATTTTACTTCACCTTAAAATTTCTAACCCCCGTCGCTAAATTTTAAAAATGGTATAGGAATTTGATATGTTTCAAAACTCCTCGGTTTTCTTTTAGAATATTTTCTCAAAATACCTCTTTCAAAAAAGTAACGGGTACTTGTACCGACTATTTTTAAAAAAAGTGTGCATATGCTTCGCGGGCCGCACATAGGCACTCCGCGGGCCGCGGGTTGGCCACCCTTGCTCTAAAGTTTCTTAAGAAGACTAAGGTCCTAATGGTACAATCCTTATTAATACCAATTCTCAACTATGCAGACGCCGCCTTCATTGACCTGAATGAAGATCTCCTGTCTAATATCGAGAAATTTCAAAATGCAAGCATTCGTTATATTTTTAATCTTTCTTAGTAGTAACCAGCTAAGGTGACTCATTATATGTTCAATACGTGATTTTCATATTTTGTGTCTGGTCTTCAAAAAAAAATATTTCTCGTCCCCTCTACACTACCTTAAAGGAAAGTTAGAGTACCTGGCATGTCTTGGCTTACCTTTTCGACCTAACAGAGATTATTTATCTCATGAATTATATTCCCTCGCTTGTGTGCATGCTGCAGTACTGAGTTTTTTTCAATCTTGTATAAATTAATAGGTAAATGTATTGTTTTTAGTTATTGTTAATAATATTTTTTATGTATTTTAATTAACCGGTTCAGTTATAAAATATCGCAATCTAGTGATTAGCTAGCCTTCTGTCATTGAATTGTATAACTGATAATTTTATAATGCTTTGTAATTACTGTTGTTTTAACCAATGTACAGTAAAGAATGCAGCAGATAAATATATTTTGATATTTGTATTATAAATATTGATACATTCAATGTTTATGATTCGGGAGTTTCCGAATTATAATATTGATGTTATAATTTTATTTGCAATACCTTTGCATATATTTTTCACAAGTGTAAAATATTTTATATGATATAAAGTATTATAACGAATCTGATAAATATTAAATTCCTAATGATTGCATGCGGTGTGGCACGGTATGATTATACTATTGAATGCGCCCACACGTCCACATGTAGGTATATACCTACATATCAGCATAGAATAATAAGCATACTAAAGTACGTATCGGGAAATATTTTCATCTCCAGTCGTAGGTAGCTACTTGGATATTGGATTTTGTACAAACAATTTAATCAAAAGAAAAGAAAGGAATTCAAACAATTGGATACATTTGACTCTTTTTTATGATAGCAAAGACATATTGTTTATTGTCGCCTTAATTCTACAGATATTTATAAAAATAGGGAATTTCACATACATACCTTGTTGAGCAATGGTGTTTAAGGCAATAACAATAGCA